>VMDO01000674.1:94234-269058 GCA_007922755.1 Pedetes capensis | reverse complement strand
GTACCTGGATGGGAGACCGCCTGGGAACACCAGAAGCTGTAGGCTTGGGAGAAGGACCTGGAAACCCCCTCCCAAAAATCAATCTGCCATTGAAAACCCTATGAACAGCAGAGAAGCACTGACAATAGTGTTTCCCCTGTTGTACAGAGGGTCGCTATGAGTCGGATACCGACTCGACGGCACCTAACAACAACAACAAGTAAATAAAAGACCAGTCAGAGTTTCAAAAAGACCTATCATTTCAGTGCCCTGCATCTCCAGTGAGGTTACATCTTCAAGATCCAAATAGCTCAATGTAATCTGCAAAGTTGCAACACCTGTCTGCCCTTCCAAGATGCCCCTAAGGTGGAGTGAGTTGCTCTAAGGGAAGAGATGCTTCAAGAGTGCTTACCCAATGGCTACAAATGGCAAGACTCAACAAGTCATCCAAATAAATGGCTGGAAATACTCCAAGAATTATAGATTGTTACAATGTGTTGTTTTTCTTTAATAATAATTGAAAATAGAAATACTAGCCTTACTATGTATTAGGAACTGTTCTAAGTACTTCATTTATTTCCTCATGCCGTTGATATTATCATGCTCTCCACTTTACAAATAAGAAGCTGAGACACCAAGAGACTAAATATCTTACCCAAAGAGGCAAAAGTAGTCAGTATAGATGTACAATTTGAATCCAGTTATCTGACTGGTCCCAGAGACTCCAGTTAGTCACAGTATTTGGAGTTAACTATCATTTTTATCAAATTTCACATCAAAGTTCTATTTGCACCAGCCAGAGGAGGGCTGCTCTGCAAAGATGCCACTGCTACTCACAATTCATAAAGCATGGATGTGTGTAAAACAATCATTCCCCCACTGCATAGGTCTACTATTTATATGAAGCTATTTAACTTAATTACAAATAATTTAGGCTACAGATGGGAGCAAAGCAACATTAAGGATCTTGATTTTGAAACTGTTCTAAAATAGCTTTTAAAATCTAGGAGGCAAATTGTCTTTCCAAATGGAAATAAATGTGTGATGCAGTGAAGTCTTAAAGTTATTAACATCTTTTCCTGAGCCCTCATCTATTTCCTTTGTCATTTATGCGATGTACAGTCTTTAATTTCAGCTGCGTGATCAAAGAGATGAAACTCGAGAAGTTCACTATTAAAATCAGTGGCTGAGCTTGGTGTAAGGAATGGCAGCAACATGATAGCTGCTTCTCATCTATGACAAGGACATATCACACTCTCTCTATGGTTTCAGGCAGAGGCCTCTGTACAGGCTCTACAGGAGGAGTCTAAAGTCATGCACACACACATACACATACACGTACATACACATACTTCAAGAGAGAGAGACAGCCTCATGTAGCCCCATTTCACCATACCTGCGAGGTTCCATTGCCTAAGGCAGTGCCAGGAAACATGTTTTTAGGAATTCAGAGTATCACGTTTCATAATTTGATTTAAATCAATTATCCCATCCCTCCCTGGAACAGGCACAAGCTCCAAAAATACAAAATGTAAATGGAACCAGCTGCAGCAAAGGCCTTTTGCCAGGATGGATTTCAGTCAACGTAATCAGCCTCCTTTTCGAAGTACATTATTGTAGAGACCCAGAGATTGCATGAAACACTTCCAGTGCCCTGGGAGGGGCCAGGAAGGTAACCAATTATGAGAGGGGAGAAATAGAAGGAGCTAATCTTCTCTGTCCTGGCTTGCCTTTGCCCTAAACTCTTAAAAGAATTAATTCATTCCTCTGGGGGATACTGGGAAACTGAGGTTGTTATTGGCAGCCTCCAAACACTATCCTTAATTTATGGATATTTACTAAACCACATAATAACCTTGAGTTATCCCATTACAGGGCTCAGCAGAGATGAGGTCTATAGCCCTGGGTGTGAAGATCAATTGTGAGAGGCTTTGTGTGTGAGTGTTTATTAAAGAGGGCATGAGTGTGCCCAGCAATCATGCATATCATTTAGGCTCCCCACTCTCTGCCCAACAAATGGATCCCATGCGTAGGATTTGGAATCTTTCCATTGAAATCTTTCCCTTTAATTGATTTAAAATGATAATTCAATTAAAATAATTATTCTAATCAAACTTCATATCTTTTTGGCAGGTTCCACAGGGACCTCTGTTCTCAATGTTATTTTAGTATTTTCTTTATTTGTTTTCTTACTGGGCTGACTTTGGCTCTTTGAATCTTTGGAAAAGTTTATGTCATTGGGCAATCACTGCACCCTTCTGGGGCTTCCCACTCAAAGCACAGGGAACCAGGAAAATAAAATATCCTGGAGAGATATTATACATTGAACTGTGATCAGTGGGAGCCCAGAAATAACTGACATGGGGAATAGTCAGAGTCACCCCCCCCATTCACCTACAATGAAGACTCCAAAGTACCCAGGCAGCCTGTGTTAAAGCTGTAAGGTAAGCATGAATGATCATTTCCTCTTTCTTACTCCTGTGTTTTTTTCCTCATTTTTCTTTTTGTGGCTGTTGTACTCTTGAAATGCACAACATTTGTGTCAAATCTCAGGAATTCTCTTAGAACTCTTCTAATTTTTGAAATATTATCAGAACACCCATCTCATTTCTTCTATGCAACTGTGCTGAAAGCAATGTAGGGCAGATCCTCTTGGTCCTATGTTAAAGAAGACAAAGCAACACAGAAAAGTCAAATAGCTGTACCAGCACAGGTAATATTGGAGGGGTTACCAGTCTCTTCCAGTAGGAGTACTATACAGCAATGTGAGTAAGTGAAAAACAAACTGCATCTTTGTTTTAACTTTTAGCATACATAAAATCAGTAGACACTAGACCACTATGGTGTCTGTGTTTGCCAACATTTTTTAATGTTTCTGTTTGTCCTAAAAAAAAAAAATGCAAAGACCCCAGGTACATTTCTGCCTGAGGGACACCAGCCCCTCTACCTGAATCACTGACACATTAGTACCCAGATTTGGCCTCTTCCACCCATCTCACCACGCTCATGAACCTGCTAAAAAGACCTGCCACAGAAGAGATGGGTCCTTTTCTGGTGCTGGTTTGGGATGAGCACTGGACCAGGGGCCTGGATACTTGATCCACCAGCTCTGCTGCTTATTAGCTATAGGATTTGGAAAATCCTTTTTATCTTTCTGCGATTCAGCATGCCCACCAGACCAGATGATCTATAAAATTAATTTCAGATTCTAGTATCTACTTTTAGCCACAAGAGCCTCAATTTTTGAGACTGCAGTATTAATCCCATTTGAAAATTGTCTCTAAGAGAAAAATTAGGTTTCAACAGGGCAACAGGCCAGACTTGATTATACCTTCCTGGCAGATATCCAAACCTCTTGGTATAAGAGACTGCTGCCTGTTTATCAGCATACTATAAATATACTTCCAAAAAACTTTTAAAATAAACCTTTGTAGTATCATTGAGGATGCTCTGATGGAGTATAAATCTAACCATTTTACAGATGGCAAAATTCACCCCTGGAGATAAATCATGAGTAGCTCCTTATACATCTGCAGGCAAAGGCAGAATCTAAAAATGAGGAGAAAGAAGGAGGCAGAGTGAAAAAGCCAAGAAAGAGCCAAGGCACAGGGTCAGTCCTCTGGCCACTCCACTCAGTGCCTCTGTAAATCCTGCTCTGGGTAGGGCCCATCTCAGGATTTATATTAAAAACTGTATGGGAAATCCTGAGGGGCTGTGGGAAAGAAAGGTCATTAAACATCATTCAAAAGGAAACTAGGTCAGACAGAAAATTTCTTCCCCTCCCCATTCTTTTCTAAATTACTTCTACACAGAATTGCCCATTGTAGGGGAACCAGCTACCAGAGCAAACTTCTTTGCACATACATCTTGTCCACTGCAATTGTATAAGGCTCACAAATTGAAAACTATTTATATGCATAGGAAAATAAGTTTTATGTACATATAAGAGATGGAGCAAATTGTTATTAAAAGTGTACTAATCTTATCTTTTATCCCTTTTAAATGTTGTTTTAAATGTCCAGAAGGATGAAAGGTAACAAGAAAAAGTCCCATAAAAGAAGTAACCACAGGGAGAAATTTTCTTTTTCTTTTTTTCTTTTTCTTTTCTTCCTTTCTTCGTTTCTCTTTCTCCCTTCTTTTCTTCCTTTCTTTCATATCTCTCTCTCTCTCTCTCTCTCTCTCTCTCTCTCTCTCTCTCTCTCTCTCTCTTCTTTAGCAAAACACCCATCTAATAAACTGTAGCTACTAGCCACTATAGGGAAACATTTGACTAGCTGGCTCACCAAATTCATAGACATAAGTATGTCCTGGGAAACATGCAGAATGTACAGGGTCCTGGGCTGGCCCACAGGTGTTTGGCTTCAATTATTCTGACGCAAGCCCAGGAATATGCATTCTAAAAAAGAATACAATCCACTTCTGATGGGATGTGGCCCTCAGACTAGATTCTCAGAACCATTGCCCCAGACAAGTTCCTCTGAAAATGCTCACTTATTGGTGATCCATAAGCCTACTTGCAACTTCTGTCACTAACCAGAACTTCATAGCTAAATCTCTAATAGAATTACAGAAACACAACCATTAGGCTAAGGGTCAGAGGACTGAACTATATTGTCAGGTCAGCCACTACAGAGTTGAATGGCCTTGTCTCTCCTGCAGAAGAATGAGTTAACAAATGCAATTATGGTTAAATGAGTGATGACCATCATAGCAACCAAATCTAGATTTCTAAATAAAGATCAATAGCAGGTATTATGATAATCCCTGCTTCGCACTTAGTCCCTTTTCTAAGCCTGGCACTGGTTTATCTGCTACATATTGGGAGAAAATATTCAATGCATCTCAATGCAAATGGTATTTGTCAAATGTCTCTTCTGGGTCAAAACGGAACTCTGAGCAAAGAATGAAAGAAAAAAGGCTTTCCCTCACCTCTCTGGCACGGTTCATATGTAATGCACAGAATTCAAACTTCCTTAATATTCATTAAAGTTACTGTCATTCCATATCAAAATTATGTGAAGTACATGCAAAAGGGCTGAGAGAGAACAAACAAGGAGATATTTATGGAAAGTACAAGTCTAGGCAGTCTTTCTGCAGAAAGTGAAGTGATGTGTAAGGTCTTAGCAAGGCATAAGCTTTTGAGTGCCTTGGAAGGACTAGAGTCCTGAATCCTGACTGTTCCTGCACAGAAACTAACTGGTACCATGGTACATAACAATGTGTTGCTCTTTAACTGAAGAGCTTCTTTTCTCTCTGGGTTTATGGTCCAGAAGTAGTCTAATGACAAGTGTAAATATGCATACCTATTTACAAACACAACCACTATGTATTCACTCCATCACTCACTCTTCATATCAAGAAGAGTTGTGTTCAGCCAGGCACTGTGGTGCACACCTGTAATCCTAGTGACTTGGGAGTCTAAGGCAGGAAGATCACAAGTTCAAAGCCAGACACAGCCTGTGCAACTTAGTGAGACCGTGTCTCAAAATAAAAAATAGGTAAAGGATTGGGGATGTGGCTCAGTGTTAGAACATTTGCCTAGCACACATGAAGCCCTGGGTTCAAACCCTTAGTACTGCAAAAGAAGAATGACTGTGCTTTTGATGGGATGCAAATAGGATGAAGCCATGGTGCTGTTCTCAAAATTTAGAGTAGAACCACTCAGTCCACCACAAAGAATTACTTAGTGGCCACTGGGTATCCCAGTGACCCTAGACTAAGTAATTCAGGAAGGTTCTCTCCCCCCTATGCTTCTCCTTTTGAGTATTAGCTCTTTCTACCCAGCAGAATAGTGACCAGTGACTGGAGAGATGGCACAGTCTTGTGATTCAGGGCATAGAATCTGGATCCTGACTGGTGTGAAAATTGGCTCCAAATAAAATAATAAATTTGGGTTGTGTGACCCCAGACCATTTATAGAACATCTCTGCACCTCAATTCCTCATTTGTAAAATAGGTACTGTTAGGATTTGGACCTTAAATATCCCCTAAAGGCCATGTGTTAAGGCTTAGTCCTCAGCTTATGGTGCCACTGGAAGGTAGCAGAACTTGTAACAAGTGGGACCTAATGGAAGAAGGTTAGGTCATTGGAGGAATGCCCTTGAAGGGGACATTGGGACCCCGGCTCCTCTCTCTCTCTCTCTCTCTCTCTCTCTCTCTCTCTCTCTCTCTGCTTCCTGGCTACCTCAAAGTAAACTGCCTCCTCTGCCACAAGCTCTCACCATGATGATCTACATCACCGCAGGACCAAAGCGTCAGTGCCAAGCAATGATGAAGTGAGACCTCTGGAACAATGATCCTAAATAAATCTTTCCTTCTTTTCAGTTGATTATCTTAAGTATTTTGTCACAGACATGGGAAGCTGACTGACATGGCAGGTTAAGTGTCATATAGACATTCTGTAGCATCCCTACCAGGAAAGTGTCTATCCCACACCAGTTGTCAGCTGCTTGGAAGCAGGAAATCCATCATCTCCCAACTGCATCACAGATAGGCACTCCCCACACAGGAGAATCTAGAGAGGCTAAACACTTAGTATGTGCATGTAACCTTGCCTGGGAGCTCTTCCTTAAACCAAACCTGCATTCCTTCTGGTGTAGGTCCATTATCTCCAGTAAGAAAGAGAGGGCTAGTGAGCACTTTTTTTCCACAACATTCCTAGCACTTGATAGCTACTCTCAGGTGACCCAATGGGCCCTTCCATTACAGGTTAGTCCATTCTGCAACACTGTGACACACAGATAGTCCTGAAAACAAGATTACATAGACTTTCTACTATTTCCTTTACCTTAACCTAAAGGATCCAGAGGTCTCTGATGGAAAGGAGGTGGCTATGTTCCAAACTAAGAAACAATATGTCAGCTGATAAGTTTCCATGCCCATTGGGACTAATATTGGAGCTTCTTTCCTTTGTCAACTCCAGTCAGTAGTGGGCAAAAGTTCTGTTGAGAAGACTCTGGGGTTATGTCTAAGCTCAATTAGAAAATTTGCTTTGACTAAATACTAGTGTGTGCTACAGGCTCAGAGACAGAGAACTGAAAGAGTAACAAGTCTTTGTACCAACCTGGTAGAAGCTTTGGAACAGGCTAACATGTGTATACCCTGATTTAAAGAACATGGTAAGCCCCTCAGAGCAGATATTTTCTTAACTATTTTGATCTCTCCCTACTCACTTTTAGGACTAAAGAGCTTCATCACAGGCCCAATTAACCATAACATGTTTCTTGAGAAGAATGGAAAGCTATTATGAATTTATCACTGTTCAGTCCCAGAGAAACCAACTAGTTACGTAGGAAGGGCCTAAGAGAAGGAGACCCAGAACAGGAAAGTTTTGCTGTGAGGAGATAAAAAACAAAGGGGTTTAGAGAATTTTCCCAAAACACACACAGTGACCAGGTTCCACAGTACGGCCTGGATGGTCATAGAGCGTGAGGGCGCTCAGTGTTGGGAAGAGGAACTGGAGTATCACGAGAAATACATTGGATTCAGCAAGATGGAGACATTTGAAAAGCACACGCTATTGCTTACGTAGATTTGCACATCCCTGGCCTTGGGGAACAATTCTAACTTTCCAAAGAGCATAAGAGACATGGAGAAAGCCAAAGTCATACCTAATCACCACCTGAGAGGTGTAGCAATTCAGGTCTACTCAACTTACTGAAGAGAAATCCCTGGAAGGGCTAGGCATGTTCCAGTAAACAGAAATGGATGAAGGAATGGTAGTCACTCTTGCCCTTGAGGATTTGCATATCATTTTATAACTGTATTTTACCTGTTCTAAGGCTGTTCACATATTAATACCTCTACAATCAGGATGCATCTTACAATTAATGGCATATCACAGAATAAAAGGTGACTCTGTTTTTCCTTTTCTTGTTGTTAGGTGCCACCAAGTCGAGTCCGACTCAGAGCAACCCTCATAGGATTTTCAATGACTCATTGTTTTGGGATTGTTTTCGGAGTGGATTGCCACATACTTCCCCCATGTATTACCCTGAATGGCACCTTGAGTATGATTAAATATGGTGCAGGAGGAGGTGGTTAAAATTCACGGGTGTGTAGTAGAATCCATTGCTATCCCATCTCTGAGTTTCAGTGCCCAACATCACAGCCCTCCAAGCCTCTACCTGGAGCCTATTAAGTGCTTGTGGAGTCCCCAGAACTGGTGCACACAATGAGTATGCCTGTGTGCTACATGAAAAGTCTTGTCAGGAAGGGAAAAGGCAAGGTGGCCCTATTTATTTTAATGTGTATTTGGATATTTTAAGGGATTTTCTCTTATTTCCATGTTGGGGGTCTTTCTACTAGTTTGGAAGAATGCCCCCCTCCCTCAATTCCCCAAACGCACCAGACAGACTTTAAAGCTTAGGAGTTTTCTATGCGGCCCTCTGTTTCTGTTAGATCAGGGAGCAGCCATGGAGGAAGAAGGGAATGCTTTCAGAGTGTCGCTTACACCCCAGAGGCTCTGTACCACCCACAGTCTTCCCTCCCAGCCTCTCAAATGGATCAGAGCAACATGAAATATCAAAACTCACCCAGACGCTCCCCATTTCTCCAGGCCTTCGGTCCAGCCTTGGCCACCTGGTGAGGAGCACAGCATAGCTAAGCTCTGGGAATATAAAATTAGTTGCTATTGGTGCCTTGTCAATCAACATCCAATCCCACGCAAAGGCAGAATATGCAGCCATGTGCCTGCCACATGTAGAACGTTATTCAGCCACCTTGGAGAGAAGGAACCGCTCCTCCAGGGAACTTTGTAGAGCCCAGACATTGATTCATGGATCCAAGTGGGGGAAGAGAAAAGAGAGGGATAAGGCAGAAATCCACTGCAGGTACTAACCTTCCAGTCTGGACCAAACAACTCTGCTTAGAGAAGAAAAAGAAGCACAGAAAATAAAAGCATGGGAAGGAGAAAAAAACAGAAAGGATACTCTCTTCTAGAAGCATAGCAGGGAGCCCAGGGAACACATCCTCTGAAGGTGGCAATGTTCAAAAAAATTCTTAAGGTACTATGCTGATGTCACTGTTGTTAAAAGCATATGGATGAAAAGACATCAAAAACAACGTGGGAACATGAGAAGCTAAGAGATACTTGTGTGAGAAATCCTAGAAAGCAAGGGTAAGCTTTTCTGTTCATAAATAATGTCACATGGCAGCCACAATTCTGCTTAGGGGAAAGTTGATTTAGTTAGGAGCCAAGAGATGGAGATAAGGAAGAACTTACATGAATAGTCATCAAGGCTTTCCAGCTCAGCCTCAGGGGGTTTCTGTTCAGTTAAGGAGAAAAATCTTATTAACTATGTTAACAAACAGCAAAAATGCGTACATGAACATGTGCTAGCCTCCCCAAAAATATAGTAGAGATCTCTGTCTCTCTCTGTCTCTGACTCTGTCTCTCTTTCAAGTGATTGGCCTGAGTCAATGTCAGCTGGGAAAAATCCTGAAGAGGGATGACACCTTCCCCAGCCCCTAGCTTCCCACATTATTTCTCTTTGAATTACATTCATTCTTGCCTACAGACTGTTAAGACGCTCGTTGATTTATCAAAGGTACTCGGGGCAATGAAACAATCTTCTAACCAAGACTCTCACAGAATTGACAGATCCAGTAGTTCCCTATAGACCTAGATAAGACACAAGGGGAACTTGAATATCATTGTCCTAAATTATCTGGAATAAATTGCCTAAATTCCTCACTTGTGGCAGAAGAACACGTCTCTTTCTCTGGAGATTGTGTGAGAAGCAAACGTACCTTTTCTTGTCTAAGCTACTTTTTTGAGATTTTAAGTGGGGAAGAACAAGTAAAGTATCCTGATCAAAAGGAATATTTTTCTTCGCTGAGAAAGCTTAAATGGTAATTATTTCTTACACATGCAGAGAATTTTATACAGTTCCAAGTATTCTCAACTCTTATCACATTTGATACAGGCATTAAAGCCCATAAATATGATGTGTATTTACAGTCACTTTAATACCACCAAGCAAACTAACAATATTTCTATAAACTTTACAATCCACTTACTTATAGCCTCAAGTGATCTTTCTCTCCATCCATCACCCCACTCTTTTCTCTGATTTAAAGCTTCTTTCCCCTCTTGTTCAATCCTGCCTTTCATACAACCTTTAATACTGTCATTGTCATAGGTATAGGTGTTTCCATTTCTATTGCCGCTGAGGGTATTTATTCACAAAATGATGTGTTTCAACAATTTCCCTTTTTTCTTTCTTTTTACTCCCTCGTTGTACTCCAATAACCCCAATCAAATGATGCTCACATATCTCACAAGAGAGTTTTTTGCCACCTCTTTGTGATCCTCTTCCCTTGGCCATATCCTTTAGTATTTGCATTTGTTTTCCTTGTGATTTGTGTATAAAGCATTGCCAAGCCTCTCTTTACCCTTTTGTTTCCCTGGCTGTGTGTCTGTTACTCCCACATGTGTCTGTCAGCTTGCAGTAGTGTGGGGGCTTACATGTTGCTGTGATACTGAAAGGTATACCACCAGTATTTCAGATACCAACAGGGCCACCCATGTGGGCAGGTTTCACCTGAGTTTTAAGACTAAGACAGACTGGGGAGAAGGACCAGGAAGTCCACTCCTGAAACAATTAGCTATTGAAAGCCCTATGAATAGTAGAGAAGCATTGTCAAATATAGTGCTGGAAATTGAGCCCCTCAGGCTGGGAGGCATTCAAGAAACAACTGGGGAAGAGTTGCCTCCTCAAAGTAAAATCAACCTTAATGATGGAATTAAAGTAAAGCCCCTGGGACTTCCTTTTGCTGATGTGGCATGACTCAAAATGAAAAGAAACATAGTGGTTGCAACAATGGACTCAAACATAAAAAGATAATGTGCATGGCACAGTGTGAAGTAGTGTTTCATTCTGTTCTGTATAGGGTTGCTATGAGTCAGATGGGCTGGGATTTAGCTCAGTTGGTAGACCGCTGCTCTGCAGTCTCTGTGGTCCCAAGTTCAATTCCCAGCACTACAAAAACCAGAGAATGATATACCAATCCACTCCCAAGACAATCCTGAAACAATCAGCCACTGAAAACCCTATGAGGGTTGCTGTGAGTTGGACATGACTCAACAGCACCTAACAACAACAACAACAAATGAGTCAGATCTGATTCAACGGCATCTAACAACAACATTTCTGTTACTGCAAAGGTAACTTGATGTTAGGCCTAAGTCTATCAACTTCAAAATAAAATTACTTTGTGTATAGAATCCTTCCAAAATTTCCTTCTTACAAGCTCAACAGGCACTTGTCATGCCTTTTAAAGCTGAAAGAACCCTGTGAAAGCTAGCCTAACTGCCTCACTTAAAGATGAGTAATCAGGGATTTGAACCTAGGTCTCAGCCTTTCAGTCTTTGTAACATATATTGATATATGACACAGTCACATCTCCCACCTGACTTCCACATTCATAAGTTACCTGACACTATCACTTGGTGGCCGAAATGGATTTTGAACCTATTCAAACTCCATAACTAAACCCTCTATTTTATCATCCCTTCCCCTCCCCCCGAAAGCTGCTGCTCTTCCTGATATCAAAGCAGCATCCACCAGATTGTTGTTGTTGTTAGGTGCCGTGGAGTCGGTATCCGACTCATAGCGACCGTCATAGGGGTTTTCAATGGCAGACTGTTTCGGGATTGCCTTGGGAGTGGATTGCCAGGTCTTTCTCCCATTTTTGCAGTGCTGAGAATTGAACTCGGGACCTCAGAGACTGCAGCGCAGCGCTCTACCAACTGAGCTAAATCCCAGCCCATGTCCACCAGATATCATCCTTGATTTGGATACCGTTCTGATTCTTCTGGTCCCTCGCCCTTACCCCTGGTCATCTCTATGTCTGTCCTTTTCCCTCAGTCTTCACTCTAGCCAGGTTCCTTCACCAAGAGCTCTTACTTCAATTTGCATGATGGCTTCCCAAGCTGATTTCCTGCTTCTCCTTTTGTCCACCACCAATTGCAACCACAGCTCCTTGCAGCAGCCAGTTCTCCAAAACAAAAATTTAATCATTTTACTACCCTACTGTACTCAAAAACACTGAGTTTTAGAGAGAGTGCAGACCCTGAGCAGGACTCACAAAGCTGCCCACGTGTCGCTCTCTCCTTATCTTCAAGTACATCTTTAGCCACTCTCACATCTCAGTTCAAACCAAACTTCCTCATTCACTGATACATTATACTCTCTCCTATCTTTGGGACTTGGCACAAGAAATTCTCTTTGTCTCTGCATAGCTCAGGCCTCACTTCATGCAGCTCTAGGCTCTGGTGTCCTCTTTCCAGAGGCCCTTTGTGCTTCAACACATCTCACCACCATCACTCCATCTTCCTGTTCGGTTTCATTTTTCCCTATAGTACATGTCACTACCTCCAGAATTACACACTCATTTACTTGTCATTGCCTCTGCCTCCCCACAAACCCTCACCACCACATTAAACTTAAAGCAACAAAAGAGCAAGAATTTTGTCTGTTTTTACCACTGATAAATCCCTAGTGCCTAGTAATATTTATTATGTGTTCTATAGTTTCTCATCCTTTTCTTTATAGGTTAGTTCCTTCCCTCTAAAGTCATCAGAATGGCATCAGGGTAGAATCAGAACTAACTTAGCATGGAATTTTTTCATTTTAGCATATTCATCGCAACTTGATTTATAAAACATTGTAGCAAACACAGAATATCGAAAAGAAAAAGATTGAATTTATCCAAAATCTGTTACTAACTAGAAATAATCACTATCAATATCTGGGAATATACTTGCAAGGTTTTTTTTCCACCTCCTACCAATTAGCAGGAGAGAGAGAGAGAGAGAGAGAGAGAGAGAGAGAGAGAGATCACTTGTGCATTCCATTTTACTGCTTGCTAAGTTCACTTAACATAAAAAGTGAATATAGTGAATAAGTGAATAAGTGAACATAATTAGTTCACTTGACTCACATATTTCTGTCACTATCCCACAACATCATTTTTAAAGGTCATATAGTATTTGATGATATAGATAAGCTATTAATGATATTGATTGATCAAATACCTACTATGAAACTTAGGTTATTCCAACATTTGGTATTAGAAATAATTGCACAATTAACAAAACTGTAGAGAAATCTTTGTATATATCAGTGACTATCTCTTTAGGATTCATTCCTAGAAATAAAACTGCTTGTTTAAAGGATATAGGTGAAGTCTGGAGGTATAGATCACAAAATCACTTTCCATATAGACTTCACTTTCTCTGCACCTTTATCAGTTTGTGTTCTCTGGCATAAGTATATGTATCTCCCACATCCAGTTGTTGTTGTTGTTGTTGTTGTTGTTGTTGTTAGGTGCCGTCGAGTCGGTATCCAACTTATAGCGACCCTCATAGTGTTTTCAGTGGCTATTTCTGGATTGCCTTGGGAATGGATTGCCAGGCCTTTCTCCCATTTTTGCAGTGCTGGGAATTGAATTCAGGTCCTCAGAGACTGCAGCGCAGCACTCTACCAACTGAGCTAAATCCCATCCAGTTGTAGATACTATAATTTTTCTCAAAAATTTATCCAGTTTGATAGATTATAAATGATATTATTTGTTGCTTTTAATCATATTTAGTTACTAATAGGTAATATTTTTCCAGTATTTGTTGACTTTATTTTTCTACTTTTGTGAATTATTTTCTCAAGTTTTTCATACACTTTCTGAAATCATAGGAAGTTTTTATACCTTAAGGATAGTAGTAGACCTATCCTCATAAATATATTGTTCCTATATTTTCACTTGATTTTTAATTTTCATTACTTTTATGAAAGAACAGTCTTTATTCAATAAATTTAATTTATCATTCTTTTCTTGTATACAATCTGCCTTAAATGTCTTCCCCAACAAAAGATGATTTTTTAAAGCCCCTCCATTTTCTTCTAATATTTTTATTCTTTTTTCTATTTAAATATTGAATTCACATGGAACTCAATTTGGTAAATGTTGTGCAATAGGAAATCTAATTTTTGCTCTAAATAGGTAACCATTTGTTTCAAAACCACTTATTAAATATTCTCTCCTTTCTTTCGTGATTTTAGGGAATATACTTTGTTTTATGCAGTGTCTTACATATATTTGAATCTATCTTGGTATATTCTATCTTGTTAATTTGAAAAGAATTGGCACTTTTACTATTAAACCTACTTATTTAGAAATGAGGTAAGTACTTCATTTATATATTAATAATTCTTCTTTCAATAAGATATTAATGTTTCTCAGTAAGGACTTGTTGTTTTTCAAGTAAGTGTTTAAGTTTCTTATTAAGTTGTTTATATGAACACATTTTATATTTCCAGTTGGTATTATTGAGATTGTCTTTCCTGTCATATTTTTTACCGGGTTATTGCTAATATGCCCAAACTGCAATAGACACTGTGAAGTCTCGCTCAGATCCTTCTTGGGGGCCTAGGCAGCATTTCCCCAGCTGCTGGATATTAATGGATGACAGATTTAGGTTGAGTCTTTCTCGTGAACAACCCTTAGCAGAGAAGAGATGTCTTGCTAAAAGATTCACTTCTCCCTACAGGCACCCCATATCTAGTGAGAGGAAAGTTGAGGGTATCAGATCCAAACCCATTCCTTCAAGGCACAGAACAGCTAAGGAACCACCCTAGCTCCAAGACTCCCCAGGGAAGTGGATGAAGTTCTTATGTCAACTACATCACAGCTCAAAGCTCCTTCTATTCCCCTAAAGATATTGATCCTGAGAACACTCAATAATAAATGTCCTGCATGGAAGTCCCTATCTCAGAGTCTACTTCCCTGAGGACTAGTCCTGAGATGGTTGTTGTCAGGAATGATCTGAGGAAGAAGACTGAATTAAAATGCAGTTTGGGAACTGAATCACCTGCTAACCAGATGGCAATGAGAATCCCTTCCCTAGTGGTGGGTGGCTCACTGAAAACTACAAGCCTGCTGTAGAGGTGCAATTATTAAGATTGTTTATCAGTTACATCCTGGGATAGGACATCCTTGGAAGGAAATACCCTGTTAGGTCCAGTAGCTTAAGTGTTAGAGAGGTTCTGAGAAAGTACTAACTACAAGAACAATGAAATCCAATGGCTTGCTAAGTGGCACCAATGCAGGCGAGAAAGACAAGAAAAGGCTAAGGGTTATTAATCACTAATTGAAGGCTGTGTGAAAATCAGAGGACTTCTTTAGCAGCATATAAAGAGGCTCTGATCTCCTAGGGGAGGAGGGAGTTAAGGATCAAGCTCAAGACTTAATTATAAGAGTCTCAAAGCTCCAGAGAAAGTTGAATTCTCAGCCTTGGTAAGTCTTCCCTGCAAGGGTCAGGGCCCTGGTTAAAAACCTTTACACTCCAGATCTGCCTGAACTCCCCTGGTCTATGGAAGTGGCCCACTGTTCCCTATGAACTTCCTTGCTTTAAGATGATGCAGAGGCATCTGTCTTGCAAGGCATCATATAGTCTCTCTCAAGTTCTACCCTTACCTCCACCCCTGCTGGCCAAACCCCAGAAGATACTGGGATCTGTAATATCAGTAAACTTTTCAGATGTGCAATGGTGCTGGGACATCCCTTCCAGTGTAAAGGACATATTATTGTATCCCCTATCTACAATCAGTAAGAAATACAATACTGGTTCTGAAGACAGCATATTTCATATTTGGAAATATTTCCCTAACTGTCCTGCTGAGTGACATAATCTGCTACTAGTTTTAGATGGACCTAGAGTAAAAAAGTGCTTAGTAAGCAGGACCAAGGTGTGGCAAAAGTAGATGTCACTCTGCCTGTATTACCTGGAAGATCCTGTACTAGTAAGGGTGTTCGTATGGAAAAAGATGCCTGTGGACTTAAGGAGAATCACAATGCAGACCCCAGGGGTTCTGGAGCAAAGTCATGCCATCTGCAGGGAAGAAGCAATGTCTTTGAAAAACAGCTCCTGTATAGTACCAGCTCCTGACACAGACCTCAAATGAGTCTTAACTATGGACGTCAAGGGAGTTTGTGACCATAATTGCTCATCATTAACTTGTTTTTGCTGGTAGTGGTGGTGTTAGGTGCTGTCCAGTCAGGTCTTGTCTCATAGCGACCCTTATAGGGATTTTAATGGATGGTTGGTTTGGGATTGCTCTGGGAGTGGATTGCCATGTCCTCCTCCCATTATCATTAACTGCTGTTGTTGTTAGGTGCCATCAAGTCGATATCCGACTCCTAGTGACCCTACGTACAACAGGCGAAACACTATTGTCAGTGCTTCTCTCCTGCTCATAGGGTTTTCAATGGTGGGTTGATTTTTAGGAGTGGGTTGCCAGGTCTGTCTCCCAAGCCTGCAGCACCTGGTGTTCCCAGGCGGTCTCCCATCCAAGTACTAACCAGGCCCGACCTTGCTTAGCTTCTGAGATCTGACAGGATCGGATGCCACAGGGCTACCGCTGCAGGTATCATTAACTAGGTTTAGTCAAATCTATCAAGTAGTAAAGTCAGGTAAGCCCAGCAGCAGTTCATCAAAATATGAGTGTTTACAACATGAAAAGACAGAAACACAAATAAGCATCCCACACAGGTGCCCTAAATCCCCAATCCACTCACTTCTGTTATGCCAGGTGCCTTGCCCTCAGCTCATATGTGTGGCCCCATTGGAGGTGTCTTTTTGACTCCCCTATGTGACCAGATAACAAAAGAAACAAAAGACAAAGCTTGGGTCACAGATGTATCTGTTCAATATGTGGATGTGTGGTGATAATAGATACCCCTTACACAAAAGCCCCACTAAGAGGTAGCCTACAAAGGCAATGTCATGGAAAACTCTCCCCAATGGTAAAGCATGAAAAATGTACTGGGAATACATTTGGAGTGAAATGTGAGGTGGACTGAGATAAGCTAAGATAAGGCCAATGGTGAACAGCATGTCTGGTGCATCAGGAGTCTGAAGAAGAGATTGGGAGATTGTGGACAAGGAGAGCTGGGGAAGAAACATGAAGATGACTCTGTGGGAGTAGGCACAAAATGTGAATATCTTTACATCTTGTGTTAACCAACCCAACAGCAACTGTCTACCATGAGGAAGGATGAGACAACCAGAAAGGTGATGACTTTTCTAGTTGGTGTCAACCACCCTAGTGCAGGCACAATGTGTGTAGGAACAGAATATCATAAAGACAGAGATAAGGGCTGAGCATGGGCATAACAACGTGGGTTCCTATTCACCAGGACTGATCTAGCCACTGCTGCCCCCAAATATCAACCTATCAGTGATAGAGTCCAAGGCAGTTTCTAAAATGCCACCATCCCTCCAGGAGACAAACCATTGACTACAATGCACCCCTTCCATCCTAGAATTGGTGGTGATTTGTCTTGATTGGAACTGAAACACACTCTGACTACAGGTTTGCCTTTCCTGTTAGCAGGTCTCAGCCAGCACCAATACCTCAGGGTAGAAGATTTGATTCATTGACCTGGATCCCACAGACACAACACTGGGCCAAAGTACCCATTTTACAGCAAAAGAAGTGAAATAGTGGGTACGTTGTCATTAAATACACTAGTTCTATTATGTGGAGCACCACCTAGGAGCTGCTGGTCTGACAGAGCAATAAGATGGCCTTTTGAAAGGGTAACTGAGGTGCTAGCATGGCAATGATGCTCCAGAATGCTCTCCAGAATGTAAAATGTACCCTAAAGTGAAGAACATTACAATATATTCCTGAATCTAATCTACACCCTTTCAACAGTTTTAGGGGGCTAAAATATCAGAGGTGGGTTAGAATTGTGTGCATGTGAAATTTGTGGTTGAGAGCTGGGTTGGGGGAATTATAGAATTGCTGTATAAGTCATAAAAGCAAAACAATGCAAAAACTTTTTTTATTTATTATCATTACTATAACTTACCAGGGCTCGGATTTAGCTCAGTTGGTAGAGCGCTGCTCTGCAGTCTCTGAGGTCCTGAGTTTGATTCCCAGCACCACAAAAATGGGAGAAGGACGTGGCAATCCACTCCCAAGGCAATCCCGAAACAATCAGCCATTGAAAACCCTATGAGGGTCGCTATGAGTCGAATACGACTCGACGGCACCTAACAACAACAACATAACTTACCAATTATTCATCATGCTGCAGCCATACTAGTGTGACATCCAATCCCGTCAGACCTCAGAAACTAAACAGGGTCAGATCTGGTTAGTACTTGGATGGGAGACCACCTGGGAATACCAGGTGCTGTAGGCTTGGGAGAAGGACTTGGCAGCCCACTCCCAGAAAACAGCCATTGAAAACCCTATGAATAGCAAAGAAGTATTGACAATAGTGTTTTGTCTGTTGAACATGAGGTCGCTATGAGTTGGACACCAACTGGACGACACTTAACAGTAACAACAATAATAATTGTTCATCACATTTGCCATCATTGCTCATAAGTGAAACATTATCAGTTTTTTCCATCACTTCACTATCATATTTATTCATACACCCTATTGAGAAGGAACAGTTGAAGGAAAGGAGTGGATTAGAATTGTGAATTAACTTTTTTTCCATTTAAGAAATTGCCAAAACCTGAGTGTGGATTAGATTCAAGAATATACTGTATATTGTCCTGAGTTTCCATAGACAGAACACATGAGTTCAGGAAAAAATGGCTGGAAACAGGGGTGGAACAAATTATTAATATTACAGAGACTTACTTGTTGAAATCTATGGTTTCTGTCCCTAAAACCCTAAGGTCTATGTATTTAGACATGCTAGGTCCCAGAGGGAGATAGTTCATACCAGGTGACATAGCAAGAATTCCATTAAACTATAAACTATGACTTCCTTCAGATCACTTCAGGATCCTCATGCCAGGGGATCAGTGGGGACTATGTAAAGTCACTAAGGTAAGGGAGGAAGTAGGGCTGCTGGTAAGCATTGGGCCAGGAAAGAAAGACTGGAAACCACATGATTCATTGGACCATCACTTGGTATGGCCTTGTCCAGTTTTTTTTGTTGTTGTTGTTTTGTTTTGTTTTTTTTTTTTTCGGTACTGGGGGTTGAACCCAAGGCCTTGCACTTGCATGATGGGCAAGTGCTGGACCACTAAGCGGCACCCCCAGTCCATTTGTTTTTTACTTTTTGAGACAGTGTCTCGCTAAGTTATGCAAACTGCCTCTGGTCTTGAACTTGTGATCCTCCTGCCTCCAACTTCCAAGCCGCTGGGATTACAGGCATGCACCACTGCACCCAGCTGCCTTGTCCAATTTTGATAGTTAATGGACAAGTGCACAGTCCTGACCTGAGAAGGGTATGATGACTGGGGACTCTTGGTGATCCAAGTACCTAGGTCTCAGTAAGCCCTCCAGGTTACCTGCCTGAACCACAAATGTTGCTAGAGAAGGATAAGAGAAATCTAGAAAGATAATGAATATCAGCTTCAATCTTGAGACTTCCTACAAAGCAGACTGTAATTCATTCTACTTGCTTTCTTTTTCAACAAAATCTTTTTTTGTGTGTGGTACTGGAGGTTAAACCCAGGGCCTCATGCTTGCTCTGCAAGTGCTGGACCACTGAGCTGCACCCTCAGCCCATTTTCGTTACTTTTTGAGACAGGGTCTTGCTAAGTTATGCAGACTGCCTCTGGTCTTGAACCTGTGATCCTCCTGCCTCTGCCTCCCAAGCCACTGGGATTACAGGCATGTGCCACCGCACCCAGCTCTAATAAAATCTTTTTTATTTGCTGATTTTTCTTTTATGCTCTTTAAGGTTACACTTTTTTAATATCTTGAACTGAATGTTTAACTTATCTATTTTATTCTTTCTCTTGTATTAATGGAAACATTTATGGTTATAAATGCTCAATCTTTTTGTGTGGTGTTCTAATTTCTAGATATGTTTGTAGTCTAGAGCTTTAATTTTCAGTTTTTATTTGAACTAAGATTTAAGAGTGTTTAAATTCATTTTTTAAAATCTAACAATCTCTCTTTAACAAATTTTAGTTTATTTGGTTTTTTAAAGAGTTTTTCCCCTAAATGTTTATATAGATTCAGTAATCTGATATCCCTGCTTTCCACAACCAAAATATTTGACTTAATGATACATTACTAAGCAGAAATGATTCATTATGTCTCATTTTTACTTTTTGGATCATCCTCATTCAAACTCTCTTCTCTATCCTAAATTAAGAGGGAAGAGAAGCAGTTCCTAGCAGGTAGTAGAAGCCATCTTCCAACTTGCTAGAGCCCAACTTCCTGCTTATGTTGCCAAGTTCAAACCTCAAACCATGCTGCTTTACTGGAACTGTACCGCAAGCAAATCTCTCCTAAACAAAGTAGCACTGTTTTCTACTTGCCCTTTCATTCATGAGTAGAATGAAAAGGGCCTCTGGCCCTGCTCTGCCCTATTAAAGCTCACCGAGTTCTTCCAGCAGTGCTTCTCCCTCCCCCAATAAAACTTCCACACCACATGCAGTACCTCTCTGGTCCAGGACTTCACATTGAACTCTGTGCCTGCAAAAATAGGGTAGACTATAAATAGCATCCTTTCACTGAATTTCTAATCAGGGTTGCCACACTATATTGTCTTTCTCTGAGTGGATGTTTTTTGCTTCAAGAGTGACACCCAAGATTCAGGTCAACTATGGCCCCCAAAGTTTAGTGGCGTTGCTTCTTCCCTTGTCTGGAACTACACAAGCTTTCCTTTTGCTCTCCTAAAACTCAAAAGAACAAGCATTACTTCCGCATTTTGCTTTCTTCTTCTGCCCACACTCCCTATATCCTTCTCATTTTGCACCACACCATAACTTTACAATTTTATCTTCAAAGACACAATGTGAATAACTAAGAACACAACCGGTTGCCACAAAAAAAGACAGATGAGAAAATCTTAGGGAGACAGCTAAATTTCTATAATTATGCTTTCTAATTCCACTATTAGGAGAAGTTGAGCCCAGTCTAGGCCCAGCTGGCAAGCAGCTTCCAGGAATTCAATACAAGGCAGCCCACCATTGAGCCCAAATAAGATGCCTGGAAGGAGCATTCAGAGCCAAGCTGAGAGCTGTATGAAAATGTCCAGGCCAGAGTGCAGAACTGTAGCCAATGGCCACATGAGCTAGACTGGAATGGGAGCAAGTTGGGCAAGACTAGCTGCCAATTACACTGAGGACCTCTTCTTGCCCCTTCCTGAACAGTGAGACTGTGGCGTATGTTGCTGTTGTTAGGTGCTATGGATTTGGTGTCCAACTCATAGCGACCCTATGTACAACAGTGAAACGTGATTGTTGTGCTTCTCTGCTATTTGTAGGGTTTTCAATGGCTGATTGAGTTTTGAGAGTGGGTTGCCAGGTCCTTCTCCCAAGCCTACAGCACCCGGTGTTCCCAGGTGGTCTCCTATCCAAGTACTAACCAGGCCCGACCCTGCTTAGCTTCCCAGATCAGATAGGATCGGACATCACAGTGGTACGGCTAGAGGCAGTGGCATATATTGGTGGTGAATTCACTTAAATATTATTGAAGTGAATCTCTACATTCTTCTACTAGTAGTTACACAATTTTTGTTTGTGCTACCACTTTCCCTACCCACCTCCATTTCCTTACATCTTCTATATTTATCACTAAGAACCTCATCATTTTCCACTCACATACTTGCAGGGTCTCTTGGCTATCTTCCTCTCAAAATGTACTGCTCCTTCTTAGGTGGAGCTCATTTATATCCTTACAAGCATGAGGTGAAATATATAGAATAGATGTGGTGCCAGTCTTACAGATAAGGAAACAGAGGCAATGGGAGACTAAGAGGTATGGACTAAACAAATTAATGGCAGGGTAGCATCTGGGCTAGAACTCAAATCACCTAACTTCTGCTCCAATGAGTTACTTTAGAACTATGCTGAAATACATAGGATGATATTCAGCCTCATGGGAAAATCTGAATGGCAAGTAGTACAGAGTGAAATGGTGGCAAAGATATAATCTCATCACCCTGTCAAACCAGACATGTGTATTCTGTAGCAACATCTTCTCAAGCCACCAGTGCATCACCTTATCACCCTCAGATGCCCATCCTCAGTTCTGCACTGTTTTATCTTCAACCAGCCCTATACCTCAGTCCTACAACCCAGAGCTGCTTTCATCCTCAGTATATTTTCTAGTCTAAATATTTAATGTGCAAAATTCTTCAACTATTAAAGATGAGAAATAGTTACTAGATCCCATAGGAATGGCAGCCTTTCTCTTTTCTCTATATTCAGCCAGGCGGGCCCCCAATTCCCTCTAATATTAGGCAGGGGAGTTCCATAGTGCTGTGGAATTGGTAGTAATTCTATTCAGAAAGGATGGGAGGTTTTTTTTTTAAGTCAAAGCTATAAGGAAGAGGAGAAAAACAAACCAAGCTTTTGTTCTTTAGGAACATTTTATGACTATACCTACACATAGTCCAAAAGGTTTGGTGAGGCTACCCTTACCCTGTAAAGGAAAAGTGGTGTATCCTCCTGCCTACAATATGGATCTCTGAAGCAGACAGTTCCTGGTGTGTCAGACCATTGAGATCAATTTTGCTGGCTTTGGGAATTCGTGAACAACTTCCAAATAATACTGATGATTTTTATTTATGCCTTCTGACAAACATCTGCCTCTAACAGTTCTTCTGAGGGATCCAAGCTTCAAGGGGGTTCCCACATTTGAAAGCGTTTGGGAGAATCCATTCCATCCAGTCCACCTGACCCATTGATCCCAGGGTCACCTAATGAGGTTCTGTGAGAAGGGAATAACACAGGGAAACTTTTATTCAAAAAATGTTCAGAAAGGTGTAGCCCACCCTCCAGGACCCAATAAACAATAGAGCAAATCAGGATACAGACACGAAAACTGCGTGTTACTGGAATCAAGAAGATAGTCTTTTGGGTTGCACTCACAAACACATACAAACATACACACACACCTACTCATACAAGCTCTCCCTCCTTTCTATAACAGTTCATTCTATACACAACTATTTATCCATAACATTTCTCAATGTCATGTTTAACATGTTGATGTACTAGCTGGAGAAAATCCCATTGCCTAGAGAGGTAGAAGTGGCAAATTCACAAGAGGGCTGCAATGCTTCCCTTCCATGTTCTCTTATTTGGCCATTGAATTTTTACCTGCTGAATCCAGTCTTAGGCTAACACTCCTAAAACACAGTGCTCCAGACAACCACTACCATTAAATGTTAGTTGGCAAGGGAGTAGATAGGAGATTGTTATTACTAGTTGAAGGTGAAGGGGCACATTTTGCTTGCATTCACCCCTAAGGCTTTGTTCTTGGTTTGCTACTAATATATTTATATTCATTCATTAATTCCACATTTGTTGGGTTCCTATTATACACCAAGTACTATGCTTGTTACTGTGAATACAGAGATAATCAGACGACACTCTCAACACATATATTTTACCTAGCTTCATCAGCAATAACAGATAAAGGCATTTTAAAAGTCTTCCTGGCCTGACCCAGTTTTCTTGGACCACGACTATAGTGTGACCCATTAGAATTTGTCTTGTAGGCTCCTGGAAATTATTTTCCATTTCATATATCATGCTATCTACTCATCATCTGTTTATCTTGTTTCTCCAACTACATTCCAAGCAGCAGCCATGACAGTTAGTGTACTTTATTACAAAATTAAAAATTAGAATATTTCATTTATTAGGATAAAGCTTGCACTTCTCTGAAGGTAAATCATGAGTTAGCTTAAGTAATATTTTTTGCCTAAAATGTACCTACTGTGTGTCAGACGTTATGTTAAATACCAAGTACACTATAAATTAAAGAGACATAAGAGGTCACAATTTAGTTGGAAAGGCAAACAATTCTTGCTTTGAAGTGGTAAAATAGAAGTATTATAAAATAAAACAATGATGAAAAAAGGGAGAAATCAACTCTCCTGGAGAAGATAATTGAACAGGATCCTGAGTGATAAACAAGTTCAAATAGCTGGACACAGTGGTGCACAGCTGTAATCCCATTGAGTAGGGAGGCGGACGCAGGCAGATCACATGTTCGAGGCCAGAGGCAGATTGCATTATTTAGCAAGATCCTGTCTCAAAATAAAAATAAAACTTTTTAAATGAGCTGGGGGTGAAGCCCAGTGGTAGAGCACTTGCAAAACATCTGCAAGGTCCTTGGTTCAACTCCCAACTACAAGAAAGAAAGAAACGAACACATTGGAACTAGTTGTATGTAATGGGAGAGCAGAATGTGAAAGAGTAGTGGCTAGAGAAGAACTGAGAAAGTCCAGTTTTTCCAAAGTCTTGTGTGGTTAAAGAGTTGGATTTTGCCTCCAAGCCTGAGGGAGCCATTAAAGGTTTTAATGAGAAAGGTAGCATAGATTCTGTAAGGATTAATAAGAATCAGGACTGTTTCATCCACCAGCACATATTTGGTGCTTTGCACTCAGCAGGTGCTTGATAGTATGAGCTGAACAAATGAATTATTCTGCTGTGTGTTTGGGGATGATCATTCTAACACAAGGTGAACAGTACAGATAAGGGGAATAAAACTGAAGCCACAGAGCCATAGCAGGAAGCTATACAAGCTTAAGGTAGGGGGAGACATGAGTCCAATTTGAGAGTGAGGATACAGATGGACAATCAGGTCTAGAAGGGACACTAATGAAAACAGAGTTGGACATTTTTGCTGGAAAAAGAGTTTATGATGATAATCAAGTGGGCATAATGATATCCATCCATTAGGCATTTGGATAGAAAGGTATGTCATAGCACTATCCACAACACCATGTTACAGAATCAGCCTAGGTATCCTTCCATGGATAAATAAGAAAAATATGGAAGATATATATACACAATGGAGTATCATTCAGGCATAAAGAGGAAAATTACCTTGTCTTCAGGAAAATAGATGGAACTGGAGGTCATCACATTAAGCAAAGTGAGACAGACTCAGACAAATATCACATTGTTTCTCTCATATGCATAATCTAATTTTTTTAAAAAAAAGATATAAAACATGGATGGAACTGGATCATCATGTTAAACAAAATAACCCAGTCTCCGACAAGTATCTCATGTTTTCTATAATACGCAGAATCTGGATTTAAAAAAAAAAAAAGAAGGGAGACTATTTGGAAGAAGGGGATCAACAGGAGAGGAGAGTGAGTACAAGAAAGGGCAATATGGTGAATATGAACAGAGTACACTATACACATCCATGAAAATGTTACAATGAAACATGTTATTTTTTACAATTAATATATGGCAGTAAAATTTTTACAAAAGAAAGGTATAGGCTCAATCTTTACATTTGGGAGTGGTCAGAGAACTTGTGTGGGCTGGGATGATGGCTACTATCAGACCAGACCGGGAGGGCTGAGGATAAGGTGAGAAAGACACTAAGAGAGGACTGAGAAGTGCCTGACAAACCAAGAGAGCTTGAGGCCAAGGTACCCGCACATAAAGAAGAGGTTTCCCTTTTCAGATGATGTGCGATATAGCATTTTTATTTCAATTCACAAATTCTCTGCATGAAATGGTCCTCAATGCTCATTGCAAGTGCACCTTGAAGAAATAAATTTTATAAGAGACTCTCCTCCCCTTCCAGGACCATAGCCATGGAAAGGCATGACATAATACGTAAGCATCTTATCTCCTAACAATAATGAGCAATGATCATGAGTCAATTAACAACAAATTGTTTCAGTTAATGGTAAGTACGAACAAATCACTAGCAAAGAATTGGCATGAATTAGCCTTTAAATAGGTGTGGCTTTAAACCCTCAGTGAGATGTGAAGTAAGAGGAGGAATTACCTCATGAAAGCACACACTGAGGTTTAAGTTTCTGGACTGTGGTTAGGACCAAGTGAAGTATTTACCAAAGGCAGCTGAAAGCAAGGTAACTGGAAGGACAGTCTGAACTGTGGCCAAAGAGTGTCCAAAAGGACACAGCCAGAGCAGCAGCACCAGCTAATTAGACCAGAAGGGTGAACCAAGGTCATCAACAGAAAACCCAGTCAAGGGTTGAGAAATCACAAGAGGAACAGACAGTTCAGGATGGAGAATATACAAACGGGCCAGAATAAGGGTTCAGAAAAAAAAGGCAGAGGAGGCAGAGATGGGCTGAATGTGGAGGAAGATTCGTAATTCAGAAATATGCCCAACAGCCTAGAAGATCCGCAGGCTCAGATAAAAGAAAGGCCTTAAACACACCACGGTCTGTAGTTTCAAGTCAAGTCGAGTCTCCATGGAAGGAGAGGAGCAGAGGACTTCTTGCTGAGTGACAGCATCCCATTTTCCCCCTGGGGAGTTTCATATTGTCCTGTGATTGCTGCTGATTGTGGCCAGAGTACCCTGTTTCCCTTCATCTCCTAATCTGTAATCGTTGTCAAAGATTAGGTATTGATAACATATTTGTAAATGTCTAACAGAGTGTTAAATAATGGGCATTTCTCAATATAATTAGACAGGTAAATGAATGAATAAACCAATGCTTATCATGGCAGCTGAAAACCAGGGTCATTTTGAAATGCTTCTTATTCAAAGGGAGGGTATGGGAGACTCTCCATGGTTTTCCCCTTCTTTTCTTTTCATTTACCTTTAATTTTTTTTTTCCTTGCTGGTTAAAGCTGACTCCACATCCTAAGGGACCAACACATGCCATCAAGTTAAATGATGTCCCTGATAGCTCTGTGGATCAATAGTTATATAGGCCTATTTCTCATCTGAGCCCTGTCAGGGTCCAAATTATACACAGTACATGAAAACCACCTCCTGGATTTACTGCCCTTGCACCTCCAAGCCATGGCAGGGGGCTTATTGCTCTACTTTTATTTCTTTTTAGCTTTAACTAAGCCTTTGTTACTGATTTTTCAACATTTCCAAAGTGACAGAGCAGCAATTAGCCAAGTTCCCCCTTCCACAAAATAGTAACGATTTCCTTGATTTCCAGAGAAACTCTTTCATGTCCTGTGTCTCTCACTGACAAAACTTCAAGTAAAAAGACATGCAATCAGCAAAGAGATTATCATGGTATGAAGAAACCAATAAGAACTGGCCCATCTAAGTACTGTGGATGGCCTGAGGATCATTCGCTAGAATCTGGGTCATCAGCATTTATGGTAGAGGGACTGGTGAACTGGAAACTCTAGTTCTCCTGAAAATTAGGTGCTGGTGAATCACCTCACCTCTCAGTGCCTTGGTTCTTCTATCTCTTAAATGGGAATTATTCCCTGCATTAGCTAATGGAGAGGCCATTAACTTAAATCAAATAGAGTCCATGAAAATATTTCATACCCTAGGGAGTGAAGGTGTCCTATAAATTCCAGGTTCTATTATTATTTCATATTTCTGTAGCTCAGATTGATCTGGCCTCATGAATCACTTTATAACAAAGTGAACACGAGCTATATTGAACTGTTTTTGAGCTTCCCAATCTCCCAATTGTGTCAGATGTCTAGAATTATAGCCTGTGAATTAATGTGTGAAGCACAGCTTTTAGGTATAGAAACTGGCCCTTTTCTGTGGTTAAGAGACAATATCACATAGGTTTCTAATAGGCATCTAGGGTAAAGAGGCTCGTGGGAGTCAGCTTGGTGGCCAGATTGATGAGTTGCTTTTATTCCATGAACTATAATCTTCAAATTGGTCATCTTGATCCATCTTTCTTATCTTGCATATTTCCTTGAGGCAATAATAACAACCACAGTAATAACCACTACTTCAATCATTTAAGAATTAATAAACAAGAGACCTTATATTATTGGTTTGAATCTGTGAATATGGTTTCACTTTCAACATATACTCTCCCTATGCCAGGTGCTATCATAAGACCTAGACTATTTTATAGTCTAGTGCCCTGTTCCCCACTTACCAACCCAAACAAAATCTGTCTTGTATAGCTTTAGCTGTATACAATAAGAAAAAAATGCACCCCTCAATTTCAATTATAATTCTCATTAGCTACTATACTACTACATCCAACTATACTATTCCAAACTTTTCCAACCCATCCTATTCTGAGTTCTTATAACTTCATTGTGACTTGCTGTGTGACTTTGAGCTCATCTTAACTAACATATATTTAGCTAAGTGAAAGTGCTTGAACACCATCTCTAAACCTGACTTAGCTATAAAATTGTGGGGAAACAATAAGTTTTGCTTTTATATTTTCAAGCCCAGACCACAATCCTGTGATCATGTATACAGGTCAATTTCTAAATGTCTGAATTTAATCAGCATTCAATTTTGCAATCTGTGTGAAAAATGAATCGCAGACTTTCACTGACTCTCTTGCCAATAGGACAGAAGGATCCTTGCCATGGCTACTCATAGACAGTTCAGAGCATTTTCCCAGAACTCTCTGGAATTGCCTGGGGACCCTGAGATCTGTCTTGGGCCATTTGACCTGTTATGTGCTCCCCAGTAGGTAGCCACACACAGACATGGCCCATATTTTATTGTTTGCATATGGTGACAATATCCCCCTTTTTTCTCTACCTCTCCAAATGTTTGTGAAACTTAAATGAACAAAATAATAACTGGCATATAGACTCTTACACAATTTAATATGCTTGTCATATAAGAGACTTTGAAATTTTAAGTCTATGGTTAATAGTGATAATACATCAATGATTTATTTGGTTTTTGTTTTATTTCTGTGTGGTCAGCTCTTCTGAAATACTAGTATCCCAGATGTAGAGATCTTCATTTGCCCTCTGAACTCAAAAGATTTCAATTTCCTGACAATGACTTCACCATCAGGATGGAATTTCATTTTATCATTTGGATTGACTTGCATTTATTCATATCCCACACCAATTGTAGATCACCTCTAAGTTTATTATTCTGCTTAATAGTTGCAATATTGTTCCTTTGAGTTGACAGAAAGCTCCAAGTTACTCCTGCACACCAAATGGCTTTTGAAGCAATATTGGTCCTGATGTCTGATCTCAAACCCAAAGCCAGTACTATTTAGTATTTCCCTTTACAGATTCAGTCCACAAGTAGAATTATAGTAGAAGTGAAACAGTCACTTCTTAGAAGTACAGCCTTTAATTTGAAGGTACTTTCCCCAGATGAAAGCTATAATCATGGTTCATTCCGTTTGGCCACAAAACAAAGAACTGGAGGATTTGTAAACTGACAGATCCTCTAATACATGTAAGAGATCAAATTTGCATTCTTTTATATGATGGGGTGACACATCTCATCTCTCTGGGGCTTATTAACAGCCAATTTGTATACAAGCAATTGACATGATAACCCAAATCACTCATAACCATGATATAACATGCTCCACAAGACAATGGCAAAGTTCATTGGCACCCAGGTTATAAAGATATGGCAAGCTGTGAGGGAAACCTGGCCTGTACGTACCATCCCCTCATTTCTGAGGGTTGATCCAGCTATTTTGACAAACTGGGGGCATGTGCCCTTTCTCACACCCAACAAACATCCCTCCTATAGCAGCTTGATCAATGAAGGGAATGACTTTCTCAAATGGAGAAACCTAGACTGAAAGGAAACAAAAGCCAAGGTGTTTCTGGATAGATTAAAGTATCCACAGAAAGCCATGCTGGGAAAAAGAGCTCCCAAATGAATGTGTATCACTCCAGGTAGATCAGTGAGATTTACAGACATGGACTTCAATCCTTGTGCTAACAGGTAAAGACATCAGTTAGAGTACTACTACTGATATCATGGGCCACGCTTTACTCACAGGGAGTCCACAGATGCAGAATGAAAGCTATCAGTCACACTTCTGAGTGATGAGAGAATTATGAATGCTAAGAATTTGATCTCTTTTCCTCTTCTCTTCCTCGAACCAGGGTAATACCACACTGCTAGATGAGTATATCTGCTTTAATGCCAATCCCAGAGTCAAGACTGGAGAGTAGGGAGCAGAGCATGTTAGCAAGTCCATTTGGTTACATGTGTAATAGTTAAAGCTTGATGCTCGGCTTCCATCTGACTGGCTCTGGTGATGATCTTTCAGTTCTGAATTCAGGTAAAGACAAAGGGGTGTTATTTATAGGGCTTCCTGAACTCCCAACATCTTTATTAGGTAGCCATGTGACCTAAGGTAACATTAGCTGATATGATAAACAAACTTCAAAATTACTTTGGTTTAGAACAATAAACTCATATAACAGTTCAAGTTAGCAATCCTACTTGGGTGGTGGTCCTCCAAGGAGTGAATCAAGGACTTAGGCTCCATCTATGTTCATATTCTGTTATTTTCAACATGTGGTTTCTAAAGTCACCATGAAAGTCAGTGTCATTCTAGCAAGCCAAAAGACGGGAGATTGGAAGATAAAGGTAATAGTATTTTATGTGTCAGAGCTGGAAGTAGTATATACAACTTGTCACATTCCTCTGCACAGAATATAGTTACATGACCATAAAAGAAACTCTGGGAAATCTATGTTCAGTATGTGTATGTTCAATAAGAGAAGAAATGGGATTGGTGAGCACCTAGCAATTTCTGCTATAGTGGTAGTTAAGGAAAAACAATTATATTAGGACAGGGATACCTCGAGAATCAAGGATATGAGAATTCTCCAAATAGTCTCTTCCATATAGCAAGTGCTGTTATTAGATAACCAATAAAATGGTATAAAGACTGCATAAAATCAGACCTTGAGACCATGGTTATGCCCTTTGAACTAGCTAATCACCTTGGTGCCATGTATGGAGCACAAAGTATGCACAAGATCCTGGCCTCCCAACCTTCTTCCTGAACTCTTTAGCTCTTTCCCACTTTGTGCTCCACGCTCCCAACAGCTTACTTCACCATTGTTACTGCTATGTCTCCTCTTGGCTCCAACTCTGAGAATGTTCTTTCTGCCCATCTTCTCTAATGATTGGCACTTATTCCTTAGTCTGAGACTTATGGCCATGGATGCTAACAACTCAGACAATGTCTGGTCTGAATCAATGGATCTAGCCTCAGCAGCAGCCCACAAACCTACACAGGCTTTCCGTGACTCAACACAAGGAATTGGACATGCATGCTTTAGGGAAATATATTGTATAATGACCTACAAAATTCTCCACCCAGCCAGACTTTGGATTGTAACTGCTAAAAACATTCTACATACATTTCTTCATTTTAATTTGATCCAAATCTTACAACAACCCAAAGATGTTGGCACCATTTTCATTCCCACTTTAAAAATGAAGGAAGTGAGATTTTGTGAAACACAGCATCACAGAAACATCACATTTCAGGGCTTATATTTGAGCCTGGTTATTCCTGACTCTAGAAAAAGTATCATGTACAATTAGCCTCAAGGATCAAGGCTTCAATAAGACAGGAGAGTACGAGGTTAATAGAAAGTTTTGGGGTAATACCCATGGATGTTGTTCTAGTTCTGGGAGATATATATGTATGTGTATATGTATATATATGTAAAATATACTTTTTTTCCCAAAAGAGATAACCATTCAAGAGTAGTGTTATAGGCCAGTCCATCACATGGACACTCAGAGCCCATCAGTTTTGAATAATCACAGTCCCAGTTCCAAATAGTTTTAATCATTGTCACTCTTTTTGACCCATTTGAGGATCCAGTTGCTACCTCTTTGCCAAATTATACATGTTTTCTGGTTATTACTCATGACCTGATCTTTCTGACAATGTGAGAAAACTCATCTCCAAATGTCTGCCAATGTTTTGTGGGTGGCAGGTAAGCAGGTTTTATTTAACAAAATTTGAAATTCCATTGTCTTTCAATAAAAGGCATCTGTCTCCAAATGTCTCAAATCAATCCTTTCTTTCTTTCTTCTTTTTCTTTCTTTTTTTTTTCTTTTTTTTTAAGGGGGTACTGAGGGTTGAACCCAGGGCTTTGTGGCTGCATGCTCTGCAAGTGTTGGACCACTGAGCTGCACCCCCAGCCAATTTTTTTACTTCTTGAGACAGGGTCTTGCTAAGTTATGCAGACTGCCTCTGGTCTCGAACTTGCGATCCTCCTGCCTCCGCCTCCCCAGCTGATCCTCCTGCCTCCGCCTCCCCAGCTGATTACAGGCATGTGCCACAACGCCTGGCTCAAATCAAGCTTTATGCCTGATGTAGTATATGCAGGAAACCTCTCACCACGTGTTATTGGGTGATTCTTGTACTAAATTATTTGCAAGTCAAACCTGCAGCTTTCTAGTAAATTGTTATTTGGATTGCTTCAGTAACCTGCTCTTCAAACAATAGGTTGACAATGTCATGGTTCATCTGCCCTATTTGGTTGTCTTGCAACCACAATGCTGCAACCATTAGGTACTAGGAACTTTGCAAACATTTGCCAACAATTCAATCGCACATCATATTTGAGGAACACTCTCAGGGAAAGCTAATTGGTACAACTGTCAAATCCAAGAACATTTTATTTGGTTTTCCTGGAATTACTTAATTTTTCAAATCCTGAATTTACTTCTATTTCTTTAATGTTTTGAGTACTGACTTAATTTTTGTGTGCATTTGTCAATTATTCCCATCAACTTATCTTCACTTAAGTTGCTCAATGCAAGACACTAACTAGCTGAGAAATTTTATTGTTTAGTCTGTAATATTCATGGTTATTTTTATACCACACAAGCCTTCCCAGGATTTTAGTGGCATTGCCAAATTTCCAACCTTTGCTCTACTACACTTCACCCTATTTTCCCGTTTACTACTATGATTTGGGTTAACTTAAGTCATTTTTCTTATTGCTATACCAATCCAATAGTAAATGCTTTATGCATAATATTTGAGACTTGATATGTCATTTGGCTATTGAAGCAATGCATATTATTGTGATAGCCTAATTATTGTACAGCAGGAAGTTGGAGAGCATGACATTCTTTCATTGGGTCAGAGAATGAAAAAACTTCAAGGCTACAATAACTCTTGCAAACAATTGTCGGGGGTCAAGATATTTTTTATCTTTCCTTCCTTTTTTTCCAGGCAGTACAATGCTCTCTGCCCTTCTCCAAGTTTCCACTCATTGAGCCTACCTATCAGCTCTCACATCAGATGGTATATCCTCTTTCAATTCAATAACTAGGCTCCCCTTTACCCTGGCCAGCTTCAGATTCATCACATTTTACTCACTTAGCCTGGCTGTCAGTTCAAGATATTTGAGAATAAAATGTAACTACCTTACAGGTCTGCACATTGTCACCTCAATTCCCAATAGAGAGGTCACCAAATAGCAGTGCATTTGCTTGGTCTTCCTCTAATGTTCCCTCAGCAATCCAGTTCCAATGGATGACTGGGTCTGTCAAACAGAACACTTTGGACAGTCACAGCTCACTGGGCTTGGGTGCTCCTTAAATCTCTAGTTCCAGACCATCAGGCCCAGCAGGTCACTTGCAACACTTTTCAGCATCTAAGGCCATTCCTGAGTGAAAGGGCCATCAGTCTCCCCATGGACTCACCTCTAACTCTCCTTTTCCTTGTAGAGCCACTACTGGTCTGAGGAAGTGCTTCTAAGGCCTTTATGGGGATGAAACAACTGCAGCACAGCTTGCCTCACATGTACAAGGACACTGAGTTCGGTTTTGAGAGGCTTATAATTAGTATAATTATTTTGATTGCTGAAGTTAACAACATGGGCAATGCCCAAGTATATTATCATCATCAATTGATGAGTTAGAGTTTCAAATCTGATTAGATGACATGTGTTCAGCCACATCAACCTCTACATGGCTGTTGGTGAATAACTAATGCTTTATTCCTTAAGATGCTTAAATAATTTTGCCCATGATACTATGCCAGCTGTGAGTAAACCTCAAGAAATGAACTCCCCAAATAGTTTGCTGTGTGGCTATGTTTGTCTTTGCATGTGACCTTGTTTTAAAATGATATGCAAGAGAACAGGAAGCTCATCATTCAGTTGATCAGGAGTATGTCAGCAGAGTTCAAAATATCTTTGTAAGAGAGACTGCTCTTCCCTATGTCAATTCAAATAGGGCACTGGCAAATGAATGGTTCTTAACTGGCATGATTTGTCAGTATCAAAATGTGACAAATTTTTGATAAACATTTTTGGCTATCCCATTTTGGGAATGAGGAAACTAGCATCAAACAGGGAGCGATTATGGATGTTGCTAAACATATAATGCATAGCAGAGCCCCCTCCCTTGCATGAAGAATTATTTGATTTACCATATCCATAGTGACAAGGCTGAGAAACCCTGAGCTTGATCAAGAAAGAAGACTTAACAAGGGTTAAGAGTCATGCAAAGGATTATCCAAAATTATCAAGCTCAAACAGCTCATCAATATTTAACAAGGACTTCAAAAATTTCAAAGTAGTAAGCTTCCTTTGTTGGGATATCCTAAAAATTGAAAGATTTACCTTATCTTTTCAGAGTTAAATCTTTTAGTCATGGTGATTGAAATCTCCCTGAAACTGGGATTTAATATTCAAATGAACCCTCTACCTTTTTTCTCGTATCTAACACTCTTTCTTCCATAAGAAAAGATAGGATGATGAATTTTTTCTAGTCATCCTACACGTACCAGGATATCTTCATGGAACTGTCATGTTTGAGAGAGTCAACAGGCACAACTTTATCTAGAGATGGTCATTAATCAAGGGTAAAAACACAATCCGTGCCCATGGAAGTCAAACACAAAGGGCTAACCTTATACTACATATGGGCATATGGTTTAAGTTATATTCAAATCAGTTATTGTGGCTTAACATATGACTCTTCCCAAAATTCTTTCCTAGCTTATGGACTATAACACAAGTATAATTTTAAAAAATTAAATTCTTGACCATTTACAAATGTAAGTACTACTTGAAATGATAGACTTCTATTCATTCAGATCTTAGCATCAAGTAGCTATAAATGTTTGGTGGGTTGTTTTCATCTCTTTCAGATGAGTATGGGAAAGGTAAAGAGATAGGGCTACAGGTGGGGCAGTCCCATATTCATTTGACTTTCATCAATTAAGGCATTTGTCAAGGAGGTCCAAAAGCCTCAGAGTTCTGGTTTCAGCTGCACCACCCTTGGAGTGGTCCAGAAACCTAACCCCACAGAAGACAATAGTTGGAACATCTGTTCTTTATTAGCAACTGGGACCTTGTCCCAAACCACAAGGTGGATCTCTAATCCTCATGACTTCTATCTGCCAGTCTTCTTGGATAGCTAAGAAGGCCAAAGTGGATTTCTTTCTCCTCTATACTACTCTAGTTTTCATTTAGTTTTTCAAAGGGAGTGGGAAGAGGTCACCTCTTTCACAGTGGAAAGGAGACACCTCTTACCTTTGGCCTCTTAAAAGGCAGAGCACCTAAAGACAGAATAGGCAATAAGGCAGAGGGGAAAGCATACAGACTCTCCCATGTCTTTTCCAGCATAACCAAGTCTCCATATAGCCCCACCTTACCTCTCTAGGCCTTGGAAGGAGCTCTTTCAAAAAGACTAAGAAAATATTTTCCATGAAACCCACTTCAATATGCTATATAGGCTAATAGGAGAAGGGGATCCACAGTTGCTTACTATTTCCCACACTGGGTGCGGGAATAAGTAGGACCCTTTGTATCAAGCTCAGCATTCTTATCTACCAAAAATGTATTCCCAGATACTCTTGCTTGGACCCCAAGTTGAGAACAAGCCCATTGTCAGACTGATTCAAGATTCTTGAGTACTTTGTGCTAAAGAGAAAAGGGGCCATGAAATGGCACCAGACAAAAGACAGGAATGTGCAAGAAGAAAGGCTAAGAAAATTCCTCATAGAATACATAAATGCTCCATCTCATTTTTATTATTGAAGATTTTCACCTTGCACTGGATTCACTGGGCAAAAGAACCTTCCTGGTACATCCTTGGGAGCAGCTAGTCAGAGAGGAAGGGTGAACCAAGATTAACTCAGGAGTACAGAATTATTGCATTCAGGCTGAATACAGTTAATTTTTTAAAATACTTTCACTAAAACAGGTTGGTAAGGACAGCATTTCAGGAAGAAGTTTCCAAAGTAAATTTGCCCTTGGTAAGAGGACACAAAGGCAAAGCCAACTGGTCCTCAATAGGGAAGTAACTTCAGCTTTTACCATGGCCCCTTCACATCAAGGTCAATTGTGAGGAGTTGTCTAATGCTCTCAAGATACAGCTGAAAGGGGTAGCTTGCCAGTAAGCTATGAAAGTTGCTGTCCATTTAGCAGAGCTTGCCCCAGATCTCAGAGCCTGCCTTATCCTCCTGGCCCCCCTCCTCACCACCATTCCTTTTCATCTTTACCTACTTTCCTCTTCCTTTCTCCTTTATGTGCCCAGGGCCCTTCCCTGTAGGGCTGATTTGACAACAGCAGCCAAGCTTTAGCTTCTTAATTTGTCTCACTTGGAGTTTTCCACTTTAAAGCTTTCACAAATTTTTATCTCATATTACAACTCTGATTAAGTTGCTTCTGCTTTGCCTCTGCCTAGGCTTGTTATAAGGACAGAAGTCTGTTGTGTTCTTCATGTCTATAAAGGACCCAGAATTCCCCAGAGAAAATTTTTATATTTAAGACAACAAAAGCAACTCTCATTACAATTAATAAAAGAAAAATTAGGCTCCCTATGTACAATCTAAGTAAGTCTCCAGTATATTAAACATTCAGGGAAGGGATTTGATGAGGACTCTGTCTGTTATTACCCAGGAGGGGCACCATTGTTAATGGGGCTGGAAGCAGGTGACTCTGGGTAATATTCAAGGCTGCCAGTTGCCTCATCAACTTGAAATATCTTCAGCATGGCTTCTCATTCTTATGTTAAAGAACCACGTTCTTGAAGCAGAGGTGAACCCCAGACCACCATTCCCTATGCCACTATCCCTCTACTCCATGAGATGTAAGGCTTGGGGAGGGACTTCTAAAACATTCATTATTTTATTTAACCTTAAACTTGCCACAATACAGGGAATTTTCTCCAAACAATAATGAAGCTTTGAAATAAAGTAGACCATGCCTTAGATCCAGCCTCTACTGTGTAATTTTTGTGATTCAAGCCAAGCTACTTAACTTCTCTGAAACTAAGTTTCCACACATGGAAATTAGAGCCTTGTGTTAGTTTTTGTTGCATAACAAATAATTTCAGAGTCCTAGTGGGTTTTTTTATTAAATTCATTCTTGTGATCACAAGTCAGCCAGTAGCTATAGGTCTCCATTGGTATTGGCCGGGGTCAGCAGGGCTTGTCCCAGCCTATAGGTTGGGCTTGTTTCCTTATTCTCCCAGGACCAATAATGGCAACCCAGGGGATGTTCTTATGGCAAGTCATATGAGCACAAATGAGCAAACCAAACTATGTATACACATCTAAGTCCTCCATGTCTGGTCATGTCTCCTAAGATCCCATTGACCATAACCAAATCTCAAGTCAAGTGGGAAGAAAGTATCCTCTACCACCACAATGACCCTGCAAGCCAGAGGGGGTGAAGAACTGAGATCTAACCTACAATGTGCAAAATATCTCATAAGAGCATTGTAAAGATTGAATGGGACCAAAATGTACAAAGCCCAGGACAGGTTTCGAGTTAAATAAATGATAGCTATTATTATGGGTTGACAAAGAGTTTTCCTGATATCTATGCCTATCTACACAAAAGTAATGCCTTTACTTTATTACCCCTTAATGAATTTTATTAACTGCATTGCTAAAACATAGCCCCGGGTCTGGGTTCTTGTTTCTGTGCCACTCTCATGTTGCAAGTATGCAGGGAAAGCTACCAGAAGGCTCCATACAAATACAGAACCTGGGGAAGTTTGTCCTTGAACTCCCTGCTTCCTGTTCTGAGCAGCTTCCTTCAATGGCTTGGTCCTGATTTAACATAGCAAAGCTCTCCCTACTGTCATGTGTCATTCCCTTAATTAGAACTTATTAATACCTCTGGAAAATTGATGCCCCCTTTTCTCTGTATCCCTACAGAACCAATGAAGAGCAGGTACATTAGTGTGCTGGTTGATGTCTAGTTGGTTTTTTTGTTTTGTTTTGTTTTGATTTTTCATGTAAATCTCATTTTCCTCCACTTCCACAGGGAAGGACCTTTCTGGTGTGTGGGGCAGCAAGGTGCATTGCAATCGCTAGGGATGGTCTTGGGGACTTTCCTCCCGGGTCCACAGCCCTTCCCTCCTGCCCCAGTTCACATACACACTCCCCTACTTCCCATTCATCCTTCATGGGGAATTTAAAACCATATCACCTAAAATTTAGGGTATTATAGACCATTCAAGTTGGCAAGGATCTGGGAAGTGTCAGAACATCTCAAGGACCCTAGGAGAACTGAGTCTTTGGACCTAGAACAACATTTCTGGGCTGAAATGTTCACTCCTTCACCTCTTCACTGGACCCAGTGCATATTATTTTAACTCTCCAGGTGTCCTACTTGGTATTTTTTTTTTCTGGTACTAGGGGATTGAACTCAGGGCACTCCACTATTGGGCTACACCTCCAGCCTATCTTTTATTTTGAGACAGGGTCTTACTAAGCTACACAGGTTGTCTCAGCCTCTGGAGTCACTAGGATCACAGGTATGTGCCACTGCACCTGGCTCCTTCTTAGTAATTATAAAATGGGATTTAAAACAGTTGCTTTCATGGCTGCTATGGTGCAGACCCAGCAGCCTGGGAGGCTGAGGCAAGAGGATTGTGGGTTCAAAAACAGAGGGAGCTGCACAACTTAGCAAGATCCTGTTGCAAAACAAAATAAAAACTTAAAACGGAGCTGAGGTGCAGCTCAGTGGTAGAGTCCTTGCCTAACATGGACAAGATCCTGGGTTCAACCCCTACTACTGGGAAAAAAAACTGCTTTGAAATGTTGTGGATAGGATCCAATGAGCTCATTTACTACAGAGAAAATATTTATTGAGTGCTTGTGGGTGCCAGGCCCAAAGGATGAAAGACAAGGCCACTTTCTTCCACGGTTTAAAAGGTGATCATAAGCAGAGTGGGAGCTCAGTTAAAATTTAAAAAAAAAATCACCATTATGATCATTTGCATTGATCTGCTGTGACATTTAACAAGAAGCACAATCCAAGAACCTATCCACAGTAACAAACAGCTGTTTGAGAGCTATGGCAGCATGCCAGAGGCTGCCTAATATGCTGGGATCATGGGGACACTCTAGGCTCCTGTAGTAGCATGGCCACACGAGTACCTCTAGGAAGCAGCTATTTACCTTCCAGCAGAGAAATACTTCAACAATTTAGCAGGTAGTATGATGTTACCAGTGATATTATTATTATTATTATTATTATTATTATTATCATTATTATTATTATTGAAAAATTTTAATATGCAACTTAATGTGTTTCATTCTGACATGCATTTCATTGTGACATTTCCATATATGCGTTTCAATGTACACTACACAGATAAGTTCCCCCTTACCCTCTTGTGCACTTCCTTCCCCCATCCCACACCCCCCCCACCAAAGGCCTCTCTTCCGCTTGCATGTCTTTTTGTGGGAATATTTTTCTATATATCCTTGGACCCCAATTATATTTAAGGTTGAAACTTTTTCTGTAGCAATCTATCTTTTTACATTGTCAGTAATATTACATGAATTTTCTAGCCCATTAGTATTATTACCACTGTTTGGTATTATTGCTATTATTATAATTATTTCCCAAACTATTAAAACCAGGCTGTTTACTTTAAGGTCACCCTCTCTCTCATTCCTCGCTCTTCCTTGTTCCTCCTCTCCCTTCTTTCTTCTCCCTTCATTTCTTCCTTTTGCTAGGGCCCTCCCTCCTTCTTTCCACTCCCTAAATTGTCCCTTTTCCACTAAGTTGACTTTAGCTTTTTATTATGTTCCAATTTCTATATAGGAATTTTTCCTTCTTTTAATTTTGATTCAGCTCCCACATAGGAGTGAGAACATGTGGTATTGCTCTTTTGGGGCTTGTGTTCGTTCACTTAAAATAATTTTCTCCAATTCCATCCATTTTGCTGCAAATGACATTATTTCATTTTTTGATATTATTATGCTTTATAGGGCAAATATGCATTTATCATTTAAAGTCATATCACACATTATCACAACTTATTATTTCTTTTTTTCTTCCAAACTGCTACAATGAAGGAAGAACACTGTCTAACATACATTGCTTCACAGGCCAATGATGCAAGAAAAATTTATACTGAGTGAGGCCAATATTCCTATTTTGGCTTTGAACTGCGCATTTAATATGGCCTAGGAAAAGCCATCCTGCCACATGACAAAGATACCTCCATGACCACCACATAAAGAGAATCAAATGACTTTAAAGTCAAGGCTGAAGGAAGCACCACTATGTCAGATGTCAGGGACTTCTGTCTGGCCAGCTAGGAGAGAGCTGGCACCAGCACTCATTTCCTTGGGAATGTGTGGAGTTTCCCTGAAGTCCTCAAATTGAATTGATACATGACAAAAGCAGCAAGGAGTACCAGCTCTAGATGATAGGGAACAAGCCCAAGAGTTCTATTAAAGAACAGAGGAAGAAACCCCCATGATGTTCACTCCATTCACTATAAAACAACAACTTGAGACAGCACCAGGCTTCTGCCAGTGTTGTGTGTTTGCTTGGCAGCATTCACCCCTCCACCCAAATATTGAGGACAGAGATTAATGAAGTGACATGTTTCAGCAAATGAAGAATCTTCTGGTCAATGAAAGAGTGAAGAACTGGAAAATTCTCATGCATAATGGAGAAGATTCTTGCAAGAATCACAGCAAGTAATGGCACGTTCTTACCTAACTGTGGTTTACAGTTGTGACAGGTCAGAGCTTATAGAAATCACCTTGTCCATTTAATCTGGGAAACTGCTGGCCAGGGAGTTATACTGCCCTGTGCTAGCTGAGGACTCCTGATCCTCAAGCTAGAGATGGGTTACATCATGCTAACATCTCTCTCTCCCAGCTGTGGAAAGCAAGCTCATACACAACAAAGGCAGGCACGGAGGAGTAATCAACACATCATGAGACAGGCATTCTTGGAAAAGATTTGTGATAAAATATTCTCCAAAGAATATACAAACACGGACATTTAAGACTATTATTCTAGTTGCCAAGACAACAAAAGAACAAAATCAGAGAGGGAAGCAACCAAGAAATCTTCCCAAAAGTTCTAGACACAAAGCACATGACCCTAAGGGTGAGGCTCCTCTCACCTGGGGATTGACAGGCCAACAAAGGCACCTGGGACCAAGACATATGTCTCTGATCACAGAAACCTAGGCAGCCCACACCCAGGGAAATACTACAGAGCAAAAGTATTCCACAACAGTGTGCTGCAGGCCAGCATGATCTGAGCACTAATTCCATTCACATGTGTCTAGGAGATTTGTTTAGGGAGAAGCAATCCAAAGGCCAAGTGCAGAGTTCATTTTAATAGCACTGAGGTCTGTGTGCATGTCTAATCATGAGATCAGTAAATTACATGCCTGTGCACAGACCATATGACCTTTGTGGGACTGTGGAACAATTGAGTACATTTGAGAGAAACACTCAGAACGGAAAATTTGCCAAGCAGAAGGCCAAGTTGCAAGACTCTTGCTCGGGGCAGATGAGCAGCAGTGACGACCATTGTGATATTGACCATCTCCTATGCCTGGGGCACTGAGCTAGGCACTGGGGGAAAGTTAATTCCCCCTCAAAGTCACTATAGAGGAAGCTGTATTAACTCCTTTAATGAATGGGCAGCCCTCAAAGGAGACTCTAAATGCTAGCATCAAAAGCAGGCCAGAAATTGTAGAGATTGGAAAGGAATCTCCTTTCACACCTGTCTGCCTGTGTGTACCACTTCCAGGCTTTCCAAACTCATGCGATAAAAAGACCTGGAAGTATCTGGACATTTAACAAGCCCCAATAACAGATTCATAGTAATTACACAAATAGGCAAAGCATTAACAGGGTTACTGATGATGAATTAAAAAAGGAAGAGCTAAGTTACACATTATCCCTGCTGTCTCCTTTATCTAGCTCTGGTTTCCACACCTCCCCCATGACACTCACCTCCATAAGTGAACATGTGCACACATACACACACACACACACACACAGAGAGAGAGAGAGAGAGAGAGAGAGAGAGAGAGAGAGAGAGAATTACTGATCTGTTTTAACAAATAGGCTCAGGCAAGATTAGGTTCTAGAACTTTAGTAATAAGCTACTCTGAGAGAGATCATAGATGTCAGGACATAATGAAGATGACGTCTGAGTAAGTCTTGGGCTGAATTACAGAAAAGAATGTTAGGAAATCTCTCCAAAAGAATTCTCTAGAACTTAAAACCTATTCCAGTATACAAAATTTTTTTTCCTTCTCTTACTCAGTGCTTCCAATGATAAAATCTTTGCTAAAGGCTAACTTCAAAGTACCTTTGATGAGGTTCCTAGACCGAGTTCCTCAAAGGCATAGACTGCATTTCTGTCATCTGTGGACAACAGCACCCAGCACATCTAGGTCTTCCTAGATGCCTATTATTGTTGTGAGGCCTGCCCACTCCACAAACCCACTTGACAAAGAGATATTCAGTTCCCCAGTGCACCCCTTTGCCTCTTACCTGAGATTAGACAGAGCTCAGTAAATTATCACTAGAACCATTAACATTGATGCAGTGACAGTGAGTAAAGTATTTAACATGAGTCACAGCACAAGGGCCCATTGACAGGAATGAACAACAGCCTTAGAGCTGTAGCAGGATGGTGGAGTCTGTGTGCTATACTCCACTACCATCCACCCATCCAATCAACAGACACTGATTGGACACTTTATATACGCCACAGTAATCAGGACTAGGAATGCAACTCACCTATGGTCTTCTTGGAACGATCTCGGGCCAATCCTACTTTTGGGTCAATCAGTAGCTACACATTCATTCAAAGATCACCTGTCATGTGCTACGGTATGTCCTTAATACTTTTAGGGATATGACTGAGAAGATACTGGCTATGCCCTCAAGAACCTAACAAGCTAGCAGAGCAGCTGCAACAACCTACAGCAAAGGAGAACTGGGGAAACTGAGCAGAACACAGAGATACTCAGTGGGAGGAAAAGTCTTTAAAGGTCTTAGTTAGCACAGGAGGAAATTGGCCATTCCTCTTACCATGGCCTGTTAGAGGTAGGGCCTGGTGAGAGCTGGTTCTCTGGAGACAGAGGGGCTTATAAAATCAGTAATGTCAGTTGTTATTGTGGTTGTTGTTGTTAGGTGCTGTCAAGTTTGTGTCTGACTCAAAGCAACTCTACATACAACAGATGAAACAGTATTGTCAGTGCTTCTCTGCTATTCATGGAGTGTTCAATGGCTGATTGTTTTTTGGGAGTGGGTTGCCAGGTCTTTCTCCCAAGAACCTGGTGTTCCCAGGCAGTCTCCCATCCAAGTACTAACCAGGTCCGACCCCACTTAGCTTCCGAGATCTGATGGGATCGGATGCCACAGTGGTACGGCTACAGGCAGTAGTGTCAGCACTGGTCAGAAATGGGAAGAGAAACAGAAACCAGCAGTTGTGGGCATGGTCATGAACCTTTCCAGCCATCACTGCGTGCAATCCTCTCGGCAGGTCTTTGTCATGAACTTTTGTCATTATGTTGGGCTGCAGGATAAAGCCTTCTTCTTTTGTGGGAAGTCTCCATTCTCTGGCCTAATGAGATATGAAGCCACAGGTAGGCTTTGAGTTTGGAACAAGTAACAGCAAAAGGAACAGACCTGTGGGATATGCAGTACTCAACAGTTGGGCCAGGCTGGAGCTTAGTTCATTTGGTACTCTGCATTGTCCGAGGCCCTGGGTTCAATCCCCAGCATGGCAGAAAGAGAGAGAGAGACAGAGACAGAGACAGAGACAGAGACAGACAGAGAGACAGAGAAGGACATGGCAATCCATTCCTGAAGCAATCAACCATTGAAAACCTTATCAATAGCAGAGAAGCACTGACATAGTGCCAGGCATGGCAGAGTGTCCAGGAGCATTTTGTTCTGTTGTACATTGGGTCACTATGAGTCTGATCATCTGGTTGGCCCCTAACAGTTGGGGTGTCATACCCGGGTGCACCCAGTGGGGGCAGCATCCTAACTGGTTTGTCCTTTGGGCTCAACTTTAGCTAAGATTCTGGCTACTCAGCTTCCCTTGGTCTATGTCTTCTCATCTGTGCAAATTGCCTGATGCTTTTCTTACTTTCTACTTAGGTTAAGCAGAGTCATCTTTAGCTACTTATTACCAAGAACAATGACTGATACTCAGCAATATGGACACTATTTGCTGCATGTTCCAGATATGGAAACCGAGCCCTGGGAAGCTATGTACACAGGTAATGAGTGGGAGAGGCAGAGTTTAAGCTCAGACCTTCCGACCTCAAACCCAGAGATATTTCCCCCAAGTATTGTGTTAGTTAGGACACCTCTGGTTGCAAACAATAGGGAAAAAAATACCAAAAAAAAAAAAAAAGTATGTATTGATTAAGAGTTTAGATGTAGCAAGCTCTGTTCCTCCAAAGGATTTATAGTTTATGCACCCACCCAATAATGGTGTCTGATCCTCCTTATGGGAGATTCACTCCCAAGAATCCCTTCTGCTGTGATGGCTTTTTCCATGCTTAAATTCCCATAATCACAAATCTAGTAGAAAAGGGAGAATTGTCTTCCCCAAAAGTTTGAATGAAAGTCTTAGACTTAATTCTCCCTGAATCACCTCAGTGGCCAGGGATAATGTATTGCTGACCAAGCCTGACTCACATATGCCCTCTAAAGTGGGTGGCATGGTCAACACCACCCAAGCTGTATCCATGGAAGTTGGTGGAGCAATAGTTCCCAAGGGGAGAACCAGATTATCTTTTTTTTGTCTTCAGATTATCTTTATCAGAAGAAAGATGAACGGATATTGGGTGGCAAAACACACCAGATGTACACTAGCTTCTTTCGCCTCTGCAATATGGTAGCAGTCACCACGTTGCAGAAAATTTCTCCAAAGGTGAATCCCACCTCCTACCCACCAGCTATAGTTCCTCTTCTCTTCATCTCAACCCAAAGATTCTTTCAAATTCTTTTGCATGTACTGTATGTGCTAGAGACTTAAATTACCTCATCTATGGGCCTGAACATTTTAAATCAAGGCAACAAGTATTCCTGGGGCCCCCACGACAGCTTCATGTTAAACAGGGAATTCAGAGATGGGGAGGGCATGATTGTGGCCCATCAGGACTTTTCCCTGTAATCACATCTCAGGAGTAGCCAGCTACTCTGAGTCCCAATCAGGAGGTGCTTTGTGACAGACTAGAACTTGAACTCAGGATTCCAGACCAGAGGATAAAGTGCCAAAGTGTGGCCCGGGACAGTACTAAGGGTCAGAGCCAGAAAATCATGCCCACAGAATTTATAGAGAAAGAAAGCCTGATGTGGGTATTTAGATCTAGAGCTTTGATCCAAGAGAACAGAAACAGTCAGGGAAGATGGGATCTGAAAGAGCAAGAGTCTAGGCTGAAGCTGGAGATGATAGGTAGATTGAAAAAAAAAATGTTAGTGTTCCCTGTGGCATGCAGTAAGTTGGGCTGGCTCTACCTGAGGGGCCAGAGTAAGCCAAACGTTGACTTCCATGAAAGGGCAGCTCCAAAGCTCTGCCCATCTTGCTATTTGGCTCTAGACTTGTCTTTCCTGTCCCAACCCTAAGGTTTTTCCTATGAGCCTGCACTCAGAGGCTGATCTCTACTTGAAATTGCAAAACTTCAGTATTCATCAAACAGTAAGAGATAGCTAAGTCCTGGGCTTGGTGGTATATGTTATTCAGATAAAGAAGATAAAACATTTCCCCTGGAGAAGCTTACTAAGGTTGGGAGAAGCAGATGATTTTTTTTAAAGAGGATGACAAAATATTAGTTCTATAATAGAAATTTACACAAGGTTTCCATAGGAACTCAGAAGAGAGGCCCCTTAAGGTTGTGGGAAGGATGCATGGGTAGTGAAGGCGGAGAGAAAGTTAGACCTGAGCCTTCATGGAATGGTACAGGTTGAGAAAGGAGGACCAAAAGAGTTAAGTGTTGGATCAAAAACTAGTCCACACGATGATCTTAGGTTTCTTCTTCAGGTGGGTGCCCTTGGTTTTGTATGCCCTGTATTTGGCAAGGAGCCTTCTACCTAGAAGGGGCTCAGTAAGTGTCTATGAATTAAATAGATGAACCCTACTTTGCCTTTGGAACAGAATGTAGACCTGGCAGACCAAGGGATACTGCTTCCTAAAATATTATCTTAGCCTTTAATTTCTCATTATGACTCTCTGGGCAGTTTAATTAATAATTGCTGTGGGAAGAGGAGAGCAAAGTGATAATTAATAGCTATTGGCCAGAACTATCTCTGAATTAAGAATCCAATTATGGAATGAACAAAGCACACCCAAAAAGGTGCACAGATTCCTGTTGCAAGGAAAGACCATGGCGACCAGGGACTCTGAGGGATCTTCCTAGCCTGAGCAGCTGTTGGGGGACATGTGCTCCAAATAGGAAAATGGAGAAATGATAAACCTGAGCATTTGTCAGGAAATGGTTCCTTAACCATAATCTGTACTTCATGGAAGGCCAAACGTTGACACTGAGCTCCTTTTCCTCCAGAGCAACAACACAGAATAAAATAAAAACATAAAAGCAGAGACTAGAGCCACCTATCCAGGGTATCACATGCCCAGGGTGTCTCCCACAGCTCTGGGACATCCCAGCAATTCTCAGATCAACAAATCCCCATGACTCCATGCTCACTGAGTCTTCCTACAAAAGGCAGCAAAATCGTTTTCAGAAAGATACACACAAAAGCTCAAAAACACTTCCTTAATTGGCTGGATGAATAATGGCTCCACTGATGGCTGGGTGAACCTGTCTATCTGCCCCAATGATCCCCCTCTGGGGATCCTCCTATGCTATCATTCCTGGCACACCTACTCTCCAGGACCATCTGGTGTCTCTCCACAAACCATCTCTTCCTCCACTACTTAGGCCTTCAATTTTCAGTCTTTGGAAATTCATTACACCCAAACCATTAATATAACTGATGCTTATACTTTTTTTTTTCCTGACAGAACTTTCTATGTAATAGGATCCTCAGTATTAAGTACTTAAAAATTTCTAAACTTGAACCACTTAGGCTGTAGGTTAAATACAACTGAAGGACAAAAGTTCAGATCTTTTTAAAAGGAGAAATGTGTAATTTATAACACCTTATACTAAAGAGAGGCTGGGGTTCAGCTCAGTTGGTAGTGTGCTGCTCTGTGCTCTCTGAGGGCCTAGGTTCAGTCCCCATAAGACAAAAATGGGAGAAGGACCTGGCAGCCCACTCCTGAAACAACCAGCCATTGAAAACTCTATAAATAGCAGACAAGCAATGGCACAGTGTCAGGGAGTGTTTCATTCTGTTGTACATAGGGTCACTATGAGTCAGACTTGACTCAACGGTACCTAACAACAACAAATATACTAGGGAGAAATTAAGAAAAGCTGGGACACAATTTCTCAAAGCACTGCAAATAATAATATCTGTGAAAAGTAACAGAAGAAAGGGAATTTCCTAAATGCACATGGTTTCTATATCTTGGGAATTGCTTTACTGAAGCACTGGTTGAAATAATTCTGTGCTTTTAAAGTATCTCCTTTAAGAAAACTCCCTTTTTTCTACCACCCAGGAAATGCTTGTTTGCTGAGAGGTGTGTGATGTAAAAGCAACATTCTGTGACTGAGCCAGGAACTGCAATGGTTTGATCCAAACGCCCTTGGCTCCCACCTACCCTTCCTATTCAAAGCTTTGGGAACTTGTAAACTAGAAGATAGAGGTCAACCTAGCAAACTATTTGTGCACTGCCACAGGTATTGGAGTGTGAGTCCTGCCCTCCTTGTTTGCAGTATTTACACCAATCATGAATTTCTCCCTTTGTAGAGGCAGTTAGTTCATGGAGCAGAAAGAGAGGGAGGGTTCGCTTCAGAAGATTAAGGTTCAAGTCCCAATCCTGCTTTCCCATGCCGATCTCTTGCCCTCTCTTGATCTTTTTCTCATGCGTCAATGAGAAGTGGTGCAATGGAACATGCTGTGCAGAGACAGAATGCTCTCCACTTCTGACTGGGGAAAAAACCCTCTTTCAAGTGCAGAACTCAGCTCATTTTCAGTATCCATACCTGCCAGGTGAACCCCAAAACACCTTCATCGTGTGCCCTATAGCAGGGCTCTCAGGTCTTACTGCCTCCCTATAGACTTGAATTACTAGAAGCATTGTGAAAATGCTCTGTTCCTCTACAGGAAGCACATTGCAAATTTACCATCTAGTCCATCTCTTAGGGCACTAGTATTCAGAGTCAGTGTGTTAACATGTTAGGGAGTGTCAGACTAGTGCATGGAACCTAATCCTGATTCCTAAATTCAAAGAGACTGATTTTCCTCCAATTCATATTCCAAGCCACAGGGCAACTCTCACATCACCTAATCCTTTTTCTTTTCCAAGGCCAAGAATGAGCCAAGGTCTTACTGATCTTACTTAGCTAAGTATTTTCCAGACTGTGGAGGCTTGCCTACTTCTCCAACTACTTTTGTTATGACATACAGAAGTTTCCTTAAGCTCTATGGGAGTTTAGGATTTTTATTTTGCTCCTCTGAAGCACAACCCAAAAGCTCTAATAGATTGAAACTCTAAATAGATTAACTCTAAACACTACTCTATCAAATTCATCTTTGTATTCCTCTATTTGTGCTTTTCCCTCTTCTACTTTTTAACTTTTTTGAACTTCTACCTTCCCATCCATAATGAGAAGGGATAAGAGAGAACAAAATAAGGTGAAGAATTATCATTGAAACCTATGACTTAACTTTTGCCTTTTCATTTCTCTCATCAAAAGATGAGCATAAAGCCATATTTAAGGGTATGGAGAGAGAGAGAGAGAGAGAGAGAGAGAGAGAGAGAAAGTAAGCAATACATTGGTTACTACTACACTGAGGTAAAAATAAGCAAGAACAAATATTTTTCCAGTGCAATCAGGGACCTGAGGAAGGAAGAGATGATAAAATGGGAGATTTGGTACGAATTGCACAGACTTTGTTCGTGCTTTTTTTCCCCCATGAATACAGAACTTTTGCAGATTCCAATTACTTTGAGAGATTTCCTCACTTCATCCATTAGATGCCAAATTAAAAAAAAATTGCACTTCAGAGTAGGTAACAGTTGATCCCAGGTACTCTGATAACACACTGTACCAATCAAACTTTTCATTGCTGTGACAAAATGCCTGAGAAAATTATTTAAGAAGGATTTATTCTGCTCATGGATTCAGAGGTGTCAATCTATTGTTACAGGGAGAGTGTGGTGGAGTGGAGCAGCTCCTATTATAGTGGTTTGGCAGCAGAAAAACAGAGAGGTGCTGGGACAAGAGACAGCCAGGGACATGCCCCAAGTGACCTACTTCCTCCAGCTAGGCCTTACTTCTTAAAGTTTCCAGAACCTCCCAGCTGGCGACCAATCTTTCAGTACATGAGCCTTTTGGAAGGACAGTTCATATCCAAACCATAACACACACTATCTGATAACACCAATAAAAGTGGGCACATATTCAGCACAGCTTCCTCTAGCACTGGGACTTGTTTTGCCAAGACAGTGGAGCTAGCCTCTGCTTACAGTACAATCAGACACAGGCATTCAGTTGGAACCCATTTTATAGGAATCCAGTATTGGGGAAAAGGTCAGCTGAGGACGGACCTGCAGGTCCTGGTCTGAGAGTGTGTGTCCTCAAACCTGCACACCAGCACCTCAGCTTAAACACTGAGCCCTCCAGAGAGGTTGCACCCTTGTCTCTGGTGATAACCAAAACCTAATTTTTATGCTCACCCTACAAACCTTCTTCACTGTCACCTGTTGTTGTGTTGTTAGGTGCTGTTGAATCAGTATCTGACTCATAGTGACCTTATGTACAACAGATGAAACCCTATTTTCCATGCCTCTCTGCTATTCATAGGGTTTTCAATGGCCAATTATTTTTTGAGAGGGGGCTGCCAAAACCTTCTCCCTGGCCTACAACATCTGGTGTTCCCACGTGTTCTCCCATCAAAGCACTAAACAGGTCAGACCCTGCTTAACTTCCGAGATCTGACATGATCGAGTGCAACAGTGGTACTGCTACAGACCACTGCCACATAAAAACTTATACCAAACAGCTTTGCTGTTTATAAAAGGCCACAGAGAACAAGTAGGCTTATCAGAGGAGTTCAAATGACTTTGGACATGTTGTTTAGATAGATTATACATACAGCCACTCACAACTTGTTGCAACTATTCAACTCAGCTGTTTTAGGGCCAGATAATATGCAAACAAATGAGTATAGCTATGTTCCAAGAAAACTTTATTTATAAAAACAGACACAAGGCTGGACTTTGCATAGTGTGTCAAGCCCTTCATTATCGAGTACAAGTCTTCCCTCTAGAGAAAGGAGTTTCCACTGAAGCAGGGGGTTCTATAAGGTCTACGAATTTGGTAATTCACACATTTTTCACATTCACAGAGCTCCTGTCATCAGTGAGAAATGTCTGTAGCCATATGTAACAAATAACCAACTTCACTGACTTACACAATAGCAATTTACTTTTCTCATGTAACAAGGAGTGCAATTTGGGGGTTGCTGCTGTTTGGTTTGCATTCCCTCAGTCATTTTCTTATGCCCCAGCTCTTTCCTTCACCAGTCTCAAACTGGTGGCTGGCCATCATATATCTACCATATGGCTGATTCTCTATTAGGCATGGTGTTGGGCCAGGCCACACTGACCCAGATGATAGTGTAAATGTAAATAAGCTGTGATGATGGGACCCGTTGATGATGCATGCACTCCCAAGTAATGCATTAGCTTTGACATCATGCTGAATCATAGTTGTATAATCACCTGCATGTGCCCCATACCTGACGTAATTCTCTGGATGTACAGCCTGTATGACTGTGGCATGATTGGACCATGAGTTGGTGATCAGCCATTCTTGTGTGGAAGGCTCATAAGCCCCTCTGTCAGCACTGGTAGCATGAGAAGGAGCACCCCAGAATAAAGCATGTCAGACTTGCCTGCAGCTTCTTTTTTGTTCTTCGGTTTCTCTGTCAGCCCCAAGCACCAAACTCTTGCTGAGGAGCTCGAGTTCAATACCAACATCAACTGTAATACATGACATTTGAATCTGAGGGGAAAAGGGAAAAGAACAGGTTGGGCCCAAGACAATTTTTCCCACTTTATCAAAAAAGCAGCAGTGTTCTCAGAAGCACTTCTACCCCAGCTGATAAAAGATTTATACCAGTTGGGCTCTGCAGCACAGGTTTATAATCCCAGTCACTCAGGAGACCAAGGCAGGAAGAAGCTTGCCTCAAAATAAAAAATTAAAAAGAGGCTGGGGTGCAGTTCAGTGGTAGAGCACTTAACTAGCACACACAAGGCCTTGGGTTCAACCCCTCAATTCTGCAATTAAAAACATGGTTTTTTTTACCTATCTCTCATGGGCTAGAACAATGGCAAATGAATGGCCACTCCTTGTTGAAAGAAAAGATGAAGAAATTAGTTTTATTTTTATAGCTTCTCATGTAGAGAAGAACAAGAGAAAGAGTGTTGGGCATAGGAACCAAGGCAGCCAAACCCCATTCTTCTGCAGCCATTGTAGGCTGGGTACTGTGCAGGTGAAAAGAAAGACCTCCTAGAGCATATGTCTGAGCATATGCTAAACACGGAACTATAATAGCAATCCCTGGTAAGAAGGTATTGTAAGTGGACTCTGAAAGGGAAAATCTTGACAACATTGCACTGGCTATTCTAATGGGCTTCATCAGTATTGGTGTTTTGTTCATATCAATGATGACCAGGTATCTACTAAATGATGTTCCTATTACCAAAAATTGTGATTTTTCCCTTTGGCCCTAGGAAAGTATAACAGAGGGGTCTGGCTATCTGGGACTACCTAAAGATATCTAATATAGGTAACACTCTGCTGTCACCAAAAGCAATTCATCACAGACAGGCAAAGCCTAGATATAAGGTGTTTTTTATATCCTCTTTATTTATAAATGTTGGTGAAATACAGAGTAATAATAATACTTATGCAATTTCCACATCACTTTTGGTTACTCTTTTATCAGCTTATGTATTTCACAGAAACTTTTGATTAATATATAGTAAAAAAAAAAGAATCATATGCATTTTTGAGTTATATTACCTTTTCCCCCCATGCATATGTATTGCTGTATCATCTATTTTGAGATTATCTTCTCCTTCTTTATCCTTCCACATTGTTTCCCCACACTTTGCCTTCTTCAACCTGTTCCCCCAACTAGATCCCTCCCCTCTTCTTCTACTTTGCTTTCATTTTCCCTTCTTAGATAAGCCTGGTGTATGTGTGTATGTGTGTGTGTGTGTGCGTGTGTATATGTATATGTATATATATATATAACATATATATATAATATATATCATATATATATTATATATAATATATATATTTATATATGTATATATATATGTTAGATTTAAGTTAGATTTAGCTTTAAGTTAGATTTAGCTCCCACATTCGAGAACATATGATATTTCTCTTTTTGGGCCTTCATTCATTCACTTAAGATTATATTCTCAAGTTCCATCCATTTTGCTGCAAATGATATTATTACATTCTTTTTAAATTGTTGAGTAATATTCCATTGTGTATACATACCACAATTTTTTTATCCATTCCTCTGTTTATGAACATCTTGGTTGGTTCCTGTATTAAATATGGAAATATAAGTGTCTCTGTGGAATGATGATTTATTTCCCATTGAGTATATTCCCAGGAGTAGTAAATTGTTGTTGTTGTTGTTGTTGTTGCTGTTGTTGTAGTTAGGTGCTATCAAGTCGTGTCCAACTCATAGCAACCCTCATAGGGCTTTCAATGGCTGACTGCTTCGGGATTGTCTTGGGAGTAGATTGCCACATCCTTCTCCCATTTTTGCGGTGCTGGGCATTGAACCCAGGACGTCAGAGACTGCAGAGCAACACTCTACCAACTAAGCTAAATCCTAGCCCCAGGAGTAGTATAGCTAGGTCATATGGGAATTAGATTCTTAGTTTTCTAAGGTATCTCCATATTGATTTCCAAAGTGGCTAAACTAATTTAAAGTCCCACCAACAGTATAAAAGTGTTCCCTTTTCTTCATATCCTTGCCAGCTTTTGTTATTTGTTTTCTTGATCTTGGCCATTCTTACTGGAGTGAGATGGAATCTCAGTGTTGTTTTGATTTGCATTTCCCTAATGGCTAGGGAGCCTGCAGCAGTAGCCCAGTGGCATCCAATCCCGTCAGATCTCAGAAGCTAAGCAGGGTCGGCCCTGGTTAGTACCTGGATGGGAGACCGCCTGGGAACACCGGAAGCTGTAGGCTTGGGAGAAGGACCTGGCAACCCCCTCCCAAAAATCAATCTGCCTTTGAAAACCCTATGAACAGCAGAGAAGCACTGACAATAGTGTTTCCCCTGTTGTACAGAGGGTCGCTATGAGTTGGATACCGACTCGATGGCACCTAACAACAACAACAATGGCTAGGGATATTGAGCATTTTTCATGTGTTTCTTGGCCCTTCAGTCTTCTTCATTCGGGAACTCTCTGTTCATTTCCTTTGCCCACTTGTGTACTGGGTTATATGTTGTCTTGTTTTTTGCTTTCTTAAGTTCTTTGTATATTTTAGACATTAGTCCTCTGTCAGATGTGTAGGATGCAAAGATTTTCTCCCATTCAGTGGGCTCTCCCTTAACTTTGTTAGCCATTCCCTTTGCTGTACAGAAACTTTTTAATTTCATGTACTCCCATTTGTGAGTTTTTGGTGCCATTTCCTGGGTGGTTGGAGTCTTGTTAAGGAAATACTTTCCTGTGCCTATGTGTTGGAGCATGCTTCTAGTAGTTTGAAGGTTTCCAGTTTTACACTGAGGTCTCCTATCCATTTCAAATTGACTCTTGTGCAAATTGAGAGATACTAGTCTATTTTCAATTTTCTGTAAATGAAAACCCAATTTTCCCAGCATCATTTGTTGAAGAGGCTATCTTTTCTCCATTGGACATCCTCAGCCCCTTTGTCAAAATCAGGTAGCTATAGTTGTGTGGGTGTATCTCTAGGTCTTCAATTCTGTTCCATTGGTCTTTAAGCCTATTTTTGTGCTAGTACCAAGCTGGTTTTGCCCCTATAGCCCTGTAGTATAATTTGAAGTCAGGTATTGTGATCCCACCTACATTTTTTTGCAGTTTAAGATTGTTTGGGCTATATGTGGTCTTTTGTGCTTCCATATGAATTTTAAGGTTATTTTTTTCTATTTCTGCAAAGTGTGTCATTGGAATTTTAATAGGTATTGCATTAAATCTGTAAATTGCTTTTGATAGTACAGCCATTTTTACAATATGGATTCTCCCAATCCATGAGCAAGGGAGGTCCTTCCATCTTCTAGGACCCTCTGAAATTTCTTTCTTTTGAAGTTTTCCTTGTAGAGATCTTCAGATAGACTTAAATCTTATACTAGATAGCTAAGACCCTGAGGAAGAAGGCTACTTTAGGTGACTACAGTGCAGTTATCCCAATGTTGGCTTAACATCAGAGTTAAAGTAGAGAGCACATTCTTGGCAAAAAAAAATAGTCTTGTCATTTTAGTAGCCACAAGTAGCCAGAACTTTGGTTTTCAGTCTTGTCCTGAGTGTGGTATGATGCATGCCTGCAAGTCACAATCTCATAGTTTTTAATTTCCAGTCACTGCCTTTCTGTTAACATTCTACTCATTTAGATTCAGAGGCAGCCTTAAAAATAGTAGGGGGAGTCTTTTGGTAGACAAAGCTGTTAAGTCAAGAAAAAGATAGTTTTCTTAAGCCATTGTGGAAGAGATGTCCCACATACGACGTACACATGCCCAGGAAACATCACCATATCCTATCTGCACTTTTATTTTCAGTGCAATGAAAATATACCTATGGTCATGAGAGTTTTACTGTCTGACTGTAAAAGTGTAAATAACCACAATTATATAAATCCTATTTTGAATAATACATTTTACTTTTAAAGCAAGATCATTACCACCATCTTATTTGATTTGCATGGTAAGTGTGTGGAGTGGGTAGGACTTACCTGGTTATACTAAAGGGCAGTCCTAAACAGAGAAGGTAAGTGATTTGCCTGAGATCTTGCAGATTCATCCTCTGTCCTTGAGCCCTACACCAATGGATTCTCTATTATTTTCTTGCAAAATACAGAAAATTGATTCATCTCATTTTCAAGATCACATCTCATCTCCATGCCAATTTCTTACTGCTTTATGTACTCTTTTGAAATATTTATTAAGTGCTGACCTTGTAATTTACCACCTAAGCACCTGTTTTCTTTTCTGTTGTGTACATGAATGAAAGTCTGAGCTGGTTCTACCAGCTCTAAAATACCTCAGTTATGTCCCCATGACAATAATGCACTGCCACACAAGCATAAAGAGAAATGAGTTCAGTTTTTCCCTCTTCAAGTTCCAAGCCCCTCAGAATAGATAAACTCCCCCTTTTGGGAGGTGTGGGGGAGTGGAGGCTGAGGGAAGCTTCAGGGCAACACCTCAGTGGAGAAATACAAAGAAGGAGAAATCCCAAGTAAGTAGTAAGAATGGTGAGCCAGGTTTCGGGGTCCATGCCACACCTCAGATACCAGCTGAGCTGTGCTCATCTGTGTCTCCTTCCTGGAAAACACACAGGCCACTTGGAGGTGCCATCTCTCCCAGGCTACAGCCCTGCTCCTGGGCCTCCTTGGCCCCACTCCGCCTTCCTAGCTGAGTGCCCTGCTCTGTGCATTTGACCTCTTCCTTTTGTTTCCATGGTCACCCATCCCGCCCCATTATAGCCAGCTCTTTGCATACTAAAACTTAATTTGTTTAAGAATAAACAGTTGGTGTCCTGTTTCTCAGGGGCCAGAAAGACAGATCACACGAGGGGCACACAGGCCTTTGGGGCTGCGCATTTGGCAGGTCCCTGTCTCCAAGGAGAGACTAGTGCATGAGCACATGAGCAGCAGGCTGTCAGGATTCCAAAAGGCATTACCCTGAGCTCCAAGGTGGAGCTGTTTACCAATACCATGATCTCTCCCCAGATGCCGTTGCTACTGCAGCTAATTAAGAGAACAATTAAGACTAAGGCAATCAGTCAAGTACACAGGCCTCAGTCATCTTCCCGGCTCTTGGATGCTGCACTGCTCCCAGAGGGCTGAACCATATTCAGTCATTCAGAAAATGACAGGAAGAAGCTATTAAATATCTGAAAACCATAAAAATGCAATCATACTGTTCTTTAGCTGAGCCATCCACCAGAGACCAATGCCCAGCAACTTTAGAAACTTAGCAATCCTCTTGAATTCACACACTCACAAATAAGATTAATCAAAAGCAGCTGAAATCAAATTTTAATTATAAGGTAGAGCTAGGAGAGGCTGGACAGGCCATTCTCCTTATTCTTTTTTTTTTTTTTCTGGTTTATGACTGATCGATACCCCTGTATCATCAAATGCATGACAAAGTCCATGGGGTGTCTTTAGAAAGGAAGTAACAGATTAAATATTGAGCTAAACAATTTAATCTTCTTCAGGAAGGATTTTCAGATATTCATAAAGGTAAATCCTGTTGTAGGGCACAGTGTCCACAAGCTGGATTATTGAGCCTCACTGGGAGAAGTTCATAAATACAGGTATACAAGCCACTAAAACAAAACTCTAAATAACCTCGCAGATGGGAAGCAGGAAAAAATGCCCTTAATTAGAAAATCATAGGTGTGTATGTTAATCATTCTACATTTAATTTAGCAAAGGTATTACAGAGTACTTTAGGATTTCTCCTGTTGAGTATCAGCTTTACTTATATGTAGCTAGTTATCTTTGAGCCCTGTCACAAATGTAATTTTCTTATGACCTGAAGCTAGGAAGTGAGGCTAAACATCTTAGAAACAATGTTACCAAAATTTTTATTAGACATCTACTTTATGTTTAGCTCCCAAAGAGATCTCCAAACAATCAAGCATTGAAAATCCTATGAAGGTCACCATGAGTCAGACTCGACTCAGTGGCACCTAACACCAAGACACACACACATGTCCAGCAAGGGATACTGAAGAAATATCTACATAGAGTGGAGATACCCATGCACCGACTTTGGAGCCAGACCTAGGTTCAAATTCCAGCTTCCTTCATTCTAACTCTGTGATGTCAGACAAGTGGTTGAAGAACTGTTGTGTTTCCTCATCTGTTAGATGAGGCTAATACTCTATCTGTCTTAGGGAGTTGTTCCAAGTTTAAAGGAGAAATGTTTGTAAACTTCTTAGAACAGGGCTCAACACAAAGTAAGTACTCAATAAAGCAATCAGGATGATAATGGATTTTAATAGCTACCATTTATAGATGGCCTGTCCAGTCATGATTTCTACTTACAATCTTAGTGAATACTCATTGTAACTTCATGCAGTGAATAATGATATTATTATTATAGTCATTTTATAGATGAAGAATCATAATTAGGAGGTAAGACCTCTCATGGCACTGACTGGTAGTACCAAGTGACCTAGACCTGAATTCACAAAATGCTTCAATTTTAGACTTTTGTTTTTATTTCCAAGTGAGGCAATACCATCCAAGATTGTTGGAAGTAAACACATTAACCTTTTTCTCTGGTTATAGTCTAAGACCATACATTTTTTAGAATACTATGAATTAATATAATTTTCTAAAATTTAAAATTACAGTACCTTGTAAATCATAGTACATTGATTTAGTACAACAGAATCATAGTACATTGTATTAAGTTTTTAAAATGTCCATTTTCTCCCTATTAATATCTAAAATAAATCATGATTTTTAAATCTATTTTAATCTTTAATCTTTTTTTAAATATATCAAAAGCATCCCAAAAAAGAAAATGTCCTGGCTTCCTATTTACCTGAGGTCAAGTTACCAAATGGATGTCACCCAACAAAGAATTAGGAAGGTATACACAAAAGAAAACATCATATAGTGCTTCCACATGTAGACACAATAGCTGCAAGGAACTGAACGGGCACTCACATCATACTTTCAGTCATGCCTAATAACTATCTTGCAAAAACACCCAAAAAACAAAAAACAGTGAGCTCCCACGGTCTTATGAGCCAATGTGGATCGGTTCTAGCACATCATTGACACCACAGGAGATTCTTCATTCATGCAAACAGGAACCTTCCAGCAAGTGCATATATCAATATAGTGAAGCTGATGGTAAAATACTTTTGTTGTTGTTGTTGTTGTTGTTGTTGTTGTTGTTGTTGTTAGATGCTGTCAAGTCGGGTCCAACTTATAGTGACCCTCAAAGGGTTTTCAATGACTGACTGTTTCAGGATTGTTTTTGAGAGTGGACTGCCACATCTTTCTCTCATTTTTGTGGTGCCAGGGCTTAAACCTGGGTCCTCAGAAAGCACAGAGCAAAAATGTATGGCCAGGTGGATTTACTTATGTATTGAAGGATAGATACCTTATACCTAATCCATGGATTCTCCATAGACATCGCTCTCTCAACTCTCCCAACATGTGTATAAACTCTCATATTGCCCATTAAAGATCTTTGTTAGGAATGATCTGTAATGAAAAATGACACATCAGTATGCAGCTGACAGAACAGCTGGGCTTTGCTTTGTTAGCTCTTATCAAACCCAGGCCACCCAATGTCAGAGATGAGCTGGTGGATTCCAGGTCACTATTGGTAGGCTGGGATTTAGCTCAGTTGATGGAGTGCCGCTCTGCAGTCTCTGAGGTCCTAGGTTTAATTCCCAGCACTGCAAAAATAGGAGAAGAACGTGGCAATCCATTCCTGAGGCAATCCCGAAACAATCAGCCATTGAAAACCCTGTAAGGGTTGGTATGTGTTGGACACAAGTCGACGGCACCTAACAACAACAGCACTGGTAGGCTGGGGCTGGGATTAAGCTCAGTTGGTAGAGTACCTTTTCTGCATTCTCTGAGGACTGGGGTTCAATCCCTGGCACCACAAAAATAGGAGAAGAATGTGGCAGTTCACTCCCCAAAACAACACTGAATCGACCCTTGAAAACCCTATGAGTGTCGCTAACAGCAGACTCAATGGAACTTGGTAGACTATTTCCTTCTCACTCAGTGGCACAAATCAGAATGCTCCTCTAATGTTTGTGGCACTGGGGGATTGACCTCATAGCACTCCACCACTGAGTCACACCAACAGCCTCTTTTTTATTTTTTATTTTCAGACAGAGTCTTGCTAAATTACACAGGCTGTCTCTGGCTTTGAACTCACAGTTCTCTTGCCTCAGCCTCCCAATTACAGGTATGCACCATGGTGTCTGGCTCCTTAATTTTAATAAAGTATATCCAATGTTCAGAAATTGAATGACCAATGTCCATTCAGATTAGGGATTGTTTTATATATTACTCTGTGCTCACTCACAGGCATGCACACACAACACATATTCACTCCAAAGAAAGCTCATGTTTTAAGCTAAATATGGTACTACTCCTTAGAAATGTAGAATACCTGTAGGACAATATGCTACAGTTATTTCCTGATATAGGATAAGAGCCAAAAAATACATTCTCTTAAGAACTAAATTGGATGCTGGCTACATTTCTGCTGTGATACTTTAGTGCACCCATGTTACTATTAAAAATTTTTTAAACTACCACCTCAAATATCTTTATGAACAAACTACTACTGTTGTAAAGGAATTTTCCCAATTATTATTGCTTTTCCTTTCCTTGGAGATGGGGAGATGGTAAAACAGCCAATCCAAAATCAATTGCTCAGATCTTCACTGTGGTAAGGGGAAGCAAGTTTATATCCTTTTCATTAAAACTCCAAACTGGAGAAATGTCAATAATGGACAAAAATTGTAGGAATTCTGGAATAAAAACAGAAGGCAATGGTTTTCAGGCTCTGCATTTTCCCTGAGTAATTCAAATGATTTTATAATGAATTTTTCCAGGCCATTAGCCCAAAATGTTGTCTGATACCTATGACTATTTTGAAAAGGAAAAAGAAATTAGGCAGGAAATAGCTACTGAATTTAGATAGTTATGCCTTTGTATAGTAGCCTTTTCATCTCTGCCAGCATTGTACACAGATTTTTTTAATATCAGAGGAACCACTAGTTCCTACTTATAAGCTGCAATCTTCCTAGATAGGATTTTCATACCAAACAAAAACAAAAACAAAAACAAAAACAATCTCGATTCAATGGGATCACCAAAGTTCTTTAAGAATTGTCTCAACCTTCAAAGAAATGTTGACCAAAAATGGCAGAAAAAAAGAATGTCTTCTACAACAAAGGAAAGAAGTTCACAGTGGACAACAATGAGCCTTCCTCTCCAGAGTGATAGAACTTGCCCACGTATACTTTTAAATGGATTGTTTAGAAGCTGGACAGAAACATAAAGGGAAAGTGGTGAACTTCCATGAAGACCAGGATATTCCAAGAATTCTTGAATAGTAGAAAGAATGAAAGAAATATTTCCATACCTTTTCACTTATACTCTTCTATCACAAATTCACAGAATTTCTCTGGGCATCTATTTTTCTGAAAACTGGATATCTAGTCTTCACATCACATATACACACCAATTCAGAGGTAGAATTATTACTCCAGATTATATCTGGCAAACTACTAATTATTTTGGTAAAGTACTCATTGCTTCTTTACTAACCAACCATAAACAGTTTGACTGAATTCATTCAGTTGTTTTGAAAATAGTTTTGAATTGAATACCATTTTTCATACTTCTTTGAACTTTTAAAAATCCAAAAAAATTAGAAGAATCATTTGTGAAATTTTTCATAAGACAACAATTCACTTTGAAGAACATTACCTGTATATTGATGAAAAATTGGTTTGATATGCAATTTGCTTTAATTGATCTCAAAGATATATCCAAGGAAGTTTCTAGTAAAAAAGAAACTCTAACATGAATATTTTTATCATTATAACCTCTGATTTCAGAAGTATGAGCAAAAACTGAGTATCAATATAGCAAATATGCATGTTCTGTCAATATTTAGTAGGCTCATCCATTTTGCTTATTGTCTAAACGTAACAGATAAAAAGCAAAGAAGGTTATATGCCAAGTCATATTTGAATATTAAATATCATTCTATTTCACATGCCAAAATTCCCAGGTTTTAGGCTCCCATTGTGTTTTTAGTGTGTTTATACAGAAAACCAAAGACAAATTGAAAGTTTAGAATATGCTCAGGAATTGAAGGATGTACCAAGCACTAGCCTGCTTTTAGTTGCACACCTAAATTATGATCAAGAGAACCTGTAAAGCTGTGTTCATGTAAGTCATTGTTTTAACCAAGAATAAGTTTCTTTTCCAACTTTCTGGACTGAGTCCTGTAAGCACCTGTCTTCTACATTCACAAATGAGAAACTTTGAAGTCTTCCCAGAAACTTTCACCTATTCCCATGTCTTCTTATTACCTTGTTGAATTTTTCCTCAAGTTCAACCCTTTCTCACCATTTCCATGCCATCTTCTTAGTTCCACCTGAGCAACAAAGACAACCTCACACATGGTTTCCATGGCTCCAATCCAGAAGGCACACCACATTTAACCAAATCCTGAGTCTACATTGTTCTCACGTCTTTCTGTAGGCAGAATGGAGACAGGTCCCTGGACTAACACTCCTCTCCTGCTTTTCTGTCACTCCAGCCTCCCAAACTGTGAGGAACATTACTAGATGCCTCCCAATAACCATTGTCCTCTTCTTAACAATAGATTCCCCCAACTGCAGTCGGATACATCACCACCTCAATAACAACTACCCTTTCCAGACTCCTTTGCATTGTAGTGTGCTCCTGAAATTAAATCCTGGCTCATATGATATGAGCAGAAGTATTATGTGTGACCTCTACACCACATACTCAAAAGGAAAGAGTAGGCGTTGGCTTTTTTTTTTTTTTTAATCTTTCACCTTGTCTGGGCTGAAATGTGATAGGCAGACCAGAAACAGCCACTTTAGACACAGAAATGGAAGCCACTATGGCGAATAGTAGAAACCGCCCCCCCCCCCCAGCCTTGCTAGCTCTCTGCTTTCAGATGACTAAATAGAGAGAAAGAAATTCACTGCTTTGTTTTTGTTTTGAGACAGGGTCTCGCTATGTAGCCCAGGCTGGCTGGAACTCACTGTGTAGACCAGGCTGGCCTTGAACTCATGTTGATCCTCCTGCTTCAGCCTCCCAAATTCTGGGATTACAGGTATGCACCATCACACCCAGTAAAAATTTAAATCTTATCTAATCCATTAGAGAGTTGGACCTTTGTGACAGCAACCCAACCCAAATGCTACCTACCATCCCAATATATACAATATCCTCAGTTCATAATAAAATTCAACAGTACTTATTTTCTAAACCTATTTTTAGGTAAAAAATGTCACTCAAAATAAAAATGACCTGGATTTTCCACTCAAAATCACAACCAGTTTTGGCACACAATTCAACACTTACCAGCAACATGACAATATCTTCTTCATTCCAAGTCCTTTTTAAACAATCTTTTTAAATAAAAAAGTTTCATTTCATATACTTCATTTCAAATATTTCATTTTTCATAGAAAGTCCCAATCAAGTACATTCGGTCTTGGCCAGTGGCAGAGGGGTGTGCAGCTGGGCCTGGGCTGGAGCTACGATGTTCACATGTTGAAGCTGGTTCAGAGCTCAGTCACCATGAAATTCACTCCCCTTCCCACTGCCCTCAAGAAGCACATACTTGCTGGGCATGGTGGTGCACGCCTGTAATCCCAGAGACTTGGGAGGCGGAAGCAGGAGGATTACAAGTTCAAAACCAGAGGCAGTCTGCATAATTTAGCAAGAACCTGTCTCAAAAAGTAAAAAAAAAAAAAAAAAAAAGGAGGTGGGGGGAGCTAGGGGTGCAGATCAATGGTACAGCACTTGCAAAGCATGTAAGAGCAAGGCCCTGGGTTCAACCCTCAGTACCGCAAAAAAAAAAAAAAAAAAAAAAAAAGCATACACTCAATGTGGGAATGTAGTGGTGCAGCAAGTTAGGAGACTTCAAGAAAAACCATAAAAATGTACTTAGTGTCCTTATGTCTCATTTGATAATGTATATATGCTCTATTCTCATATCCTCAAGGGCTAAGACATAACTTTGTCACTGGATACCAGAGAAAAACTAGTGTGGACCAGAATGGTCCATTTTATTGAGATAGTTGTCCTTACTATTGTATGACAGGTTCTATGGATATTGCCAATTATAAGAAGTTCCTTACTTATAGATTTATGGTTCTTTTATGTTCAAAACCTCCAGGGAAACCTATATACAGCACATATATGCAGTGCAAATTCTTTTTCTGCCTCTGACTTTTATTAAGCCACAAATCTCTGGATTATGAATGTGCATGCATTCATCACATCTTTGTTTTAAACCATGTTAATGGTTTACTTTTTCTCATCTAATCTATTCAAAAGATTTCCTGGGGGAAGGTGACATATGCCTATAATCCCATTACTCAGGAAGCTGAGGCAGGAGGATTAAGAGTTTGAGGCCAGCCAGCCTAAGCTATATAGTGAGATCCTATGTCAAAATAGAGAGAGAGAGGGGGGGGAGGGGGAAGGAAGGAAAGAAAGAAAGAAAGAAAGAGAGAAAGAGAGAGAGAGGGAGAAAGAGAGGGAGAAAGAAAGAAAGAAAGAAAGAAAGAAAGAAAGAAAGAAAGAAAGAAAGAGAGAGAGAGAAAGAAAAAGAGAGGGCAAGGAAGAAAGGACACTTTAAAGTAAATATTATCCTCCCCCTGTTTTTAATCAACTTTACTGAAATATAGTTTATGCACAATAAAATGAAGTCATTTTAATCATAGTTAAATGAGATTTGACAAATTTATACATGTATATGAATATAATCAAAATCAAGATACAGAAGATGTTCACCACCATAAAGAGCACCCATGTGCCCCATTCCAGTCACTCCTCACCCTCCTACAGCAGAGGACCTTCATCTCAGACAACCACTGATAACTCTCTCTTCACTAGAGGTTACATCTGTTTCTTCTAACATTTCATATAAATGGTACTTGTTATGCCTGCCCTTTTTCAGTCAGCATGATATATTTGAGATTCTTCCATGCTGTGGCATATATCAGTAGTTTCTTCCTCTTTATTTCTGAATGGAATTCTGTTCTATGAATATATTTTGCTTCTCCATTCATTAGTTTATGGATATTTGATTTGTTAATAGCTATAGGTTCATATGAATAAAAGCACTATGAAGATTTGTTTACAGGTGTACCTGTGAATATGTTTTATTTCACTTTGGTAAACAGTTGCAAGTTGGGGGTCAAAACATAAGTATTCTTGGTTTTACAAGAAATTGCATGGCCTTTTTTCAAAAATCCTTATATCATTTGCTCTACACTCTCAGCAGGACTTGATATTGTCACTCTTTTTTAATTTTAGGCATTCCTATGGACCTGTACTGGTATCTCTTTGTGGGTTTGTATGTCTCTGAAGGCTAATGATGTTAAGTATCTTTTCATGTCCTTATTAACCACTTGTATATCTTCTTTGAGAAACATCTCTTCAAACATCTCTTATCTTTTGTGCTCTTCTTGGGTTGTAAGGGTTTTTGTATGTTGTTGTTGTTGTCATTGTTGTTAGATGCCCTTGAATCATCTTCGACTCATAGAGACCCTCATAGGGTTTTCAATGGCTGATTGTTTGGGGATTGCTTTGGGAGTGGATTGCCACATCCTTCTCCTGTTTTTGCTATGGTGGGGATAAAACCCAGGTCCTCAGAAAGTGTGCTGCAGCATTCTACCAACTGAGCTAAACCCCAGCCCAGTTTTTATATATTCTGTATAAAAATACTTTATCAAACATATTTACTTTGATTGTTTCCTTCTAAAGGGTGTCACTATTCTGACAGTATTTCCTGACAAATTTCCAAAGACATAAGCTGCAAAGGCATGTTTTATGTGTCTGTGTTTTTGTTCAATATACAGTGTGGACCTAGAAAAGCCATACTACACACGAACAGCTAGCTTCCGAACTGAAGACAGCCCAAAACTGAAGAAACTGGCTGCAAAGCTTCTAAATGGGCCCACTGCACAGCACAAGCAAGACCAAACTTAATCAATCATAGAATTATACATTCTAGGATTTTCTTCAGATATAACAGTCCTAAATAGTGATAGCATAACCTAATAGATCTATATCTAAATGATGGTTTAAATAGTACTTCCATGTCAGAACCATTATCTCTCTTGCAAACAGATAAAAGTTAACATAGAAAAGTTGTTTACATTCATGAGGGGAAAGTTGGGAGTACAGTGGAATTGAGAGAACTCTGGCTCTAACAAGAGTGGGAAGCCACTATCACTCCTAGGTCTGGAGGGACAATGGAAGGAAGAGGTATAACACAGTGGCAGCTACAGCCCTAAAGGAATCTGCTGCAGGAAGCAAGAGGAGGAATTCCCTGGCTTCTCTCCACTGTTCCTCTCTGATCTTCCACTTCTGCCTATCCTTGGTCAGATTGTTCTGGAAGCCAAAGAGCAGGGAAGTCTGGGAAAGAAATGTCATGCTCTACATTACAGCACACAAGAAAGGAAGGCAGAGAACAGGTCTGAGAGCAATCAGGAATTTCATTCAGTTGGGGAGGAGGGTACTTGAGGTTCAACTTAGGGCCTTGCATATACTTTGCAAGTGCTCTTGCAAGGGCTGCACCCCCATCCTGTTTTTTTGTTTTTGTTTTTGTTTTGAGTCAGAGTCTCACTAAGTTATGCAGGCTGCCTCTGGCCTTGAACTTGCGATCCTCCTGCCTCTGCCTCTCGAGCTGCTGGAATTGCAGGCATGCACCACCACACCTGGTTTCACTCCACATTTTATTTTAGTCTGCAGAAGAGAAAATGGAGGGTCAGAAATGCCACTTGTTTACTCAAGATCCCATGACCTGGAAGTGGTGGTGCCAGAATTTCTTTACCAACCAACCAGCTCCATACATTTTCTCTACAGAGTGTTACCAGTTACAAGAGAACAAGAGAGTGGGTGGGAAACTGTTCCTACTTACCTGGATTATTATAACTGCCTTCTAACTGATTTTCCCCTCTTTACTTCATCCCTTAGTCTCTAATCTCACTACATCGCACCAAATTTCCTCCACAGTGTTATTTATATATAGCAGGATTGGAAGTCCAAAGCTGGGAAGAGTTTGTCCTCAGGACCTTTTATCTAACAGCTGATGCTCCTCCTCCCCTGTCTCTTAGCTTCAAGGGTCCTTTATACTTTCCACCCTCACAGCACATGAAGCAGTAATTCTTGTGGCCACTCTTCTTTCTCAGATTGTTGTTGTTGTTAGGTGTTGTTGAGTCAAGCCCAACTCTTAATGACCCTTATAGGGTTTTTAACTGCTGATTGTTTCGGGATTGCTTCAGGAGTGGGTTGCCACACCCTGCTCCCATTTTTTGGTGCTGGGGATTGAACCCAGGTCTTCAGAGACTCTGGAGCAGCACTCTACCAACTGAGCCAAACCTCAACCCTCTCTCAGATTGTTGTTGTTGTTAGGTGCCGTCGAGTTGGTATCCGACTCATAGCGACCCTCATAGGGTTTTCAATGGCTGAGTGCTTCGGGATTGCCTTGGGAGTGGGTTGCCAGGCCCTTCTCCCATTTTTGTGGTGCTGGGAATTGAACTCGGGACCTCAGAGACTGCAGCGCAGCGCTCTACCCACTGAGCTAAATCCCAGCCCCTCTCTCAGATTAGTGGGAACTAATTCTCAGTTACCTGGTTGATCCTGCCAGTAGCATATGCTTGTCTCAAAGATTAAGCCATACATGTCTAAGTACACACAGCCAGTACAGTGAAACTGCGAATGGCTCATTAAATCAGTTATGGTTCCTTTGGTCTCTCACTCCTCTCCATGGGAGAAGGGCCTGGCAATCCACTCCCAAGGCAATCCCAAAACAGTCAGCCATTGAAAACCCTATGAGGGTCGCTATGAGTCGGATACTGACTCGACAGCACCTAACAACAACAACAACAATTCTCAGTCATCTTCATAAGCTAAGAGACTGACACATGTCTGAAACATTGTCCGTGTTCCATAAGGGCTTGAAAAAGTGAATGAAGCTAGATGTAGTGGTGCACACTTGGTAATTCCAGTGACTCAGGAGGCTGAGACAGGAAGATCATGAGTTTGAGCCCAGAGGCAGCTTGCAGAACTTGGCAAGACCCTGTTTCAAAATAAAAAATAAAAAAATTGGCTGGAGATGCAGCCCAGTGGTGGTGGAATGCCTTGGGTTTAATCCCCCAGTACTGGGGGAAAAAAGAAAAAAGAAAGAAAAGGAAGGAAGGAAGAAAGGAAGGAAACTGAAAAAGTGAATGAATATCGCTGAAGACATCCTCCCACCAAATGGAATATTCAAAATTGAGGCTTCTAATTTGTCCTTAAATCTCCAGAGACTATAAACTGCACCAGTTCACAAGTTAGATTCGTCAGGAAGAGCACTTATGCCTGACTTCTACTACTTTACTTTTGGCGCCCTAGGGTAACAATCACCCAAATGCATAGTGGCTGGAATCCTATCTTTTTCGTTTAACAACATAGGTGAGAAGGATGAGCGCAAGTGAACAACAGCCTCAATGGGGAATCCATTCAGATGCTGTTATAAAAATAATTGGATAACAAAGCCTGGTTTTAGCACTTTCTCTACAGTGATGCATCAGAGGCATTCATGGGCCCACAACAATTTCAAAAGCACAGTTCTAGGGAATAGTACTATGTAATCATAAAATTACACTGGAGATAAGATTTAATTATCATTTTCACCTTTCCAACACCTTTCACAAAGCAATGCTTAAAAGCTTTGTGAGAAAGAACATTACCCTTAAAGCAATAACATGCAACAATGAAAGCACAAGACAGACCAACCAATGAGCTAGGCTTTTATGGGAGCTTAGGTTCAGAGGCGTTATTCAAAATTATTACAGGTGACTGCCATCTGAGGGGGTTTATAGATTGGATTCAAAAGGAAAGCCATTGGGAAAATAAATGGACACTGTTTCCTAAAAGAGATCTTTTCATTTATGTGTATAGGGAGCTGATGAAAGGTGTTAAATACCATGATAAGCAGACACTGATCAAAAAACCCTATCATCCTATTTTCACCATAAGTCACATGTGCACATTATCACTGATAGAGATGTACAAGGTAGAGAGTGAAAGAAAGTAAAGGCCCTGCCCTCTATGGATAGACCCATAAGATAACAGTTGCTTCAAAATAACTCTTACCCAGCCTGGAGGGATATAAGATTAAACTTGGTGTCCTAATTGTATTTGTGAGCTTTCAACTAACTTAAAAAGTTTTGAGCATATGTCATGGTTCTGAAAAATAAGGAAAAATCTGAGAAGCTGTTACAGACTAAAGGAGAGTAAGGAGACATCATGACTGTTTTGGCCTGAATATTGACGTCATTCCCCTCTGCCTGCAAAATTCATGTATTGGAACCTAATACCCCATGTCATCATATTAAGAAGTAGAGCTTTGGGGAAGTAATTAAATCATGAGGGTTCTACTCTCATGAATTGGATTAGTGCCCTTTAATGAGTTCCCTTGTCCTTCTATCTCATGAAGATACAGCAAGAAGTTATCATCTTTGAAATCGAGTGTAAGCCCTCATGGGATACTGAATTTCCTGGTGGCTTGATCTTGGAATTCCTAGCCTCCAGAACTATAAGCAATAAACTACTTAGGTTAAAGGGTTTTTTGTTTTGTATTGTTTTTTGGGGTTTTGTTTTTATTTTTGTTTTTTTTTTTCTGGTATTTGAGGGTTGAACCGGGGACTCGCACATGCTTTGCAAATGCTTTGCAACTGGGCTGCACCCCTAGCCCATTTTTCTAGTTTTTATCTTGAGATAGGGTCTTGCTAAATTATGCAGGCTGCCTCTGGCCTCAAACTTGCAATCCTTCTACCTCCACCTCTGGAGTCTCTGGGATTACAGGGATGAGCTACTGCACCTGGCTAAGGTATTTTTTTAATAGCAAATCAAGTGGGCTAAGACAATAGCCAAAATGCAATATGGTATCCTGGGTTGAATCCCATACCCCAACAACAGATATTAGTGGGAAAACTAGTGAAAAATCCAAATGAAGTCCAGAGTTTAGTTAATAGTAACATGTTCATGTTAATTTCTTAGCTTTGGCAAATTGCAGTGGTTATGTAAGATATTAATGTTCGAAGAAGCTGAGTGAAAGATATGTGGTAGCCCTTTATACTCCCTTTGTAGCTTTTCTATAAACATAAAGTTATTCCAAAATAGCTTTTTAAAAAAAAAAGTAATAAGCAAAGTCTATTAGCTATTCTGGTAGTTTTAACCCTTGGGTAGTGGCAAATCAAATATTTCTCTCTAGTTTCCAACTTTCCAAAGAGGAAGGTGTAGGTCCATCAGACAACATGGAATATGGAATGAACAGTTGTTGTTAGGTGCCATCAAGTTGAGTCTGACTCACAGTGACCCTTTGCACAACAGACAAGCACTACCAGACACTGTGCCCTGCCTGGTACTATGTCAGTGCTTCTCTGCATTAATGGGGTTTTCAATGGCTTATTGTTTGGGTTGTGGCATGCCAGGTCCTTCTCCCGAGCCTACAGCTTGGTATTCCCAAGCAGTCTCCCATCCAATTACTAACTAGGCCTGATCCTGCTTAGCTTCTGAGATCAGACACTAGGGTGGCATGGCTGTAGACATGGAATGAGCAGGGCAGCCATTAATTTGTGATGTGCCTCTTCAGGTCAAAAGAAAAATCTGTCACCATTAATTTTTGACTTATGACTTCAGCTGCTGAGGCTTCCAGAGGGATTTAGCTAACACTGAAGAGCACCTGATAGACTACTACTGGTCAACTCAAAGCCCAACCACCAAGGCTTCACCTCAAAATGAGATCAAAGTATTTCTTAATTCCTTTGCATCTGTGTATATATACTTTTTCAGTGTAAATAATTTGTACTACAAGTTTGTATACTCATCTTCCCATCCTAGAATGCCGGAGAGCAAACTGTTAACAGGAAGGTACCCAAGGTTTGATAGAATAAGGGAGGTATTCGGCCTTTAGGCTTAGAAGGGAAAATGAAATTAAATCACAGAGCCATTCAGATCCTGTCAGGAAACAGATGATATCATCCATTTGAAGAGAACTTAATAGAGGGATTTCTTTCCAAAGTATGGGTGAGATTTAAAGAAACCAGAAAGGAATAGTGCAGCACTCCAGGGCCAGCAATTGTGAAGAGCTCTTCCTACAAATACACTTAAGGGACAAAAGGAGGAAGACGTGACTGGAAACTGGAGAGTTGAGTGTGCCTAGGGTCTACTTGTAGTGTCCACTGAAGCAAGCCTGACCTCAGTCTCCTCTCACCCTCTGGTTCCCAGCCAGGGCATTCCCAGAAGCCAAATCCAACTAGAAACAGAGCCTTAGAGTTCACTGCTATCCCCACACAGGCCAGCCTTCTGAAGGTGCAAAACAGGATGCAGAGTAGATCTTAAGTGACAATGGTACGCAGACCACTCACTCTGTTGCCTGTCTTATCTTGAAATTTCATTGCTATTACACTGGTTTGATAATAATGCTAATCTCTTCATTGCTAGTAGCAAGATTTTTCTGAATCCAATATGGCCAAGTAATTTTGCATTTTGTTAACTCTTTGACAGGGTCAAGCTACACTCTGACAATATGCTGTCACCTTTAAAGAAAGGACATTGTTTGTCAAACAGCTCAGGCTAGCAATGGGAAGTGGCTGCTGTATGTTTTCAACTACATGGTAGACTTGGAAAAGACTGCACCCAGATTTCCTAAGAGGCTTCACCTGGCTTCAAATAATAGCTTTCTTCCCTCTTTAAACCTGTCCTTTATAGTCCCTTCATCTGTGAACCCTTTAAAGAAATGAGCAGCAAACTCTCTCTCTAAAGACAAAGAAGCAATAAGGCAGAGGAGCAATGAAAGGAATAAGTGCTAGTAACTCTAGAAACTTCTGGCACTTACAGATTCACCAGGGCTTGAATTATTTGTCTTTTCTTCATTACCTTTGGATCTTTCATTATGACCAACAAAAACTTCAAAATTTTAGAAATATCTAAGGCATTTAGAAGAGACAAGAGGTGGGGTTCTGAACTGAATCTGTAATCTGGAACTAAGAGAAAGATGGGCACAGAAGGAAAAAAAATGGGTCAGGTCAAAGGAAAGAAGACAGATGGTGAGGTACAACCCTGTGTTGGGGATGTGGCAATTAAAGGCTCACTTTTGGGGACAGTGAGGCACAAAATGGGTGCCCAATAAGCTGGCCATGTGGTAGGACAGGGGTCCCTAACAGGTATGCAGAAGACTCATGCAATACATATGCCCCACAATAATTTAGATACCAAAAGAGTCACAATGCTTCCACATGGATTTGTAATACTCCGAGCTCTATCTTTCCAGATTAGCAGTGATTTTCTTTCCCAAGCATTCCCCAGAACACACAGATGGTTTAGTCCATAAGTCTTTTTTTAAATTTCACAACGTAATCTGTAATTATCATTCATTCATTCATTCAGCCAATGAGTATTTACTGAGCACCTACTATGTATCAGCCACTGCTGTAAATGCTGAAGATGCAGCAACAAAAGGAAAACAAGCTCCTTAATCTCAAGTCCTTATGTTCTAGTGGGATGAGGCAGACAAAGTGAACACAGTACATTCAGAGAGGAATTTGGCCTTGGAAGACACACAATGGGATGGACTCTGAAAGAGGGCCAGCTAGGGGGAAGGAGATTAGATGGAGAGGTCTAAAAGAGTCTCTCTGAGCAGGTGGCTTTTGGGTTGAGATCCTACATGACAAAAAGGAATCAACCACATGACAATGTGAGTGTGAATAGTTAAGGCTTATTCCCAGAAAAACAAGTGCAAACTCCCTGAGGAGGAACGAACTTTGTTAATCTCACGAAGGTATCAACATCAGGAGGGCTTAAACCTCAGCCACAGGCTGTGCCCAGAAACAGCTCTTCCTGGGTATATCAGGACCCAGTATAACCTGGGTCCTGATGTAGTAAATCTGCATCAGGGGTCCAATTTCCTGCAGATACTCTTACCCCCAAGTGTCTGTGGCTTCTTCCAATTAGGAAACAGATTTTAATTGACTTAGGTAGCCTGACAAAAGCCACTTGAGAGGAAAATAGCATAGACTCTTAGAAAAGGAAATATTCCATTCTCCTCCAGGACAGTAGTGGACTTTGCACTTTGAGGTCACTAAATTTATTTTGAAGTCTTTTTTACAAAACAGTGGAAGCTAATCACAAAATTAATTGACATTCTCCATGACTAGAAACTGAATCTAACTTTAGCCAAAGTAGATTCTCTGCAAGGTGAGCCTGGTGTCCTGCTCAGGCAAGGAAGAGAGAAGTATACAAAATTAACTATAGCTCTTGGTTGGAGGTAGCACATCCAGCAGAAAAACAAGACTTTGCAGTACAAAGAAGAAATGAACATTCAAAGTAGGGAGGGTCATGATCAGCAATGGGGTGCTTTTTGTTTTTTCAGTTTGTTTTTTGTTTTCATTTACCCTACTGGCAAGCTGAACCCAGGGCCTTGTGCATACTTTGCAAGTGCTCTACCACTGAGCTGTGCCCCAGCCCAGTTTTTATTTTTCCATCTCGATACAGGGTTTCACTAAGTTACATAGGGTGCCATTGGCCTTGAATTTGCAATCCTCCTGCCTCCACTTCCCAAGTCTCTGGGATTACAGGTATGTACTGCCACATCCAGCATTAATGAGGTATTTTTAAAGTATGTCCACAAATTTTTTGGCAAGCCTAGCTTCAAAGAGTGAAGCCTAATTCCTGTCTTCTTCAGCAGGGTTTCAAACCCACAAAAACAAATTGGGTTCAATTTTTGGTGTAGGTTCAATGTAGTAAAATTTAGAAGGGTTGGGTTCAGGTTAGGTCCACATTTAAACTTGTAATCCTACATGCAGATAGACAAATAACTTTTTTTTCAATTAAAAAAAATTAAACAGCTGATGATACCAAAAAAAAAAAAATTAAATCTGATCCCAAATTCAATTGCTCACTGGGTTCAGGTTCATGGGCAGGTTCAGGTTTGGGTTCAGAAAAAAAAAAAAAAAGTGGTTGTTTTCGTTTTTGTTTTTGTTTTTGTTTTTGTTTTTTTGCAGCACTGGGGGTTGAACCCAGGGCCTCACACTTTCATGCTTTGCAAGTGCTGGACCACTGAGTTGCACCCTCAGCACCCCCCACCATTTTTGCTTGTTTGTTTTTACTTTTTGAAATAGGTTCTCGCTAAATTACACAGACTGTCTCTGGTCTTGAACTTGTGATCCTTTTGCCTGCCTCTGCCTCCCAAGTTGCTGGGATTACAGGTGCTCACCACCGTGCCCGGCGAGTGTGTGCTTCTTGAGGGCAGTGGGTAGGGGAGTGAATCTCATGGTGACTTGAGCTCTGAACCAGCTTCAACATGTGAACATCCCAGCTCCACCCCAGGCCCAGCTGCACCCTATGCCTATTTTTTTACTTTTTGAGACAGGGTCTCACTAAATTACGCAGACTGCCTCTGGTCTTGAACTTGTAATCCTCCTGCCTCGGCCTCCAGAGTCACTGGGATTATACTGCGCCTGGCTCCAGAAAAATATTTTAAATGTCTGAACAGGAATGGGTTCAGGTTCAGTTTGAAGCTCTGCTATCTACACATAGAAGTTAAACCCAAACCCAAGCTGAAACCAAACCTTCTAAACTGTAACATATTGAGCCTGTACTCAATATGGGGGCACTCGGGTTGCCATTGGGAGAGACACATGTGACAAGAAACCAAGGCCCTCTGCCAACAGCCATGTGAGGGAACCTTTTTAGAAGCTGATCTTCTACCTCCAGTCAAGTTCTCAGATGACTATATCCCAATTTACTTTTTTACTCTAATCTCATGAGACACCCAGATGCAGCCTGCTAAGCCAATCCCAAAGGTTTAACTCAAATAAACCTTTATTTTCTGAGATATAAAAATGTTTTTAGTCACAGTAAGCTCTTAGGTAATTTTTTATGCAGCAGCACAAGCAGTGAGGTCTAGAAGCAGTTCCATGGGACTCTAGAGGAAGGAACAAAGCCCTGGAAGCACATCTCTGCAAGTTTACGGTACCCACCATCAAACTCTAGGCCAGCATGGCCCCAGGACACATCTCTTACATATAAAACCAAAGGGAAATATATTGGAGTTACCAAATGTTTCCCAATAAAGAAATGCCTCTTGTTCTTATGTGATTATTAATAATCATAATATTTTATATTGTTATGTTTAATATTTTCACCAATACTAAGTAAGTGACTTAACAGATTTCTAACAGGTGCAACAAAATGGTCTGCTATCAGGTCTGCTTTAAGACTAGAAGAGGTAAATGTTCAGTATTTTTTCAAGTCAAGCTTATTAGTCTGGTGGCAAGTTCAGTCTTGCCATCTTGAATCATCTAACTTACTGAGCCCTCTCTTGACAATACCCCCTCCCACATGCCAGGGTGTCTCCATAAGTTAAGAAGTTAAGAGGATGCAAACAAGCAACATTATTTTGGAACCAAGAGACGTATGCTCAAGCTCAAACTTCTTCACCCTCATCACATCTGCTTCCCAAAATATCAAAAATATCGAAAATCAGGAACTGTCAAAGGCAAATCAACTGAGATGGTGCCTATTCCGAGACTAGCATGTCAATAGTGTTTATACCCCTTCCTACACCACACAGTCTAATTACCTCTGATTATATATTTAAGGAAACTTTCATGCACTGTAAACACTACAAAAATATATCCCTTCAAGTTCCTGTTTCCTCCATCTGGCAGAGACTGGGACTCCCCAGCCAGCTAAAGTCCTTGACTAGGACACTTCATCTATGGTTTAAGGGATGGAGAAAAATTAACAACAATGGTTCATGATCAATGACATAATTCCCTTTTATTGCCCATCTCATCATTTTCTATAAACCTAAAGCCTAGGAGTGGGTGCTTTCATGGCAAATTGAAAATCTAGTGCCTATACTACCAAACATGACTCCACACAAACCAACTGGGAGACCAAGGGTGCCACATTTCTTTGTGAGGTTCAGCTGTCAAAGGAGAAAAAAAAAAAAAAACATAGCCAAAGAATTAAATAAGTAAGCACAGCCTAATCCCAGTGTGGCCCTTTGTAGAGAATCATTTGAGTTTCTTCTTTTTTCTGTTTTTCCTCCTGCTATCTTAGGTCGCTTTTCAGTGACACCTGGGGAATTCTCACAATTGTGATCCTCATCTATTTTTTCCTCTGTTCCTGTCACCATAGTCTTAAAGTCAAGTGGTTCAAATTCCCAATGGCAAACTCAACCTATTTCAGCTTGGGTTTTTATTCCCAGACTAGACTAGGCTTCAAAATTACCCAGCAAACAAAGGCAGTGTTCTCAGAGGGCTTCTCCCATGGGAGGGCTCCTGATGAAGATTGGAGCCTTTAGGGAGAACCTGGGATCTCAGGAGTGCAAGGAAAAGGCAAAATAGCCTCAGAAGCATGTTATACTTTTACACGGAGACAGACATCTTGCTCAAACAGAACAGTCAGAGAAAAATGATTGTCATTTTTCTAATATTTAAATGATGCCTATGATAAACTCAGGAGTGAATTCAGTATTTCAAGAGCACAATATAAAGCAGACAACTGACAGTGATTCCCAAGATGATTTTAACTTTCGCTCAGTAAGAGTGACTTTACACATCACATATGTATGTGTTCGTACATTTATCTACTTATTAAACATCTTTTACATACAAGGCACCATACTAGGTGCTAAGCGAGCATGCTTAAGCAAAGAAAAAGCAATTCTTGAATTCCCAAATCTTATATTCTAAAGATAAAAATAAAAGTCAATCATATGCAGAAGCTATTTCTACCTTAAAGAAAAAAAAAAATATATATATATATATAGTAGGTAATTGTATATCTCTATATAGGAACAAATGTACATATCTAAGATTTGAAAATACAAGGGGACCCAACCTGAGGTGGCAGGGGACCAGTGGGATAGGGAATGTGTGAGGGGAGGGAGAACAACATAGCAGGGAAAACAGGGAAAGAAGAAGTACAAAATACAGGATGCCCTGCCATTGAAAGCCCTATGAAGGTCGCTATGAGTCAGATACTGAGTCGACAGCACCTAACAACAACAACAACAACTCTATGAAAATCCCAGAATGAATCCTGCTATACTGTTTGCAATTTAAAAAAAAAAAATCATAATATACCTCAAAAAAAACTAAAGATTAAATAAACTCAAAAAAATCAAGTGTGTGTGTGTGTGTGTGTGTGTGTGTGTGTGTGTGTGTGTGTGTGTCTATATGGAGAGGAGCAGTGAACAAAAAGAGAGAAATTAGTTTTAGGTAGAAATAGTTAAACAAAAATGGTGCAATTGACCCAATCAGGGAGGCAAAGGAAATTTCACTGAGGGAAGGGTGAGTGAACTGAATTGTGAATAAAGAATATGTGGGTTATCTAGGAGAGGAACATATCATACAGGAGAAGACTGACACAGCTCAAAATTGAAAAATTGGAACAAGTTTACTACATTCAGCCTAATGCCATTAAATCATCCTTTGTAACAGAAGTCCACCTATTTGACTCTTTATGGAAATTTTCAGGGACAGAGAACACTACTCACCCTAGCCATTGATGATAATCTCTACTATTAAAGTTTGCCTGAGAATAACCCAAAGTGTGCCATCCAGTCACTTCAGGTCCATCACTACGTGCTATTTAGTATGACCCCTTCCAGTACCTGACATAGGTATCTGATTTCAAATAAGTAACAATGAGTGCTGTGTCTTCTTAGATACCCCTGGCCGCTTAAACATTCTTTAAGATTTCTAAATTCCTCATTTCTTTGGCCATGCTCCCATTAATTTTGTTTTAGCCATGGAACATCATTCAAATGAAATTGTATACAGTAGCTCTCTCACATGGTAGAACTAGTCTTAAAGAACTGGTGTGGAATTATGGGTTCTATCCTCTCCCTGATCAGCCTGTTTCTCTAGTACTATGTAGGTCCTGGAGGTACCTCCTCAAAACTTGCATTGCTCTATAATATGAATTTCTCCAAAAAATATGCCATCTTTCTACCTTAGCACACAATGCTTACAATGTGGTTTGAATGGCTTGAGGGGAGGCATTACATAAGTCCTAAGGAGAATTAAAGAGTAAAAAGGAAGAAGATCAAGAAAAGAACAGGGTAAAGAATTCTAAGAACTATTTGGAGAAATTATATATAAGATACACTACATGGGCATTCACAGTAGGAAAGGATTAATTAATTCAGAGGTAAGTAGGGAATGCTTCAACCAATAGCACCATTTGAATTTAATCTTTCTTTTGAGTTTGATGAATAGAACTTGAATATGTGTAAAATTGTTGTTGTTGTTAGATGCATCAAGTCAGTATCCGACTAATAGTGACCCTACGTACAACAGGCGAAACAGTATAGTTACTGCTTCTCTGCTATTCATAGGGTTTTCAATGGCTGATTGTTTTTTGGGAGTAGGCTGCCAGGTCCTTCTCCCAAGCCTACAGCACCTGGTGTTCCCAGGCAGTCTCCCATCCAAGTACTAACCAGGCCCAACCCTGCTTAGCTTCCAAGATCTGACAGTGTCGGATGCCACAGTGGTACAGCTGCAGGAATGTAAAAGGATTGTTGTTGTTGTTAGGTGCCGTCAAAGTCCATGTACCACTCATAGCAACCCTGCATACAACAGGGGAAACACTATTGTCAGTGCTTCTCTGTTGTTCATAGGGTTTTCAATGGCAGATTGATTTTTGGGAGGGGGTTGCCAGGTCCTTCTCCCAAGCCTACAGCTTCTGGTGTTCCCAGGCGGTCTCCCATCCAGGTACGAACCAGGCCCGACCCTGCTTAGCTTCCGAGATCTGATGGGATCCAATGCCACAGGGCTACGACTGCAGCTGGTAAATTCATCCAGGAGAATAACTTAACTCATTTATTCACTGATTTTTCAAATATTTATCAAATACTTCTATATTCTAAGCACTGTGTTATGTTCTGGAAAATGCATTTTAAAAAATCTATTCAAATTATTCTGTAATTTGCTGGATGTAGTGGCACATGCCTGTAATCTCAGAAACTCTGGGGGCGAAGACAGGAAGATGGTGAATTCAAGGTCAGAGGCAGCCTGCTTAACTTAGCAAGACTCTGACTTAAAAAAAATGAAATAAAATAAATGGAAAACAAAACAAATACTCTTTAATCTAATAGGCAAAGATTACAGGAAGGAAAGTGTAATTTTTGTTGTGGGCACAAAAAATTAAGGCAACTAGATTTTCAGAAGTAAATTCACAAGGGAATAGGTGGAGAAGAGAATGGAAAAGTAGTCGGGAAACACAGTGAAGAGGAGGCTTTAATGTCAAATTAATAATCTGGAGCTCTATTTTTTGTTGCTGTTGTTCAAATTACTATGGCTATGTTATAAATTACCCCAAAATTTATTACCATAAAACACCCATTGATTATGCTCATGGTTTCTCTGAGTAGTATTCCAGACAGAACACAGCAAGGACAGCTTGTCACGGTTCTGCAATGTCTGGGGTTCACCTGGAAGACTTGAAAACTGAAATGTAGGATGATATGAAGTCTCAATCACTCATGTCTTGGAGGCTGATGCTCTTTGTTAGCTGGGAGGGGGGGTACTTGTCTAGGGCCACAGGGGCTATCTCAAAGTCCTCCCAGGAGAGTGGCTAAGTTTCAAGAGTGGCTGAGTTTCAAGAAAAGGCATTCAAAGACACAAAGCTAGAGATAGACAAAGAGAGGTGGAAAGAGAGAGAAAGAAAGGTGGAGAGGGAGAGGGAGCAGGAGACAGAGAGGGAGAGGGAGCAGGAGACAGAGAGGGAGAGGGAGAGGGAGAGAGGGAAAGATGGGAAGAAACAGAGAGAGAGACAGAGAGACAGAGACAGAGAGAGAGAGAGAGAAGCTATATCCTTTCCATGACCTCACCCTGAAAGTCATATGTATCACATTTTGGTTGCAGCAATTACAAGCTTCCTGCTTTTGAGGGGAGACTTCACGTCTTGGTTGGATGAGTATTGGTCATATTGTAAAAAGATGGACAGATGGATGTATGGATGGTTCCAGATCTAAAAGACACCATCTGACACACCTTAAGATAATTCTAAGTCACTTGAATAGAAGACCAAGGAAAACATGTAGATGGAATACAGAAATGGATAAAACAATTACCAAAATGGAACTAAGGGAAAATTTGGCATCTTGGCTTCCAGTGTATGAAGTCTATTACTCTGTTCATGCCTTTTCTCCCCCATGTTCCAAAGTGTGTTCCGAAGAACATCAGTCCCATAAGATTCTTTAATTTAAAAGGACTCTGTGTTTAAAAGGATGATGACATATAGCATACCTCATCTAACTCTTGGAAATTCTCAGTGCTCCTTAGCCAGATAGACATTAAGAAAACAAATATCTGTTTAACGTTATTTTATTCAGTGTTTCCACTGTTTTTTGTCACTATTACTTTGTTATTGGTTGTTTTTGGTTTCTTTGTTTTTGCTTTTGCTTTTCACTAATTAACATCCTATGGACTAGCCACAAAGGCCACAGCCTCAGCTTCCCCCTGGTAGAATGGTAAAAGGCCAAGTAATTAATCAATTAACAATTACTCATCAAATGCCTAATTAGAAACCAGATTGAAAGCAAACAGAACATATGATGTATATTGATGGTATTGTTTAGTCCAATAGAGTTAAACAGAAACATAACAAAAGTAATGAAAACTGAATCATTTCAAGAGTCTAAGTTTCCAATGAAAGATATCCACAAGATTTCCCTGAGAACTTGGATTTGGTCAGCTAAGGCTGGCTGTTGAATATTATACCTGTCAAGACTCAAGCAAAGCTAACTTACTGGGAAACTCTATTTTATAAAGAAAGATGAAAAAGTTGCTTTGTATTACCAAGTGACCATTGTTTGCAAACAAAGGGAATTTTAAAAGAAAGTGTGTTGGCAGGAAAGAACACCATTCACATAGAGTAAGCTGCAGAAAAAGCAGACCTTCCTTTTAAATCACCTTCTTGGGGTGTCTCCTGACAGGGATTTGGTTGGTGATATTCTAGGAGGACTAGGCCTCTTTGTCAGTGTGATTGATCACAGACAGAATTAACAAATTTCCTTTGTGAAAGAATGCTTTCTTCTCTGTCATTTACTTTCACCCTTTCCTTCTCTCCAACTGCCTTCCTTCTGGCCTTCCTAACAAATTCCTCTGCCTACACAAGGGAAGCCCACTCAAACAGAACTCCTTAACATCACCTGGCCTACCGGGTATCAAGCTGATATCTCCCTTTGCTGTCAAAAGTAGGTTGCCAGCTAGAACTCAGACTACTGTTACTCGGTTAAAGAACACTGATTCTACAGATGCATTTCAATCTCATGGAGAATTGATTTCTCTATTTTGTCACAGGCTATCACACCCTCTTAATCTCCTCCCTTTCACAGCCTGAGCTCCCTGCTTCATCTTCAAACTACTTACCCACCTACAGTTTTACTTCTTTTGCATGTTATCTTTTTTCCAAATCCAATCTGAAAGATACCATCACCAGATCTGTCCCAAAATCCACCTCTTTTGCACTCATATATAGCACAGGTGGGAAAAGTAAGCCATGACAAACTGATCCCAGTTACAAAGGGGCCAAAACGCCAGCCTCCAATCCTTACCTTCATCTTTGGTTAGCTCCCTCCCTCATTTACTCTGCAATGGTATCACACTTCCCTCACTATCCTTAGCCACCTGCACATCACTTCCTACACAGCCTGAATTCTAAGGGAGATGGGATTCTCCCTCAACACAGAAATCAAGGCCATAAAGTACAACTTCCTGAACCTCCAGCTCCCTACATCTGCATTCTACATTCTGCATTCCCTACATTCTACACTCATGTGGTAGTGGTGTTAGGTGCCATCAAGTTGGGTCCAACTCATAGCAACCCTATGTACTTAAAAACAAAACACTCCCCAACTCTATGCCAGGCATATGATCTTTTTTATGTTTAAGTCCACTGTTGTAGCCACTGTGTCAATCCATCTAGTTGAGGGTCTTCCTTTTCTTTTCTTTTTTTTTTTTTTTTCATTGACCTTCCACTCTCCCAAACATGATATCCTTCTCCACAGATTGGTCCCTCCTGACAACATGTCCAAATAGTCTAGCCATATTTGCTTCCAAGGAGCACTCTGGTTGTACTTCTAGGACAGATATGTTGGTTCTTTTGGCAGTCCATGGTATATTCAATATTTGTCTCCAGCGCCATAATTCAAAAGCATTAATTCTTCTCCTGTCTCCCTTATTCAATTTCTAGCTGTCACAACCATATGATGCAACTGAAAATACCATGGCATGAGTCAGGTGCATTTTCATCTTCAATGTGACATCTTTACTTTTCAACACTTTAAAGAGGTCTTTTGCAACAGCTTTTCCCAATCCACTGTGTCTTTTGATTTCTTGATTGCTGCTTCTGTGGCCATTGATTGTGGAACCAAGTAAAGCAAAATCTTGGAAAACCTTAATCTTTTCTCCATTTATCATGAAACTGCATGCTGACCAAGGTAAGGACTTTTGTTTTGATGATGTTGAAGTACAATCCATATTGAAGGCTGTGTTCTTTGATCTTCATCAGTAAAGGTTTCAAATCATCTTCCCTTTCAGCAAGCAGAGGTGTGTCATCTGCATAATACAGGTTGTTAATGAGTCTTCCCCAATCATGATGTCACATTCTTCTTTATAAAGTCCAGCTTCTCAGATTATTTGCTCAGCATAGAGAATGAAGAGGTATGGTGAAGGGATACAGCCCTGATGCACACTTTTCTTGACTTTAAACCATGCAGTGTTTCCTTGTTCTGTTTGAACAATTGCCTCTTGGTCCATGCACAGATTCCCCATGAGTACAATTAAGTACTCTGGTATTCCAATTCTTCACAATGTTATCCATAATTTGTTATGATCCATGTAGTCAAATGCCTTTGCATGGTTAATAAAACATAAATAACTTTCTGGTATTCTCTGCTTTTCACTAATATCCATCTTATATCAGCAATGATGTTCCTGGTTCCATCTGTTCTTCTGCATCCAGCTTGATTTTCCAGCAGGTCTCAGTCAATACAATGCTGCAATCACTTTTGAATGATCTTTAGCAAAATTTTACTTGTATATGATACTAATGATATTATTCAATAATTTCCACACTTGGTTGGATTCCCTTCTTGGGAGTAGGCACAAATATGTTCTTCCAGTCAGTTGGCCTGGTAGCTCTTTTCCAAATCTCTTGGCATAAACAAGTGAGCACCTCCAGTGCTGCATCTGTTTGTTGAAACATTTCTATTGGTACACCATCAATTCCTGAAGACTTGTGTTTTGCCAATTCCTTTAAGACAGCTTCCACTTCATCCCTCAGTACTATTGGTTACTGATCATATGCAACCTCTTAAAATGGTTGGTCATCCACCAATTCTTTTTGTATAATGACTCTGTGCATTATTTCCATCTTCTTTTGGTGTTTCCTATGTCAAAAATATTTTCCCTGTAGAATATTTCACTATTGCCACATGAGGCTTGAATATTTTTCTTCAATTCCTTAAGCTTGAGAAAAACAGAGCATGTTTTTCTCTTTTGGTTTTCTGTCTTCACCTCTTTGCACATGTCAATATAATATTTGACTGTGTCTTCTTGAGCTGCTGTTTGAAATCTTCTGTTTAGTTCTTTAATTTCATGTCTTTCTTTTTTTTAGGGGCTCAACATTCAAGCGCAAGTTTCAAAGTGTCTTTTGACATGCAATTTGGTCTTTTCTTTTTTCCTATCTTTTAAATAACCTTTTGCTTTCCTCATGAGTCATGTCTTTGATGTCATGCCACAACTTATCTGGTCTTCTATCATTAGTGTCTAATGTATCAAACCTGTTCTTGAGGTGGTCCCTGAACTCAGGTGGGATATACTCAAGGTCATATCTTGGCTCTCATATACTTGTTCTAATTTTTTTTAGTTTCAGTTTGAACCTGCATATGAGCAATTGATGGTCTGATCCACAATTATCACCTGGTCTTGTTCTGACATTTCACTTTGACCTTTTCAATCATCTCTTTCCACAAATGTAGTCAATTTTGTTTCTGTATAGTCCATCTGGGGCTGGGGTTTAGCTCGACTGGTAGAGTACTGCTCCACGATACCTGAGGACCTGGGTTCTATTCTCAGCACTGCACAAATGGGAGAAGGATAGGGCAATCCACTCCTGAAGCAATCCTGAAACAATCAGCCATTGAAAACCCTATGAAGATAACTATGAGTCAGACCCAACTCAATGGCACCTAACAACAACAATGTTCCATTTAGTGAATTCCCTGTGTATAGTCACCATTTATGTTGGTGAAAAAAAAGTATATTTGCAACAAAAAGGTTGTTGGTCTGACAAAAGTCTATCATGCAATCTCAGCATCACTTTTGTCACCAAGGCCATATTTTCTAATCATTGAGCCTTCTTTCTTTCCAGCTTTAGCATAACAGTCACCTGTAACTATCAGTAGTCCTTGACTGTATATTCCATCTATTTCAGATTTCAGAAGCTGGTAAAAAAAAAAAAAAAAGAAAAAAAACTTTCCTATCTTGATTTGTAAACTTCTTGGTAGGTGCATAAATTTGAATAACAGTCATATTTACTTGCCTTCCTTATAAATGTATGCATATTATTCTATCACTGACAGCACTGGACTTCTAGACAGATCTTGAGATGTCTTTTTTGATAATGAATGCAAACTCATTTTATTTTTTTAACCTGCAATTCCTGGCAGAGTAGACCATATGATTATCTGATTCAAAATGGCTCATGTCAGTCCCTCTTAGCTTACTGATCCCCAAAATGTTGATATTTATGAACTCCTTCTCCCTTTTGACCATTCTAATTTTCCTAGAGTCATATGACATACAGTTCCGGTTCCATTTATTAGTGGATGTTTAACAGTAGTTTCTTCTCATTTTAAGTTGTACCACAGCATATGGAGGTCCCTGGGGCTTTACTGAATTTCTGTCATTAAGGTCAACTCTACTTTGAGGAAGCAACTATTCTCAGTTCTTTTCAGAGCCTTCCAACCTAGGCATTTTCTGGCACTATATCTGACAGTGTTTCTCTGCAATTCATAGAGTTTTCAATGGCTAATTGTTTTGGGGGGCTGGGATTTAGCTCAATGGGTAGAGGGCTGTGCTGCAGTCTCTGAGGCCCCGAGTTCAATTCCCAGCACCGCAAAAATGGGAGAAGGGCCTGGCAGTCCACTCCCAAGGCAATCCCGAAGCATTCAGCCATTGAAAACCCTATGAGGGTCGCTATGAGTCGGATACCAACTCGAGGGCACCTAACAACAACAACAACAATTGTTTTGGGAGTGGGTGACCCTCCTGAAATCTGAAATACCAGAGGCATAGCTTTCAGCATCATATCAACATGTAGACTAATTCTACACCACTCTCATTTTTGCCCACCATGGTCAGGCCATAGTGGCCTTTCTAATCCTTGAACAAGACAGGCCCAACCCCATCTCCAGGACTACTCTGGCTATTCCCTCTGCTGGAATGTTCCTCTGATCTTTACTTGCTGACTCCTTTTTACTATTCAGATATTTGCTTAAATGTCTCCTTAGTGAGTCTTTCCCAAAGCAATCCATATAAAGTAGTCATCCAAACCCTCTGTCAGTTCACTCAAAATCACCCGTGTAGCTCTTTGTATTCACTGATATTTACTCGCATATGATCTGTTTGCTGCTCTATCCCCCGGGCCTATCACTGCACCAGAAATAAAGTAATGCTTATCAAATTGACCTTGATGAATTCCTGAATTACTTGATGGGAAATGTGAGCATACATATACTTCTAGCAGGGTGGGACAGATTGCCAAGCAGTGTTGGTCCCCATTCAAGATGTGTCCTTATGAATCTGAGGTGTAACTATGTGTTCTTCTGCCATTTGCTCTGTGGCTTGGGTACAAGTGCCTAGTAAAAGGTGATAAACATGTTGCCAGATGAGTATTATAGAGTTAAGAGACCAGGAAGTAAAGATCTTTACAAGAAAATACTTCTAATGTTGGATCACAGAATCTGTGCTGGAAAGGAAGCAGTTAGGACAACAGGAAGGGTAGAAAGTAATAGGAACAAATAAATTAGCATGAAGATCTGAAAGGGGAGGAAGTGCTGCCCATAGAATGAGGTGTTGAAACATAGCTTTGAGAAGAGCTACAATTATTCAGTAGGGAAAGAAAGAGAAAAAAGAAAAAGCCAGATCATGTCCCAGACTGACAGTAGAGCATCTACAAGCTGACTAAGCCCTTCACCTGGCCACTACCGACCACCTTGCCAAATGCCACCCATGTGTTTTTATACCCAATAAGTTTTTTGCCTCTTATTTTGCTTGTGTTACAGCACCAATGGTTGCTTCTGTCTCACATAGGAACGTGTCAGGAGCCCCCTAGGGAAGGAGTAGATAGGAAGATTAAGCATTAAGTATCCATTAAGATGCAGATTATATGTCACTTTCTCAAGGAATTGTCCCCTCTACTTCCTTCTCCTCTCCCCTATCATGATTAGAAAACTCTCCTTATGCATCAGAAATCTTGGGACATTTTTCTATCATGCCTCATTGCATTGTTTCAAAAAATGTACACAAGTCTGTTTTCCCACTAGACTCAAAGATCTGTGGGGAAAGTATAATATTTTACTCATCTTTGCTTTCTAAGTATAGAAGGTTCAGCATACAGCAGGCAAACATTAACATTTTTGAATAATTGGATGAATAAACAAGTGCATGAATTATGGCACAGAACATCTGACTGGTATGAAAGCTGTAATAACACATACAAGGTGGACTCCCAGGTCATTAGGCCACCCAGAGGGACCATAAATCACAATGTCTACTCCATCCCTGCACTAGGGCACCTTTCCTGTGCATTGTTCAGAGGGTTAGTCAGGGATATTCTGGACAAGTCCCTCTAACTCACCTCTCCTATCCAAACATGGACACAGAGGCCATCACTAAACACTTGGGTTCTGTTGGCATCAACTATCTATAAACACAAGTTTTATTGAAGAACTGTTATTTTGCCCAGTTCTTAAAGGTCCTGAGGGAAAATAAACTCTAGGGGTCTTCAAAGAAGTTTGGCTCAGTGGGAGGGCTACCCTATTTGTTTCTCTAGAAGCAGGGCTCCTGCCCTATTTGAAGTTTGACTTGTAATTGCCAAATCACTACTTCCAGCTTTGAGCATTCATTGTTAAAACTAATGAGGTGCCTCCAAAAACATTTTGCAACTTGCTTTGGAACATTCCAAGACGTCCTTTCTTGGAAGCTAGAGTCTTTATGAGAGCAGTCTCCTGCCCTGCCCAGCAGGGGTGCTCCCGCTCCATGCTGACAGGGACTCGGGCCTCTCCAGGAAACGGGGGTTGGGAAGAAGTTGGCTGCTTCCACCAAGGAAGACCATCCTATCTCCAAGGCTGAAATGAGTCTTCTGAAGGGCAAGGGCACCAGGCGCCTTGACTTTGAAAAGGGGAAACTTGCCTCTCTCTTCTGGGGAAACTCAGCCACTTCTGGTTTCCTGGGATGAGGACTAATGGGCTTGCCACCAAGTTGGGCTGGCCTTCTTATAGTCTTTTGCCAGCTGACAAAGGTTCTTTCCAGATCTCTTCTCCAGCCGGCCCAGGGCTGCCTGCTCTATTGTCATAGCAGGTAAAAGCCTGGGACAAAAACCAGAAATGTGTGTCCTGCTGTTTCTCAATTTAGAGATGGAAATATGAGCAAATTCTAGAGAAGTTTTTTAAAATGTCTACATCCAGACTCCCTAAACACCTCCCTTCCAAAGACTCCCACACCCCCTCATCTCATTCTGAGAATGATGAGCATTCTGTTATAGTTTGGTTGAATTCATCCTGCTCATACTAAGAGTCAAATAAGAGCGTTCGCAGTTATTTTGAAGTCAACAGTGGACATGGTAAAGTCAGCCATCACCCAGAAACTGCTATAATAAGTTAGAGATGACAAACAGGTCATATCCCTGAGTCAGCTGGGGTGGTCAACAGTGGTTGCCAGGAATTGAGAAGGACTCTAAGGACCATGGCCAAATATAACAAGAAAAACACCAGGACTGATTATTGCTGCCGGCTACAGGTGAGGGATGGTGCATGTGCCACAAACAGTATTTGCCTCAGCAGCCAAGATCTGCTACAAAGCTCGACTCTGCAGCCTCTCTGTGTGCCAAGTAAAACCCCTTCCACAAAGCCAGAAACAAGTTCTGGTTCTGCATTTGCTGAACAGCTCTCATTTAAGAATGTAACGGGTAGGGCTGGGATGAACCTAAGAAGTCAGACCACATGCTTCCTAGAAACAACCCCAAGATACAAAGCAGAAAATATCCTTCCAGAGACAAAAGGGGAGGTTCCCTGGGAAAAGCACAGTTAGGCTGTTCAAGAGAGTATTAATGAAATACTGTCTGCCAGCTCACAGGAGTTTCTTTGCATTGCTCAGGGGTAAAGTGAAAGATAACAGCACTGTTTTGAACATATTTAGATGTTTTGTTACCAGGGGGGTACAGAAAGCCTGAATTCTCCACCAGAAATGAAAAAGAAAGAACAAAATGGCACGTTGTGCATTTTGCTTACTGTTAGTTACTTCACAGCATTTCTTAAACACCGGAGGCATGACTTGGTGGGAGGGGTTGGTGGGTATCATTTCAAACAAACGCTGTTTTCAGATCCTTTTAAATGCCTTCACATAAAGGTTATTTGGGACATCCCAAGGTCAGTGATAGACACTGATCCTCCAAGGTCTCAGCTCACTCTCTGAGTTGGCTGGACTAGAAGGAAAATGAATGTTCCACTGCACTCCCATTTCCCAAGGTGAGGAACACGGAGGCATGTCCTTTCCAACATCCTATTCAGTACTCTGCTGTGTGAGTTTCCACCTGCTCTCATCTTTCTCTCTCATCTTGGGTGCACTGGTGCATGATTTTTTCAGTACTTAGGGGTTGAACCCAGAGCCTCACACATGCTTTAAAAGTCCTCCACCACTGAGCTGCACCTGCAGCCCCCCATTTTTTTTATCTTAAGACAGAGTCTCGCTAAGTTACTCAGGCTGCTCTAGCCTTGAACTTGTGATCCTCCTGCCCCTGCCTCCTGAGATGGTGGGATTACAATTGTGCACCTTGTGCAGTTGTGCTTTACAGTGGTTCATTCTTACTGGCAGATCTGATAGGTGGGGCAAGATAACTCCACTTGGACTAAGGCGGTCAGAATAAAGACCAAATCTGGACCTACTACCAAGTCCTTTTTCGGCCTCTACCTGTTTCATTATCTTATGGGAATACACATCTTTTCTTCTAAATAGTACAATGTCTCAACTTAGGCCTAGAAACATGTCAAAGTTATCTCACCTTTCTTTAAGTACCTACTTCCCAAATAAGCAAGCCCCCTTCCTTCCCCTACTTGTTCTGTTTACACATGAGCCCTGGGGTCATCAAGTTAGCCATCTTGGTATTTCTTTTGTCTTTGTAATTCTCTTTCTCACTTCCTTTTACCCCTCCTACCCCCTTAAGAATATAAATTAGCCAATCCAGTAAAGACAAGATTGCGTAGTTAAAACCCTAGCCAATAGGGTAAGACACAGCTTTGAGCCTGCCTTATGGATTTAAAAATCCAATGTGGCTCTTCAGACGGTGTGCTTGCTGGCTCCCCTTCCTGCCGCTATGCACCCTTCTGCAGAAGTAAGGCTGCCTTGCCAAGATACTTTCATTTCTCTGAGTGTCTCTTTTTGATATCAGGGTCATATTTCCAAAAATCTGAAAGTGGAGATAACAATATCTTCCTCACAGGATTTGTGGGAGGCCGAAAGGCTGTGCTAATACTTTCACTTTTCTCCTTCTCCACCATCTTTCTCTACTTTTCTTTATACCACTTAAGATTCCTTGAGATTATATTAGAATTTTTATACGTAATTGGTATCTTACTTAGTTCAATATCTGTTTCTCCTATTAGAAACCCATGGCATGGACTTCTGTCTCATTGCCTATTATAAGTTTGGTCCCCAAAACTGCACATGACTGTAGGAAGCACTCAATAAGGATTTTTGAGTAGATTAGTAGATTTGCATACTCTTCCATCTAGCTAAGAGGATAGGGCAGGTAATGTTCCTTGGTGGACCACCTTCCAACCAACCACCAGAAAAAGTAGAGGCTGGTAGAAAGATGAGGATGATGTCTCCATTTAACTCCAATATATCTGGGACATTTTCATTTAACAAACATGATTTCAAAAAAATCCTACCGAACAATTCCTAAAATGCATTTTATTATGTGGAATTGATCTTAGTGTATCAAGAGATTCTAAGTTCAATAACTATTAAAAAATCAAAGGAATTTCTCCCAAAGAAGAAAAGGGGAAATATTTTTAAAGTAAAACATACTGCTTATAAGTTTGCTGCACATGGAAACAATCACAAGAACAAGAGAGACCTAACTCAAACGCAGCTCAATTTGAATAATAGCTGGACTGAAATAGGCATCAACTGGCCCCCATGTCAACCTCTTGGAAAAAGCCCCCCAGAAACCAGGAAACATGACGCTGTTGTCATCATTAGATGCCGTCGAGTTGGTATCCCACTCATAGCAACCCTGCGTACAACAGGCAAAACACTATTGTCAGTGCTTCTCTGCTGTTCATAGGGTTTTCAATGGCGGACTGATTTTTGGGAATGGGTTGCTGGGTCCATCTCCCAAGCCTACAGTACCTGGTGTTCCCAGGTGGTCTCCCATCCAATTACTAACCAGGCCCGACCCTGCTTAGCTTCTAAGATCTGATGGGATCAGATGCCACAGGGCTATGGCTGCAGGCAACATAATGTTAGAAGTCTGCTAATCACACACTAATGTCAACTGCTTCTTATTCATGCCCCTAAAAAATGCTCCACTAATAGCACCAAGGCTCACAAAAAGTCTTCCTATTGCCAATCAGCCATTTAAGAGTTCATAATTAAGTGTCCCTACCATGGAGAGCAAATGGAGTTTAGTAAGGAAATCAAGAGGGAAAAAGAGCACAAATAATAAGGAAAGGCAGTTATCTTCAGAAGCCCCTGTGTTGAAAGCACCTTCTAACTAGCCTGCCAGATATGAAAAAGAAAAGAAAGTGTCCAGTCAATTTTCTATAAAACTCTCAAGCTACTCTCTCCAGGGAGAGGAACAAGAGCCATCACTTCACTTTTCTTATATTAAATAAATGACTCAAAGAATGTTTGAATCACTCCTGAAATATTTACCTGGCTCAATCACAGTTCTTAAAGAAGTATTGATCATGGCAGACAGGAGAACAGAAATGGAGAGGGTTAAATCATTGTCAGATATATATTGGCCAGGTGTAATATTACCTATCAATAAAGGACACAATACCACCTATCAAGGCAGGGCTTTTGTGAGACATAAATGCTAGACAAGGTGTGAAAAAATCTGGCACACTGCCTGGCACGTAGTGAGCCCTCAATAAATAGTAGTTTCTTTCCTTCTATTTCTGCCTCCTGCCTTTAACCCTAGTGACTTCAGAATCCATATTGTTGTTCCATTCTGCACTGACTCAACACCTCCAGACCTGTAGACTTCCTAACAATTCATCCCCATTCCACTCTAACACCTTCCTCAGCCACCTCCTGAGATACTGTAATACTGGAAACTACCCTAACATAGTAAGTCCAGAGCCCCGAAATCCCCTTCTCTGAATGTCCTTGCTTCCACTCAGGTTCACTCTTGCTAAACACATTGTGTCCTTATTTTGACAGTCAACCATTCACCCTCTTGCTTGATCTTAATTTCTCTTAGATGCCCTTTCCAGCTCCCTTCATCCCACTGCCCTGGCAGATCCCTAGAGTCCCACAACCCCTTGACCTCCGACTGAAACTGCCTTGCTATTCTCCAACCCCTGGAAACCCCATCTGCTTTCTTCTAACAAAAATTTTTATTAAAAGATTTTTGAGCCATGCCAGTTGAATTAATTCACACGCGATGCTCCTTCTCTTTAGCCGGCTCCTCACGGCTGTCTCCACTGAACTTCCACTTGCATTCTCATCCCACCCTGCTAAATCCCAGCAATGGAATTGCCTCCCACACTCCACAGACATTCATGTTAATGTGGCAGGATCCATCACAGCATGTCTCTAAATGGACCCACTCACTTAAGAGTCTCTGGTGACTTCTAATAGCCACATCCTCAACTGCTTCCCAGTGGCTTGATCCAATTGCTTATCACTTCCTTCTTAAAGCCTGCTCTTTCTTTGTCATCCTTGACACTGTTTGATTTTCTTGTGTCTCCTCTTTGGTTCATCTTCCTCTTCCAAGCCATAAAGATGTAAATTTCCACTATTCTAAACCACAACTTTTTGCCCTCTGCCTTCTCAATGTAAATGTCATCCATCCCCATTACTTTTGCCTTCATCTCTAAAAAAGAAGTTTCTTCCAAACTCGGTGCCTCCAATTCCACCAAACAGTGGATTCATCAGGATATTCTGTGGGCATCTTAAACCCAACACTTTTACAGTTTGCCTGGTTCCTTCCTCTTATGCTCCATCTCCTATTTCTATTACACCACTACCAATCTCCCAGGCCTTCAGTCATACTTGACTCTTCTCTCATCCTTGACAGTTCAGTCCTGCCAAATCACAAGTACACTGGCTCACTAACCCATCCCTGTCTCCCCTTCCCATTTATTCCTCCCTCATTCAGAACTCTTGCCTAAAATATCGTGAGAACTTTACAACTGTTTTCATTCTTTCTAAGCCCCAGGCTTCCCACCACCAAGTGGCTAATAATTTAAATCTAAATCACAACTTACCTTGGAATCCCAGAACCTCTTTCACCTGGTCACACCCTAGCTGTCTGGCTTAATCATTCTCTGCTCTCCTCAAGGAACTTTACACCAATCTATAGTTGTCCAGCTGTTCACTCTTCCCCAAAGACCTGTTCCCATTTCCTGCCTCTCTGGGTTTTGTTTGTTTTTCATCATTCATCTCATTTCATTTTGCTCTCACCTTATCATTTCCCCAAATATCTGGCTGAAAAAGGAATTTCCACACTGTTCTAGGCTCACTTAGATATCATATATTCCTGAAGCCTCCCCCAATCCACCAACCAACATGATCTTGTCTCTTCCTCAGCCCGCAGAATGCTTTGGCCTGTTATCACTTTGTTCTTTTAAAACATTCTGTATGGCTTCCTGATGTCTCTTGGTTACATAAGTGTCCCCTGAGCTGGAGGCTCCCTTTCCCCTTCTTTCCAAGCTCCCATCCTTCCTAGAATTGTCCCTTCTAAGCTACTGCTGCTGACCAGGGTAAACTCCCCTCCTTCCTCTTTTCTCCCCTTGCCTTGCTCTGCTATTTCTCTGCAGGCAAAGAATCCAGTCACCCTACAGCATCTGCCCCCTTCAGTCAAAAGTTAGTCCTTTCCATCCCATGCCATCTTAGAATCCCCTAATTCCATCCATATTGACCCTGAAATATGTCTGAAAGTCAAAAGTACTCAAGTTAAACAAGAAACTTGCATAGAGGTTCTGTTCTCAGAAAGCGAAAAATAATCTTACAAAATTCCTAACTGTACTTTGTCTCTCATACACAGCTCAAATAAACTATTTCTATCATACCATGCATCTTATCATCTTCTTTTTGCTCCCAACTGAACATGATCATGTGCTTGATTTAGGCTGAAAGAGGTCAGAGTCCCCACTTACAGCATACCAAAAATGACTCAACCTATCTCATTTGCATTCACTTGATGAAACACACATTTGAGTCACCACTTTGACATTTTCATTTTCTACTTTTAGACTCTTTAATAATCAGGGGAAAAATAGATAAAATATTTAAATAATTACATACATAAGCCTATTGTGTGGCTAAAGTTTGAAACACTGCAGAAACTGTTCAAAGCTGGCAGGCAACATCAAAATTTTGAATTATCCTATTGGCTGTTACCCCCAAGTGTCTATCAGCTTGTTGTACTGTGGGGGCTTGCATGTTGCTGTGATGCTGAAAGCTATGTCACCAGTATTTCAGATATTAGCAGGGCCACCCATGGTGAACAGGTTTCAACTGAGCTTCTAGACTAAAACAGTCTAGGTAGAAGGATCCAGCAGCCCACTCCAGAAAAAATTAGTCATTGAAAACCCTATGAATACCATAGAAGTACTGTCAAATATAGTGCCAGAATATAAAAAGATTGTGTGCATAACACACTGTTGGGTAGTGTTTCGTTCTGCTGTACATAGAGTGGCTGTGAGTCGGATCCTACTCGACGACACCTAACAATTTTGGCTCTTGTAAGAAAACCTAAATTTAGTCTATAAAAGATAGTTTAAAGATATCAACTACAACTATACCAAAAGATGTACTAAAGTTGGGACTGACTGATACTCTTGGCTTAATATTCAGGATCATGTTCTGACACCTTGGTAATACTTCTTTGGACAAAGTGGACAAAGGAGAAACTCGGGATCCCACATGTGGTAGTTCTGGGCTTGAACAGAACTAAGAAATAACACTTAAAATGCTTTCTGATTGTATTTTTCCAACTACATAAAAAGTTAAAGAGGCTTTTGTTGTCTTGCCTGGGATTATGATAGCATTTTGTAAACGATAAAGTGTTATGTAATTGCAATGTGTTAGAATCTTGTTTATATGGAAAATTCATTCCAAATTCCAAATGACTTCTAAATGCACTTTAAAATGTGTTTCATGGTAAGCTCCTGAAGGCAGGGCCCAATTCTCACTTATCTTTGTGTCTTATCTCTCATAATATTTTTAATATAAATGCTCAAAAGTTTTTATTATAAGCGTGAGTAAATGAATTGATATAAAAGGAAAGCTAGATTAACTAACAAGAAGTCTCTAAAAATGTAATCACTTGGCATTGCATAAACCCCTCTAAGTTACTTCAAATGGGACTATTTAAATCAGACTCTTTCCAAATAAGAAACAGAAAGCCTACAGATAAGAAAACAATTGTATACATTTACATCTTCATCAGATTATATTTCCTCTCATGCAAATCAGCAGAATCAACTTGCATGGAATTTGACAGCAAGTCCTTCTGCAAAGAGCAAAGAGGAAGGAAAATCATTCAGTTTCTTTGGCTCAAAAGCAAACTTGAGCTGAGGTTGGAATGGAAAGGAAATAAAAGGCCAGAGAAGCATCCACAGAATACGGATTTTTCTTATTTGGACTTTTCATTCTCTCTCATTGGCCAGTACAAGGGAAGGAAAATATTTAATTTATGCTTTAAATGGTATTGCCTGTGCCTACTATTCAGAAAATCACTTAGCTTGAGTCTCTGCATCCTCACTGCATGGAGATTATTCACACACACACACACACACACACACACACACACACACGCGCGCGCACACTTTAAACCACCATGGCTTGCTCTGAACCCAGATCTGGCTCCTCTACTGAGAATCTTTTCCCTGGGACAGACATCAATGGAGCAAGGAAATTGTCTCTACCTCCTGGCCTGTTACCAGGGCTCCCTCTTTTCAAGGCTTGCCACAACCATGCTCTGAGAAACATTTATCTATGCTCCCCTCTTTGTCTGGCTGCACCAGAAACAAGGAACAGCAAAAGAACAGTCATTATTTGTATTTGGCAAGAAAGGCGGCAGTAAAAACTGAGAGGCAGTGGGCATGTAAATGTCAGGGTGAGGAAGTGAATGAGGCAGGAGCAGGAAGCCCAAGGACCATTCTGATTAGAGAGATGCCTCAATTATAGAGAAAAGTAATTGAGGTCAAGAAAGAAGGAAAGAAAGGGAGAATTTAGGTTAGGGTAAGGGGAGTCCACTACACGTAAGAGCAAGCAAACTCAAGTTCAAATGCTGCTTCTACCTCCCAGGATTAATAGTATAAAGGCTGAGGATGTCTCAGATTATCGAACTGAATGACCATAGTTCAAATCCTGTCTCCTCCACTTGCCATTTATGATTTACATAGGTTAATTTCTTAACTTCATTGTGTCTCACTTTCCTCATCCACAAGATAGTGACAATGACAATAGCTACTTAATAGGACAGTTCTGAGGATCAAAGGAGCTGATACTTAGAATGGGTAAGGAGAGAACAAAGTCTGGCACGCAGGAGGTATGAGCTGCTATTTTTATGAAGATGATCTCTCCAAAGAGTCACTTCTACACTCCTGACTTTCTTTCCTTATTTAGAAAAAGAAAAGCAGCTTAACTGATTGTTTCCATCTCTATCATTGTACCCATCTAATAGGCATTATTTGCCACATGCCTTGGGGAAACAGCCATCTGGGGATGGTAGTAAGGAGGCCCTGGGTTTCCGGCATAATCCAGATGGGGCCCTTCACTGTAGCTCAGCACAACACAAGCTAAAGAATCCTCCTCTGGAGCCATTGTCCTCAGGCAGCAGATGTAGCTTCTAGGGTCTCCACAGGACCAGATCCTGCCTGGGCCTGCCCTCAACTCTCTGAAAGAGAAGCTTCTACAAGGAAGCATCACTCCCAAAACAATGCTTACCTTCAATAAGTGAAAAATGCTACCACACAAAATAAAACAAATATAAGTGTTTGATTTTTCCTTCAAATCTGGCTTCCTAATGGGTTGTTAGTCAAATCAGGTAGGTAAATCTGTCTTCACTGAAACTTCTTTGCTGTCCTGCCCATGCTTATACCAAGTAGAGATGAATTGAACAATGGGATGGGGGCAGTGGGAAATTCTGCAAGGACTAATTTCTAAGGGGCCCTAGAATGTCACTAGGATGTAGACTCTTGTCAGAAATGTCATGAAATACCAAAAAAGTGGCTTGTCAAAACTTTTCTTGAAGCTGGGGATATAGCTCAGGGATAGACTGCTTGCCTCGCATGTTCAAGGCCCTGGGCTTGATCCCCACAGCACTTAATTTTTTAAAAGAAATTTAAAATAGAATTTTAAAAAATTAAACTCTGCTTTCAGAAAGTACCATATGTTGCTAGAAGAACACACTAGTTCAACACTTCTTATCTGGTGCTGTACCATTCTCCAGAAGTGTCTCAAGTTGGGTGGAAGGGGATTTGAACAGCAACATCTATTGGGAAAGCCCTATTGGCATTTAGCATCTAGTGGGTGGGGCCAGGAATAAGAATGCACAAAATGGTATGTTTCTAAGATTCCATTGGCTCCAGTGTGGAGAAAGAAAGCCTTAAATGCTTCAGAGAGCTTGCACATTCTCCTGAGCCTCTGGGGACTTGCCCACCCCCAAAGTGAACATGCTAATCTGAGCAGAACTGTCAGGTGATCAAGATGACACTACCACCAGGCTCCAACCCATTGCTCCCTGTCTGGCCCCACCCCAGGAATCCAAGGCCCCACAGTACTGTTGAGAGAATGGAAGAGTGCACTTTGACCAGAGCACTGTAACTATTTCCCAAACAGTATAAGCTTTCAGCTGCATGGCAATTCCTTAATAAGATTAGTCATCTTCACAGCGTCTCTAGAACATGACAAGAAGACCATGTGTCTGGGAACTGCATCCAAGATCTCACTGTAGTCTTGGTCTTTATAGGTCCCCTCTTCTCACCTCTGGATCTTGCCACAGACCTCCATCCCTAGAAATGTTAGACAGTTTCACAGATACCTTTCTTCTTATCCTCACCAGCCCTCAAGCCCAAGTCCATGTGAATGTCTCTGATGAGCAAATCAGGGCCCTGTCTTTACGCCTTAGATGCACAAAAATTACAGTATCACCCCTAACTCCAATAAGACCAATTAGGAGCCAAATTCCTCAAACACAAAAGAAGGGGAGATGTTCAGTGGTTAAAAAGGCAGAACAAATGTTTAAACCCACGACTCTTAAAAGGAGACTTCTTCTTCAAGGACCTTGACTGAAATCCTCCCCTAGGACCAGGGTAACCTGGTCAATTATGCCTGTTATTCCAGCTTAATTATTAATAATAGTCTTTTCACTCCTAGAAGTGACTTGCACAGGTATATGTGCATGTGTGTGCCTGTGCATAATGCACATGTGTGTTCATGTACCCAAACTGCCACAAACAGTCTGGGCTCCTGATAAAACAGCACCATCCCTTTCTTCCAAGAACTGCTCAGTGCTATTTGAGACTCAGACTGATTGAAAGGAACCACTTCCCTAATAACAGAATCGCCTTCACTTGGTAAATGATTTGCTGCTTTGCAGTTGGAAAACCGGGAAGCATCGTTCCTGGAAAAGATTCCTTCCACCGAGTTGGTTCCGTTAAGTGCACTTCTCAGACTCTGTTATTTTATCTTGCTTCCCTTAGGACTCTGCCCTTAGCTGACTTCCAAGCAGCAATATAATTCACCTTTTTGTTTCAACTTTAAGATGCCAGCATACTTTTAGGATTGTGACCCTTTGGGGATGAGTGGCTAGGGGAGGAATAAGAAAAGACAAAGAGAAAACCAAAAAGGAATGTAGAAGAATAAAGTAGAGAAAGGGTGGAGGAAAAGAAAGAAAATGAAAGGAGAAAGGAAGTGAAAAGGAAGGAGGAAACCAAAAGAGAGGAAAAGAAAGAAGGAAAAAAGACAATCATCTTAGCCGAAACATTATGCAAATATTTGTTTCTCTTGGACTGGAACATGTGTTGGTAAGAGCTAGCAAGTCAGCACACTTGGTGGTCTCCGCCTGATTCCAATGGGCTGCTCTGGCTAAATATGCTCCCAGTGTCTGAGCCAGTAAAAGCTGCCACATGTCACAAGACCACAGAGTCCTCCAAAGGAGCAAGAACCCATCCAACAGACAGTGCTGTGCAGTGGGAGGAATAGACCACTGGGTTTACCCACACTGATATTCAAAACAAACCCGGCACACAGCCCCCTGTGAGGTACTTCCCCAGGGACACATGTCCAATCAGAATCTAAACCCTGATTTTCAGCCCAACAAAGCAAAACTGAGACCGTTCCAAATCTACAGATCTACTTTACCTGGACATACCAGCTTCTTGAGAAAAACCTCTCTCACTGTGAAAAATCCTTAAGTAAATTCTATGTAAGTCTTCTGCCATTCCCAGTGATGTTTTAAAATAATGGCACCCAGATACATATTCCTAAACCAATAGATGGGGACATCATGCTTTACCAACTAAAACAATGCCACTTCTTAAAACAAAGCATACTCTATAACTCTGCTATACTGGGTGGCAGAACCAGCATTTTCTCTCCTTGTTTACAGATAATTAGGACCCTATTGTATGCTGTGATCAGTAAATATTGAAAGATTTTAAAAGTTTCTGTTTTAACCTACAGACTCACGCTGATGTGTACATATCTACAAGGACAGAGATGAGAAAAATATCACTTCTTCTGAATGATCCAATCTCACAATTAATAATTGAGAATCTTTCTCTCTTTCTCCCTTGCCTTTTTTCTCTCCGAATGAGAGTGCACTCTTCAGCTTGTTAAGCTCAGCTCACTCCCACTGATAATTCACCAGAGATCATAATTTATGGACAATTGAAGCTGCAGAAACATCTCTTAGAAGGAATAGAGCAGATCCATAGCAACAATTCTTCAGGGGAATATTAATCCCCGGCTTTATGTAGTGCTAAGTGTACAATAGTAATCAGAACTTGAGTAGAAGCTGCTAATCATTGAGGGAAAAGGCTGTATAAAGAATTCATAATGGAATTAGCCTGCGGCAAACAAAGAAAGACAAAATTAAATCAGCCATCAAATTGCACCAAGGAATTTTAATTTACAGGTTAATGTAGGATTATGTAACTAATCACAGCTAACATTTTCAATGAACAACCAATAAAATTCTGCTCGCTTCTTTCCTTTCTAATCTTACTAATGGTATTCCAATAACATGCTTTTATTACCCTATGTTAGAAATGATTCTCAAAAATTCTAAAAGTCTTTCCAATTGTCAGAACCAAGGTAGAAACATAGCTTGGAAATAATCCATCAAAAGTGTGACTATAGGAAGATCCACTCCCCAGATCAGTCCAGACTCAATCGTATCTGGGTAAGTTTGCATAAAATAGATTTACATAACCATATAGCTTTAAAGTATATGCATGTATTTCATGCAGTGCAGGGAGCTAAAATGGGACAAAAGAGACTAAATTAAATATGTGAAACTAATTTAGAGCACAAAGTGTATCAGCTAATTCTAAATAAAACCACTGCCATAGATTTATATGTCAATATTGCAGACATATCCAATGACATACACACCAAGGACTGCACTAACAGAGTTTTCATGGTTTATAAATGTGAACATCATAAAAAGAAATAAGGTTTCTAGGATAAAAAGTTGATTAGCATTCCCCACAGGAGGGGGTAGGAGTCTTGTATCCTCCCCAGTTATATTTTGATATCAACCATTGCATGACAAAGACAGAAAAAAAAAACCTCTACACAATTTGAAAAATTATATGAAACCCACTGCTTCATAAATACAAATATATAAAAAGACAGCATAACTCTTTGCACATTGGCAAGGAGAAACTCCAAAATTATACTGTACACTTAAAAAGACATCAGTTTAATCAAAAAGATCTTTTTCCAACATATGGCAGAAGGAAAATTATTATAAATGGAGTAAAAAGTATGTTCATAAGCTTTACTTCACAAGGGAAGAATGCTGGGAAGAAAGGCGACAGCATTCTTCTTGCATATGTTTTTCTTGCTGAGAACAATGTGGGAAAGTCTCATTTTCCTTTAATCTAAATGTTCATTTTATGGAAGCAGCAACATTCAGCCCAGTTATTAGTAAAGGAGTTTTGTTGCTTTATAAAGTCTAATTTTAAGATGCGCACTTCCAAAAAAACATTATGGTGTCAATTGCAGTACCCTTCAGCAATCCTGTAATAACTTTATTCAACCATTTCTAATTATAATTATATTTTCAATTCCTTTTAGCTATAGAAACTCTTTATCAATCAGAGCACAAGACAGAAAATTACTTTATTACAGCTACAGCTCGTTAGGCTGAGTGCTCTTAATGAAGCAGCCTCATAATCAGATGAAAATCATGCTGGAGAAAACTTGCATCATTAGTCTGGGCCTTAATTACCAAGAAATATAGTCACTAACAATGATATTCCATTTCATGATATGGTGCATGCACCTTCTACACTAGTTGCAATTAATAATTCTACTGACTGCTACAGAATCTTTTCTATTTATTCACAACAATGGAGGGGGGGAAATTCTAAATTTAATTGAGCGCTTTGGATTGTGCTCTTTCTCCCTCTCTCTTGCATTGAGATTAAAATGTCACAAGGCTAATATTCTATCTTACAATAATTCATCATTTTAATTACATATTTTATGTATGTGAAATGTCTTTTTCAGCTTTATAGTGGAGGCTGACATTTTTGGGGACGCATCTAGGAAAATGGGTAGCCTCTTGTGAACGTGGCTCTTACCACCCAAGACCACATTAAAAAAAAAAATCACTGACATCAGCCTGTCAGTTTCATCCATGTTGGAAAAAGCTGACTGCAAGAATATGGACATACATTGAAATTAACATCAGCCTCTTCTGCTAGGCTTGGGATGGTGGAATGGCGATGTTCTGGGGGAATGAGGTGGTGTCACTGGCCTCTTTGTTAAGCATGATTGATCACAGACAGAATCAGCAGCTTTCCTTTGTGAAAGCATGCTTTCTTCTACCCTGTTTCCCTTCACCCTTTCCTTGCCTCCCTCTCTCTCCAACATCTTTGCTTCTGACCTCCTGAGAAATGCCTGGGAAGGAGATATGGCCCCTGGACCTCTGGTTGGATCCACATACTCTTGCATCACCGAGGACACCCACCTGAATTCTTGTTGTGCTCTTAGGCTAGCTTCCTCCTGGAACACAAGGTGCTGTTGCCACTGCTGCTCCTTTTCAAAGGCAAATTAAGTTCCTGGGTGTGGGCAAAGAGCACTTAGGGAGGGCAGAGGGCAGGCAGGCTTGGCAGAGATAAATGAGATCCCCATTTGACCTTCAAACCCAAAAATGCCCAGTGCTGAACTTCCTGCCCAACACCATCATCCTCAGGAGTAGTTGCCAAACAGATTTTCTGATTAATCTGGGGTGTACTTTCCACAATCATCTGCCCTCTGAGCACCAAGTATTTTGATAAATGAAATTGATAGAAGAAAATGACTTGCAAAACATCCACAGGCCACAAGAAGAAGGATTAGCCAGAATCTAAGAGAATGCTAAATTTTTATGACCTTGTTGTTGTTGTTAGGTGCCATCGAGTCAAGTCCAACTCATAGCAACCCAATTCTGTGCCAGGCAAAGCATCCACTTTTTACACTATAAATGTAAAGATCCCCAACTTAAATATCATTGGCTTCACACTGATTCATGTTGATCAAGTGATGGCACAGTTTTGAGGCAACAGAAGAAGGAAGACTATCTCCCCACCCAAGTTCGAACCCCAAATAAGTAAATGACTGAATAATAAATGAAAACCTTTCACCAAAAACTCCAGATAATTAGCTTCAAGGCAGCAATGAACTATCCTTAGTGATCCTTGTTCCTCCTGGTATGACTAAGGTTCAGAAGAAATCAGTGACACGTGGTGTGATATTTTACACAGAGAAGGGATTTGGAAGATAAGAGCCTGTGGGACTCAGGAAGACATGAAGCAGAGCAGGAAAATGGGGGCCACCTGGAGAAGAGCATTGAATGGACAAGAAGCAATGGAACTGGACCAAGGAAAAGAGCTGTAGGACGCAGCAGGAAATGAAAAGCAGCCCAGGAAGACAGGAGAAAGCAGGGCATTAATCAGAACTGCACAGAGCACATTTCCATAGGAAAAATGCTTGGCATTCTAGACAGCTCAATGGCTTGCAAAACAATTGGAGATGTGCAGTGATCCCCAAGGACAACTGGTTTGCAAGGCCAGCTCAAAATCCTTAGAAGTAGCCACAGGAGAGCAAAGGAAAAGTTAAAGGGAACTGGCTGAGTTTCCACAGTCATCTATTAATGCAATGTCAGGAAAGCCTCAGCACTCCCGTCCTTGCCTTCTCTCACTCTTAATGTTTCCTTCTGGCAGTATTCCTTTTAAGCACAGAAGTCACTACAGGTATTTTCTTCTGGCAATGGCTGCCACTCAGACATGGTAGAGGTTCTATAGAATTCTAAATCTTTCTCTGGGGCTACAGCCTGCATTCTAATGTCCCCAGTCTCTGTGCCTGGCAAGGTCCACATACAAGTCCTCAATGGAAAAGAGACAATAGCACAATACCTGTATCTGAGGAGATGGGGGCAGCTTCATGTTGGAGGGTCTTCCAAGGAAGATCCCAACCTAACAGCCTTATCACCTTTCCTCAGCACAGCGGCTACACCATGAGATCTTCCCGGGCCCTGCCACATATGAGCTGGGTGACTTGAAGAGGATGACTTAACTCCTCTGTGCCTCAGGTCCCACATGCCTGGAATAAGGACAGCAACAGCACTGGCTACAGAAGACTGTGGCAAAGTCATCTGAGATGAGGCAGGTAGAAGTGCTCATAACAAGATCTGGCCCATAGTAAGTTTCAATAAGCATGATGTCTGATTAACATCCTCATTAACATTGTTGTTGTTGTTAGGTGCTGTCGAGTCGGTATCCAACTCATAGCAACCCTCATAGGGTTTTCAATGCCTGACTGTTTCGGGATTGCCTTGGGAGTGGATTGCCAGGCCCTTCTCTCATTTTTGCGGTGCTGGGAATTGAACTGTGGACCTCAGAGACTGCAGAGCAGCACTCTACCAACTGAGCTAAATCCCAGCCCTCGTTAACATTAGCACCACCAAAGACAAAACGTGGCATGGCTTGCTCTGAAAATAGGTTTAAGGATTCCAAACAGTGGTTTTCACACCCAGCTGCATATTGAAATCATCTGCCCCCAATTTCCCCATCCTGCACCAATTAGATCAGAATCTCTCAGGTGGTATTTTTCAGAGCTCTCTGCAGGATTCCAGTGTGCTACCAGGGCTGAGACTCACTGAGGCTGAGGCTCAAAGCCTGTGCATGATATTAAAAACATGAATGTGCCAGCTAAAAGGCTTGTATATTAGCAAGTGGCAAGCCCTTGTCTGGGTCACTAGGGAGAGGTGGGAATCTTACAGCTCTACTTTGTGATGTGAGAGTTTGGAACATTTATGACCCATGAATGAACGACCACAGCCTTGGCTGATGGAATGTGCCTGTTGGCTTTTCCAGCTGGTAAAGCCGTCCATTTCCAATACACAGACCATACTGAATACAGCCAAATGTTCCCACAAGACGGACACTTGTGACTTGCAAACACTTCTGTTTGGGGCCAGGACACACACATGCCACAAAGCAAAAGGTCACCTGTGAGCACCAGGGCCAGGAATGCGTCTTTCTATGGCTTAATAAGGACAGCTTCTGAAAAACCTGCCCAGAGAGATAATAGTAAGATCACAGAGGAAGGAAACACCTACCATTCATGTCTCTGAGAGTGAAGATTAACCTGTCAGAACAAACAAACTTAGATTCAGGCTAAATCCAATGGTTAAATCCTTAGCTTTCTTGATAACTTTGGCAACTGTTTGACACTTGTATTTGCAGCACCTTGGAAAACTAAAAACTTCAACTACTTATGTTCCTTAAACCTAAATAAATCTGCCAGGTACTCAAAAGTCACTCTCTATTATTTTTTCCCTTTAATATATACGACATTCCCACCAGAAAAGGTCCTTGGAGACCATGTATACAATAATAGAAAGCCACATTTTTAAAGCAGAAGGAGAAGGAGGAAGAAGAACCATTTAAGAATCCTAAGCAACATCTAAAGTCATCATTCATTTCAACTCCTTTTTTTCTTCCAGGAGGAAGAGATTTCCTTAGATCATGGTGGTTATTGGAAACCTGAAGGGGATGGCTTCATTCCACAGAGCACAGGTGAGCACAGCCTTCAGTCTGTCCTCTCAGGGACTGGGAAAGCAGAGGAGGGGGGTCTAGTGCCCTGATAGTGAGAGACATCAAGCCCGCTGCTTTGCTGAGCTCCAGCTGCTTTTTCATCCCACAAAGCAATCATAGAAGAGAAAAAAGCGTAGCAAAGAAGAGAAAATTATCAACAGCAGGTGGGAAATACCACAGGATTCATTTGCGCCATGAGAATTATAATGGAACCTTAAAAGTAACAGCCAACACACCGAAGAACTGAAAACCAAACACAAATAAGGCATGAGTCCATTCACAAGAGATTCCTAGAATAGTCAAGTGCATACAGACTGAAAGTAGAGCCATGCCATCAGGGACCTGGGACAGAGGAATGGGAAGTTATTGAGTGGGGTGTTATAGAGTTTCTGCTGGGGATAATGAAAAAGTTCTGGAGATGGATAGTGTTAATAGTTGCACAACAATGTGAATGTACTTAATGCCACTGAACTGAACAGATAAAAATTGTTAAAATGGCAAATTTTATGTTGTATATATTTTAGCATAATAAAAAAAATCAGCCACAAAAGAATACCTACCTTGAGGCTAAAAAGAAATTATTTAATATTTAATAATGTTTTACTTCAGTGAGTTCTTTAAAGTAATATGAAAAAATCAAAAAATCTAGAGTCTAAAATTCTTCCTTAAAATACTAGTTGTGTTGTTGTTGTTGTTAGGTGCTGTCGAGTCGGTATCCGACTCATAGCGACCCTACGTACAACAAGCGAAACACTATTGTCAGTGCTTCTCTACTATTCATAGGATTTTCAATGGCAGGATTAATTTTTGGGAGTGGGTTGCTGGGTCCTCCTCCCAAGTCTACAGTGTTCCCAAGTGGTCTCCCATCCAAGTACTAATCAGGCACAACCGTCCTTAGCTTCCAAGATCTGATGCCACAATGCTGTGGCTGCAGGCTTAAAATACTGGTAGCAGATCAGAAAAGGAAGTGTTGAGGCCCAGGAAATAGACTTAGTTAGGAGTCCTAGGTTTAAGACTTCTTTCTGGCCATAATGTACTGGGTGACCTTGAACAAGTCATGATACCTCTCAAAGTGTGGTTTCTTTGCCATTAAAACCAGGGAATTAAGAATGATCACTAAGTCCACACCAGTTCCTAGGTCAACCGTTACATACTTTCTTTCCTTTGTATCATTTTTCAATTCTACCTTGGTATCCATGGAAATACTTCTATAGGAAAACCACACCAATCCCTACAGGCAAACATTAGTATTCTCTTCCCTATCAGTTATAAAGAGGAGAGAGTTGAGACAATTAGGTAAAAATAACTTTTCATTGTCAAACTTGCAGGCAGAGAAGTCACAAAAATATGTGCACCTTAACAGTGAATGTTATTTTTTAAAGTTTCACTCTTATCAGGAGATATTTTTACCTGGTAAAAGTGGTCTTCCATTTCCTAACTATGGAGTGTGTGGCTATAAGCCAGTGCTCTATGTCTTCCCGTGAGTGAGCAGCTGAGTTTGTCCCTCAGACCCAGGAATCTGCTATATTCAGGACTCATGAACAGCCAGGTCATTACCATAAAAGAACAGATTTTTCTGTGCCTCTATTTCCCTATCCAGTCTTTACTCCAAGATTCCTTCAGCATCTCTCCCATCATGGGGCTATTTCTAAACTGTGACTCCTACCTCTACCCAGCAATCTTGGCAACCCAGTGCAATGGTTTCAAGGGACCAATGTCCCAACCATATTTGCATTGCTGACTACCTTTTCATCTAACTTTGTCCTTTTTACTATTTGAACTCTAAAATTGCTAGAAAGCAAGAATGCTACCATGCATCACCTTACCAAGCCTGTGCTATCTAGGGGAAGGTAAACAGTATACAAACTGCTTTCCATTCTTTAGGCCAATGGCTCCCAATAGAGGACAATTTTCCTTTTCCTACCCCAAGACATTTGGCAATGCGTGGATATATTTTCAGTTGTCACAGTTGAGGATTGGGATGCTACTGGTATCTAATGGGGTGGGGGGCATGGCTGTCACTGCCTAGGCTTCAATGCATAGGACAGCCTGTACGACAAGGAATTATTACTCCAAAAATGTCAAAAATGCTGAGAAACCTGCTTTATACCATTGCAAATTTCAGGGAAATTATGAACTAGGCTTTTTCATCCTCACTTTACAGATAAAGCTCAGGGGTTAAGTAATTTCTCCAAAGCACCCAGCAAGGAAATGGAAAGCCAGGAATAAATCTCAGGACTCTGGGCTCAAATCCCCACTACCTCTTCTGAAGGAATGAATAAATGTGTGAATAAAGGCAGGCCCCTGCTCCACAGCAGGAATGCCACAGGACACACAGACGGCCCCAGAGGCAGCCCTGAGACCACCTCTGGGTAGCATTCTTGATGCCCCAAGCCAAATGTTTAAGCAGCACAGCCTTTCCATCACTGCTCTTTGGAACAGCTACCCCCACGGAGTAGAGATAGTGAGGTCAACAGATAGGACCTGTGTCTCCATGATATTATCCAGCCTCAGGGGTCATCTGGGGAGGGCATGGGCCCCAGTCCCCAGAGTTGCTCATTAGAAAGCTGAGCACTTGGGGCTGCAGAGCTCCCCACAATGAAACTCTTGGCCAAGACTGGCTGCCTGGAGAGGAGCCTCTACCAGTCACATGGTCTTTTTAGGTTCTCTCTTTTAGGAAACAGACGGATGATGGAAGTGGGGAGGCCAGTGACCTGATGGTCCCTGATTTCACCTCAGGGGAAAGCTGCCTCTCTATCTGTAACTGCCTTCAATCCCTTTGAAAAACAAGCCACTTATCCAGCAGAACCACACACAAGACAGTGGTGGTTTAAAAATGCTAAATTCCCCTTTTCCTTAAAAAAAAAGAAGCCTGGTTCATACTACTAAAAAAGTTTCCAAACATCAAGGATACGTACCAGCCTTTATGCTGAAGTGGAGTGGGTAAAGTCTATTACTAAAACCTGGTCTCTAGGGCCCACGCGGGGGAGGCCCCTCTCCTCACAGTGCCTCCTGCCCCTCACATCTCCACCACCCCGTCAGAAACAAGGGTCCACTGTGTGAGGAAAGCAGACTAGCAAGCTGGATGGGGTAATTAAGAGCTGCATCTGTCAACCATTTCTGTTAAAATGTATTAAGGATGTTTAACTCCCTCAGGCCCCATGCATTAATTAATGCTTTTTACCTGCATTCTCAGATTGTTCGGGAAGCGGGGGACTGCTGGGAGGCAAAAAGGAAAAGTCCTATGGCATGTCACCCTACAGACATTAAAACCCATCCATCAGGGGTTTGGAAAGTGCCTCACTCATGAGGGCTACTGCCCTGGGGGTCCAGCCACATCAGCCAAGATGAATCAGAGCCCCTGAAACTGGTAGGGATACCACAAGTTCACATGCCACTCTAGGGATACCTCCAATGCACCCATGGTTGGTGGAGCTTTTTTTCCCCCTAAAATTTAGCAAATGAAAGAAAATTTATTAAGTAGTATGAGTTTGATTTATTGTTTTTGCTGTTAACTAAACTTCAGACTTTCTTAGGATTTCACTAGTTTTCCATTGATGTTGTTTTTCTGTTCCAAGATCCAGTCCAGGATACCTCACAGCATTTAAATGTTTCTTTATTCCCCTCATGGCTAAGTAATTTTCTCAATCTTCTTTGGCTTTTGAAGACCTCGACAATCTGAGTACTGGCCCAGTACTCTGAAGAATAGCCCCTGATTTAGGTTCGTCTGATGATCTTCTCATGACTAGGCTGGGGTTATAGGCTTGGGAGAAGAATACCACAGAGGTGAATGCTCATCTGAGGATGCAGGGGATACCGATCACCACAGCGTCACTGGAGATGTTCACCTGTAAAGTTGGTATCTACCAGATTTCAACCCTGCAATCTTACTATTATTCCATTTCTCTATTCTTTTAAGCATGACACTAAGTCTAGCCCACATTTGACAGGAAGTGGAGCATTTTTATCACATGGTGCCTTACGACTGACTCCCCAATAAGAGAAAGAAATCCATCTGGGGAAAGCACAAAGTAAAGGTCAGGGTTTGGGGCCCGAGCTTTGGCTACACCAGTCTGGCCGTCACTGGAGTGATTGCCACGGTCGCCCCTCTGTAAGATGCTCAGGCCCTGCCTTCTCCAGATGGCTGCCAGGGTCAGAGAGAGGCAAAATGTGCAACAGGACTTCAGTTGCCAGGTGCCACCCCATGGTACCAAAAGCCGAATGCCTGCTGTCTTCCTGACCTTTCCGTGGGGCAGCCAAGCAGGCTGATGTTCCTGAGTATGGCCACTGCTCACCCACTTCTGGCCTCTGTGGCTGCTCTTCCCTTCCTCTCCTTCCTTGTAGCAGAACTTTCTCCCTCACTTCACTTGGGTCTCTGAAGGAACATCATGTCCACAGGAAGTTCTTCTTTGACCCTCCTACATTCTTGCCAGACTCCATCACCCTGCTGTAGTGGTTTCTGTGGTCAGTAGGACTACTTAACATCATATCCTAGATTTTCATTTCAGTCCTTTGTCTCCTATACTTTCCTCCAAGAAGGGCAGAGACTTAGTATGTTTTATTCCTCCACTGAATTTTCAGTGACTAGAACAGAGCTTGGCACATACTGGGCTGGTCCTCAAGAGATACTTATTGAATGAAGATAAACACAGAAAGCATGTGCTTGTTTGTTTGTTTTTGTTTTTGCTTTTTTGTATCTACACAATGATTGGTGCTGTTACAGATTAACAAACTCTCACAATAATTCTACATCACACAACTTCCCAATGGACTTAGAGCCACTACCCTAATCTGTTAGTGACTACAGTTATACTGTATGTTCTTGAATCTAATCTGCACATTTTCAGTGTTAGAGGGCTAAAAGAAATCAGTTGTGGATTTGAATTGCATGCAGATTCAATTTGCTGTAGAGCTCATGCTCCAATCTGCATGCAATTCTAATCCACATCTCATTCTCCTAGCCCTCTGAAACTGTTGAAAGGGTGTAGATTAGATTCGAGAACATATGGTGTCTTTGGGTGGACTTGATAGATAGGAGAAAGACTATACTACAAGGATGGAAAAGTGGATTTATCATTCATGACACTTGTGAGCCATGAGCAGTTGCTGCCTAGAAACTGTTGAGAAGGGTTCTAAGACCAGGTCTGAATTTGGTAGGAGAAAATGCTATAATTGACTTGTAATGTCTGTCATGGGTGAGAGAATGAGGAGCAGTGATGCACAAGTCATACATGTATGTACAGATAGATAGATTACAGGTAGGGAGAGTATAGATAGATGTGTGTGTATGTGTGTATATATGTACATGATGTATTGCATGGTATTATTTATCTTATATATGACATACACACCTGCAGCCATAGCCCTGTGGCATCCGATCCTGTCAGATCTCAGAAGCTAAGCAGGGTCAGGCCTGGGTTAGTACCTGGATGGGAGACCACCTGGGAACACCAGAAGCTGTAGGCTTGGGAGAAGGACCTGGCAACCCCCTCCCAAAAATCAATCTGCCATTGAAAACCCTATGAACAGCAGAGAAGCACTGACAATAGTGTTTCCCCTGTTGTACAGAGGGCCACTATGAGTCGGATACTGACTCAATGGCACCTAACAACAACAACATGACATACACACATGTATACATACTATTTCTAATTCTCAGATCATGCCACTATGAGCAGGTCTGTTTTTCTAATTAATACAATATGATTGTCACTTAACCAAACTCCTACAAGGTCATTACCTACATCAGCGTTGGCAAATTTTATACATAAATGGTCAGACAATAAACATTTTAGATTTTGTGCACCCTACAATGTCCACCATGGCAACTGGTTAATTCTGCCACTGTAAGGAAAAGTATGTTAAGAAATGGCCAAATGGGTACAGGCTTACTCTAATAAAACTTTATATTCAAAAATAGACCTCAGGCTGGATTAGGAGGGCTGCATTTTACCAAACCCTGACCTCCATGAATTTATCCTTGAAAGAATATCTACCCTACTCTTTCCATCTCCCCCCAAAGCAACAAGTCTTTAGGAAAACAAAAAATTATTATTCAGCCCTCACTCAGTCAGCTGACTGTTTTCTTTAGAGTCTACAGAGATTATTTACTTATCAACATTTTCTGGCACTTTAAGAGTTATCAAAAATGTCACCAGTTCCCAAATGTTTCATTAATTACTGCGAACATCTTTGGAAAGAATGCCACAGTGGGTTTCTTTCACTGAGTGATTTATTTCAGATATAATTTCTGTTTAATTAATAGGGGATTTCGTTGTGACCCAGAGGGTGTGAGAACCTATAGAGAGTCTGCTGTTTGGTTAAGAGAGAACTAGAAACCTGCCCATGCCTGTAGAAGGAAAATTTTACAGAAAAAGGAAAGAGCTGGCATTTTTTCCACTGTGAACATCCAGCAGATACCCTCCTTAAGAGTGACAGCGAACATCTTTAAAAAGTAAATTAAAAGATAGTGAGGGAGGAGCTAAGACATACACACTCAGTGAGGGAGGCAATGGATTTGGCTTATTTATCCAATGCCTGAAAACAATTTCATCTCTTAGCTGCATTGTATTCTGTATCTATGCCATAAGTCCTTACAAAATTCTAAACCAGAAAAAGCAACAATCAACAGTACAATTTATTAAGCCCCACCTGACACCATACAGCAAAAGTGAAAGACCCAGTCCCTGCATCTGAGGAGCCAAGTCTTCCTTAAAGTGGCTTCATTTGAACTTCTGACATTCTGAAAGCATTTAATCACTTATCAAAGCAATAAAGCTGTTTTTTTTTTCTAAAGGGTGCATTTGGAGAGAAGATGGTTGTTGTTTTCAATTACCAATAAGCAAAATGCCTCGTCCACATTTCCCAAAACACCAGGTTACATTAGTTTCAGTTTTAATATCTTGCCAAAAAGAAAAAAAGTCCCCAAATATGAAGCAAATACATCTGTCTAATATTGATGTTCAAAATGCCACTGCATTAAATAAAATTCCATGCTGTAAAATTTTGCAAGGTGATAAAACAAAACTGATATGATAAATATAAAACATGTGCATTTTTTAACAAGACATTTGGAAACCAATTTCATTTATATTTAAACTTGTTTTGAAGTGTTTCTAGTTTTGAAAAACATCCTAGTTACAGTATATTAGATTTCCCACCCCCAGGCAAAAGATTAAAGATCCGATGCCCAAGTGGAGAAGGATGGGTAAGGAGAAACCACCATTGTGTGTTCCCAAAAGGACCTTGTTTTGAATCTTCGCTGGCTTTCAATCATAAAAACAAGGATGCGTGCCCTCCATCAGCAGCCCTGGAAAATGGATTCTTACACATGGACAAAAATGCGTTAAAATGACATTAAGTTTCTGGCAACATCTTAAGTACACAGACTTCAAGAAGCAGAGAGTTTAGCCGTGACTGTAGTTCCATGTGCCTAGGCGGGCAGTTCCTAAACACTGGGAGGACAGCAAGACCACCCAGTGCTCTCTGAGGGGGCAGGCTTTGGTGCAGAGGGCTCTGCTCAATTGGGGCTCTCTTCTGCCATCAGGCTGGGAAACCTCACATCTGAGCATCTGGGCATCGGACCTATATCAGCTCATAATGGTCTCAGGTTTCCTTCCAAAAACCAGAGAAACAAAGACAAATGACGTGTGAGGGGAGGCAAGAGGGGACAAAGCTTATGTATCTGTGTGCTGCAATTTTAAACATCCTCCATTCTCCATTGCTAGAGAAAAGAAAACTAGGATGCCTAGATTCACCCGCCCACCCAAACACCATATTATCTAACACTTATCTTTTGACCAAAATTCCAGCTATGGAGCTGCTAAGTTAGGAGCAAGTTTTTTGCTTGCTTGCTTTTTTTTTTTTTTAATTAGTAATTTTTAACGTACAACTTAATAGCTCTCATTATGACATTTCCATACACACATCTCATTGTACATTGCTCACCTTAATTCCTTCCTTACCCTCTCATGACCCTCCTCCCCCTTCTCCTCCCTCCCCACAAATGGGAGTTCTTTGCTTGTTTCATTGCTTATAGCAGAACTAATAAATTGTGCTTAGAACATCAAGGAAGCAGCATCTAAGTCAAGGACTACCCTCAGGCGCAGAGATTATAGGCATGCACCACCATGCTTGGCTATTAGGGGTTTTTTTCTTGTTTGTTTGTTTGTTTTGCAGTAGTAGGGGTTGAACCCAGGGCCTCTCACTTGCATACTTTGCAAGTGCTGGACCACTGAGCTGCAACCCCAACCCTTTTTTTTTTTTTTTTTTTTTTTTGAGACAGGGTCTCACTGCCTCGGGTCTCAAACTTGTGATCCTCCTGCCTCCACCTCCCAAGCCAGTGGGATTACAAGCATGTGCCACCGTGCCCGGCTGCTATTAGTTATCTTTTATTGAGCACTCTTTTGTGCCAGACATTTTACAAACACTGCCACATTTCATCCTCGTGGACACTGCTATTGTAGGTGTTATTGTCCTCTTCCAATGAGGTGGATGAACTTCAGCAAGGCCAAATAATTCACCTGGGTTTAGCAAATGGCAAAGTGGGAACTCAAACCCAAACATGGATGACTCCAGTCACCACAGTCATTCCTTACCAATTTGTACATGGAAATGGGTCATAATCCAGGTTTTACATAGAAAGTTTATTGCATTGCCCCCCTAAAGAGATGACCCCTGAATGAACAAAAATTATGCTTTAACAGAAACATTTGAAGAGAAATGCAATTTTAAATATTTTTTAGTAAGACTGTATTTGGAACTAGCTTAACCACAGAAGGAAAGTAAGTAGAAGGAAAAGACAGTGCCTTGATAACACAGTTAATGCTGGTTTGTATTTAATCCATGTCACTTAAACATAAATGCATATTTAAGTCCCTTTACAAAGAATTTGCTCTCATAAACTAAAAACTTTCTATAGTCTTGCTTATTAATTTGTTTGGAAAACCTTTTCTTCCTGACTAGCTTAAAAGTGATCTTCATTCCAATCTCAGTTCAGACAAAAATATTTAATGAACATTTCTATCAATGCCATCCACATATACAACCAAACCTCTACAATTTTAAATTTCCCTCCTTACATAACATGTGCCATGACATTTTCTTTAATTACCTAAATAACTCCAGGTTTTGATATTTTGTTGCTTTTGTACACACACGGGAGAAGGATATGGCAATCCACTCCTGAAACAATCCCAAAACAATCAGCCATTGAAAACTCTACCAGGGTTGCTATGAGTTGGACCCAAATGGATGGCACCTCACAATAACAAAAACATATAGACACACACACACACACACACACACACACACGATAGTAATTCTGCACATAGCCATGAGGTTTATATGGATTGACCAGATGTCCAACTCCAAGAATCTATCTGAGCTGTCAAGGTAATCTCATTAGTCTTGTCAATACTGGTCTAAACCAGGCAGCACAGCACTCAGAGGTGATCAACCACAGTAAAGCTATAGATTCCTGCTTGATGTTCCTGAAAGAAGAAGGTTCCCTTCCCCAGGTGTGAATTAGAAAGAAGGTATCCCCAGCCACAACTGTTTCCTCTCGTATCAAGAAGGAGACCAGCCTGAGAATAAACTGAGGACAATGTCCACTCTGCACACAGAGGAGAGAGTTAAGAAAGCCATAGCACATCAGACTGGCTCAGAGTGGGAGCCCATTCCATTTTGTTGAATAAATGTTCTTAACCCAATTGAAGACAAATCTTGAACTCATGCTGTTCTCACCATCTTCACTACCTGTGGTCTAATCCTAGTACCACCATCTTCTCTCACCTGAGTGTCTGTCAGTCCTCTTAAATAATCTGACTGTTTCCATTCCTACCCTATTTCATTCTCTTCAGGGCCAGAAGTACCTTTGTACTGTGGTTAAGTTAGAAAAAGATGCTCCTTCTCAGCCGATGGAACTTACCGGGGGGCCACTGAAAGGGAGGTCTTCTCTTTGGTCCACTGGAGTTACTAAATCAATACACTAAAAGCCTGGAACTGCTGGGTGGCCATGTTGTTGCTACATGAGTTGGGGATGAGAGAGAACATTCCTAAGACCGAAGTCATCCAGGGGAAAAAGATGGGAAAGGACAGACTTCTGATTGCACTGTGAAGCACCGGGTACAGCCACACCTGAAAGTGTTACGCCTACACTCTCCATTACCTGAGCCAATTAAGTCCTCTTTGTGCTCAAGCTAATTTGATTTATATTACAGATATTTACCACCTAAGCAGTTTAGATTACATACCATTGCCAATGCTAAGAATGTTATATTAAAATATAACCAGGGAAAGTATTTTTGCAAATAAATAAACCAAGAGGACCGGAGACCAAATTTACAGGTACTAGTACAGGCCTAAAATCTCCAAGGTCTGTAATTCAAATCCATTTGCATAAACTGCTTAAATCAGGACTCTGTGCTATATCTCAGTGCTTTGGATTTAATATGAAAAAGACCCAAATCACAATACACTAATTCACCTTTTATTTTCAAACTGTTTTGGCATATACATCAGAACTAAGGGGAGGATCTCAGAAGAAATCATCGTAGACATCCCTCTGTCTCTATGTAACTCTGCCCTTAAATCACCCCTAAAACACAGCTGCCTAATGCTTCCTTCAAAAAGGAAACTGCCTGACCTTCTGACAGCATTTGAATGTTCACATGGTTTTATATCATTTTTTTAAAGTGCTCAAAGATATTGATGCAATCTTATGAAATATTGAACAGAAAGCCTTGAGGGCAAGTCAGAAAGCATTCAACATCATTAGATACCCTGCCTTATACTAACCAAGGTTATAACTGAGGCTAAAAAGTGAGAAACTCAGCCAATGATTATTTATTTACTTATTTACTGCTATGAGAAGATCCACTGTCCCCCTTCCCACTCAGCCACCTCCCTGCCACAAACAGGCTGTGTAATTTGATTTTAAAGTACTTACAGCATCGTGGATGGGCATTGGATTCTTTTACTGGCTTGGCTGCCTATTTGCCAAGTGACCTTGGCCAATTTCCTTCTCAGACTCCATTTCCTCCTCTGAATAAGTAGGCCCCATAATAATGCATGAGCTCTTGTGAGGAAGGAAAGAGGACCCAATTCAGGGCACAGAGTATCGGGCCAGGAACAGAGCACATGAACCAGAGCCACTTGCTTCCTTGCTTTGCATTGAATTCAAAGCCCTTGGCCAAATGAGACAGTTATTCTGGTCTCAGATAGAGCAAGTTCACCACTTCTTATCCAAGTGTTCTCTGGCTGAGTAAACTGCACCAACATCCACCCAGTTGCTCAGACTAAAAGCAAAGCACTATCTTGAGTCTTGCCTGCAGCCATACCACTGTGGCTTTGGACACTGTCAGATCTCAGAAGCTAAGCAGGGTTAGGCCTGTTTAGTACTTGGATGGGAGACCACCTGGGAAAACTAGGTGCTGTAGGCTTGGGAAAAGAACCTGGCAACCCACTCCAAAAAAAATTAAAAAATTAAAGTAATCATCCATTGAAATCCCTATGAATATCAGAGAAGCACGAACAATAGTGTTTCACCTGTAGTACATAGAGTCACGGGTCAGATACCAACTTGACAGCACCTAACAACAACATCTTGAGTCTTGTTTCCCTCACATCCCACATCCAATCTATGAGCCAGACCTGTGGATTAGACTCCAATAAACCTCTCAAGTCTGCCAATCTGTTCCCTTCTCCTCCTTACACAGTCTGCACCATCATTCTCCCAGCTAGACCATAGCAGCAGCCTCCCTCCGCACTCACCGCTCTCCCACTTCTCTTCCACATAGCCTCCACATGGCAACCTGAGGGACAGTTCCTGAAGTACAAATCAGGGTCTATCACTCTTCTGCTATTACTCTCCACACCTTTCAACACTACTACAAATAAGAACATCTATAATTTATTGGGCACTAATTATATATAAGGCACAGGTCTGAGCACTTTGTACATATTAAATAATTTAATCTAAAACAACCTTCCAAGGTCAGTACAAGGTCCACTCTGTTTTACATATTGAGATCACATAGTTACTGGTACAGGAGTCAGTATGACTCACACCCCACCCCCAGGGCTCTACAGACCTCCCCCTACTCTGTCAGCTATCTCTTGTCACCTCAGAACACTTCTTCTTGTGTTCCCTAAGATTTCTCCATTCTGGGCTCTTTCTGTGCTCAAACATACCCCACTTCATTCCTTTCTCTTGTTGCAAGACTTTGTCCAGGCTATGCTGAGAGGCCACCATTGTGGAGAAACACCACGCCCACCGCACTGATGGGTGAGGTGGATGTGTTCTTCCCACCACCATCACCCCCACCATCCCAGGAGTCCAAATTCCTTGAGGATCTCTTATTCCTTTAGCTTGAAAATCTTGTGGATTTAAAAAGACAGAGAGGATATTGACTCAGAGTGCTATGATTTATCATTTTTATCAAAGAGTTCATAAATGCCCTTGCTTCTGAGTTTCATTCTGAACAGAAAAATGCCTAGGAAAAAAAGTGGAAAGTCTATGGAGTGATTGTGGAAATTGCTTCTTAGAACTCTGAAATGTTTTCACCCTTTAGTGAATGAGCTTTTCTGAAACATTCTGAAGACTGGAAACTGATGGTACTAAAAATATTCTGTCACAAAGGGGGCTTATTTCAACCTTATAAAAAATATTTGTATTTCTTCAACTAGTCCTATGATTCTTTTTCTAAAGGCGATTCAGTTTAGGGAGAATATGATGACAATATGTTATTTCATGCCAAAGAAAGCTTTTTATTGGCTTCTCTTATGTTTCTAGCTTTCTTTCTCCAGCTGTTACATCAGATATAATCATCCAAAACTGCACATTATCATCCCCATCAAATTTGGTTTATAATTCTCAACGTTGAAGTTGATGTGAAAACATTCATGTATTAAAACTCAGAGTAAAATAAAGATTTCACAAATTAGGGATAAGGTTAATATTTCTCAAAATGTTGGATTATAAGCGGACCTGAGAAAAGACTAGAGTTTATCCCAGAGGTGGGATACATAGTTCTGAACACTCTAATGAAACACCGTAGAACAGGGAGACAGAGACCATCCCACCACCAAACAGGCCTGAGGATTTGTTCACCTCTATCAAGCGACCCCACCGTGTCTGTCAGGTTGTCATGTATAGCGGCTTGCATGTTGCTATGATTCTGAAAGCTATACCACCAGTATTTAAGACACTAGCAGAGCCACCCATGGTGGACAGATTTCAGCTGAGCTTTGAGACTAAGGCAGACTAGGGAAAAGGACCTAGCAGCCCATTCCCAAAACAATTAACCATTAAAAACTCTATTAATAGCAGAGAAGCACTGCCAAATAGAGTGCAGCAAATGAGCCCCCTAAGCTGGAAGGCATTCAAGAAATGATTGGGAGAGAGTTGCCTTCTCAAAGTAGAGTCAACCTTAATAATGGAAATGGAATAAAGCCCCTGAGACCTGCTTTTACTAATCTGGCATTACTCAAAATGAGAAGAAACACTATGGCTGCAGTAATGGTCTCAAACATAAGAAGATCGTATGTATGGCACGGTGTTGGATAGTGTTTCATTCTGTTGTACATAGGGTTGCTATAAGTTGAATTCAATTTGACAGCACCTAACACCACCATCACCAAGCAACTGGATGATCTGAGAATAAGTGGTGGATAAAAATAAGTTCTTGCATCACTTGACCTATGAATCCAAATAGAAGCATCACATTTAGTCCCTTGATCAAAATTGATTGGTTGTTATATACTGTTGTTGTTGTTGTTGTTGTTGTTGGGTGCCATCGAGTTGGTATCTGACTCATAGAGACCCTCATAGGGTTTTCAATGGCTGACTGTTTCGGGATTGCCTTGGGAGTGGATTGCCAGGCCCTTCTCCCATTTTTTCAGTGCTGGGAATTGAACTCAGGACCTCAGAGACTGCAGCACAATGCTCTACCAACTGAGCTAAATCCGTTATATATTGACTAACCTAAAATCATAGCCCATGGTGGGTAAATATTGATCAAATGTTGTTGTTGTTGTTGTTAGGTATCACCAAGTTGGTGTCCGACTCATAGTAACCCTATGTGCAACAGATAAAAGACTATTGTCAGTGCTTCTCTGCTATTCATAGGGTTTTCAATGGCTGATTGCCTTTTAGGAGTGGGTTGCCAGGTCCTTCTCCCAAGCCTACAGCACCTGGTGTCCCCAGGCGGTCTCCTATCCAAGTACTAACTGGGCCTAACCCTGCTTAGCTTCTGAGATCTGACAGGATCGGATGCCACAGTGGTATGGCTGCAGGCTATTGATCAAATAGCCACCATTTATTGACTCATTATTATACACCAGGCACTGTGTGAGGCAATTTGCTTGTTGTATCTTATCAAACAAATATTTGTCAAATAAATGGTACTCCGTTATATTAACCTGGATTATAAAGTGAAGTACTGTGGCTCAGGCCTGTAATCCCAAAGACTCATGAGGCTGAGGTAGGAAGATCAGAGCTTTAAGGCCAGAGGCAGACAGCACAACTTAGTGAAACCCTGTCTCAAAATAAAAAAGGGGCTGAGAGTGTAGCTCAGTGGTAGAGAACTTGTCTAGCATGTGTACGGCTCCTGGGTTCAATCTCTAACCCTGCCCCCCCCCCAAAAAAAGATAGATTGTATGAAATTGACATTTTTATAATAAAAATGGTCCAAGAGCAGGAATTCTTGCAGCGCAATCTAATACTTGTTCTATGTGTCTCACCTGACTCAGCACAGTGTCTGTCATAAATACACATGGTTGCTGTTGTTGTTAGGTGCCATCGAGTCAGGTCTGACTAATAGCAACCTTCACAGGGTTTTCAATGATTGATTGTTTCAGGGTTGCCTCAGGAGTGGATTGCAATGTCCTTCCCCCATTTTTGTGGTGCTGGGAATCAAACCTGGGCCCTCAGAGACTGCAGAGCAGCACTCTCTGCACATGGTAGAGCTCACTAAACTCCTATTTCATTTACTAATAGGTTGGGGGTTTCATTTGTTTGATTTGGTTTGGTTTGTAGAAACAGCCTCTGAGAGTGAGGAAAAGAGGGAAGAAGATTCCAAGCAACAGTCAATCCAGCCCACTCTACTGTCCTTTCCTCAGCCATGCAGGTGACCTCTGAAACATATCAGGCCTCCCACCTGCCTCCACCACCTCAAAGCTCCCACAGGTAAAACAGAGACAGGACCACTGCCTCAGCCCAGCACAACAGCAGGGGGCTATGGGACCCTTACTAGTATCCCTTACTTTAATGTTGTTCCTTCCTATTTCCACACAGCCTGCTTCACTCTCTCTCAAAAGTCACCCTAAAAAGCATTTTATGATTAAAAAGCTGGGAGAAATTCCCAAAGAGAACTGAATTTGGACCTGAGGTTAACCATAAAAGTTAAACTTTGGAATCTCAGTTAGTAACATATTTTTAAGGGATGAAATGAGTCCACTAGAAATGAATGACTAAATGATTCCAGTCCCAAAGGATTTGGGTGGGGGTTGCCAGGAGCCTCACTTAGAACCCAGGAACTAGGACTAAAAGTAAATTTAAAAAAATATATATGGATTGTACAAAACTGACATTTTTGTAGATAAAAGTGGTCCAATGGCAAAGGAAGCCATTCACACAGTAGATGGGAAATTGGACCACTTTAGAACTTTGCGTGAGGGTGTAGGAGTAACTTTGTCCAGTCCCTTCTCAACAAGGTCTTTGCAACCTCACCTTCCAACTGAGAAACAAAACTAAAGAGAACCAAAACATGCCAGAATCTGAGGTTCCGCCTCACCTAGAAGCTAAACTTAAACCAAAGACCCATGGCTGAACAACAGGGCACACTGTGTGCCCCCAACTGAGTTTAATAATCATAGCTCACAATCAGAGAAAATGAAGTTCATAGTCTAGATCTGGTGTGTTCTGGTTGAGGAATAATTTACTATTTAGGGTGGGAGAAGTTGAGAATGTCCCTAACCCTATCTTTCTAGCCTGTTCATTGTGGAACAAATAGACTGCAAAACATCTGCTTGCCAGCTGTGAACTTGAACCAGATGACTTATGGACAGACATTGGACACCCCAACTACTAAAGCAAGGGGAAGAGGGCAGGGAAGGGGTGGGGATGGGGGTAAAGTAAAGGAAGAAAGAAGATGGAAGTAAAGAAGAGCTGAGCAGGGAGAGAGAAAAGTAGGATAGAGAAGAGAAGAGTGGGGAAGACGAGAAGAAAGTATAGGACATGAGGACTTTTCAGAACCTGGTGCCAAGAGAGTGCAAGACTTCTCTGTAGCCCACAGATACTTCCCTCTCTTCTCTCCCTCCCCCTACTTATCCTCAGAAATTAACCAAGAAAGTTGGTCAGCTTCAGCCATGGTAGACTTCATAGGAGATGTGTGTTCAGCCCCAGCACAGCATGACCAGATGATATTATCTTAATTTTGTGACAAAAGAAAATGCAGCAGTCCTGCCCTCAACCTATGTGGAAGTGTGACGTGGGGAAATCTGCCTTGAGTGCCCTGAGTGGCAGCCAGAGTTTCCCATTCTTCTATGTAGACAGTGGCCACCCCTAGGCCACATGAGTCAGAGTAGCACAGGTTAGAATATGCATATTTTCCACCACCTGGTTCCTGAGCTGATGCCATGGAGGCAGTGACCAGCCTAGGCAAGAGTATGACATCTTTGGCAAAGCATTCCATCTTATGATCTGGGACACCCCACAGTGGGACTAGGGTTACAACATTCCTGCACAGGGGCCATACTGTAACAGCTATGTGGAGTGAAACCTATTCACACCTTCTCCATTACCACTTCTAAAACTCCCAAGCCATGGACTCTGAGCATCATAAGTCTTTTCAGGGCAGCCCTACAAGCAATCTTATAAAAAGACCTTCAAGGTTGCTCTCTTCTACCAGCCCCGCTTTATCCTGTACCCAACCTACCCCTCAAATGGACAAAAAATGCCGGCTCAATCTTAGTCTCCTTCAGATTCAAGCAAGAAACCCAAAGCCAAATCCAATAATCATCAGTGAGCCAAGGGGGTGCACTTTAGAGTTTGACAATCTGGTTTCCAGTGCTAGTCTGTCCCTTCAGCAAGTTGTCTAACTTCTCTGTGTCTAATTTCCTTGCATGTAAGACAAGGATGATAACTGAGTCTACATACTGGGGCTGTTGTCAGGATTAAATGAGTTCATCTATTCAAGACTTAGAACAGTGTTTGGCTCATGGTGATTAACAATAAAGGTTAGTGACATCATCATCATCATCATCATCATCATCATCATCATCATTTTCCTAGCTCCTGTTTTTTTAATTTATTTTTTGTTTTCTTCCGTGTACATGCTAGGCAAGCACTCTACCACTCAGCTACATTCCCAGCCCTTCCCTATTTTTTAAAAAGAAGGCAACAGCTTACAATCTGAGGGGAAGACAAGATTGACACCAAAGCAACAAGAACCTGAAACCAACCCAAGTCAGGGCCTGATTATGTGACAGAGACTATATGCTGCCAAGGTCCAAATAAGGAGGGAGAAACATAGCAGGAAGAGCTGGGGAAGGTCAAGGAAGGAGGACACAATAGTGGCATTTTGATGGAGAGAAAGGCAAGAGGGTCATAGTAGAGTTCATTTCCTTTTAAAGATTCTTGAGGGTGGAGTGAGGGTTTCCTCCTGTTATTTACAAGAAGCAAAGACTGTTTGAAAAGCTCTTCTCTCAGTTACCTCTCTGGAAAATTTTTACTGTAGTAAAACCACACGTTTAACACAGGCCCTGCTACAAACAACCAGGGTAAAGTCCCACGAAAGCCATCTCCCACAATGACAGCCCTAGCCCTCACCACTAGTCAACACTGTAAATAGAACTGCCATGTTATGATTGAAAAGGGAGTAGCTTCCATGCAAACTACATATTTGATTAGGATCTGAACTCTTTGCTGAACCATGAATTCAAAATAATTTAGGTGATACATATAAATTTAATTTCTTTGTTCAAAAACTCCACATCTGAAATGATGCCCTGCAAATGTGGAGCTCTCACAGAGATCTACAAAATGAGTCTACTTCTAACTCATCCATACTGTGTGGAAATAATCTTCAAGGAAGAGAATAAACCTATTTTAAAAACAGCTGAGTCCTTTAGATCATACACCCTAACCAATTTATGGAGATAAATGGAATTCAGTATTAAAGAAATATATTTTCCACTCCTCCAGAAAATGTAAATGCCAGATACAAAATAGAAAAAGAAAAAAAAAACACAGAAATCAAGAACAGCACAGAAAGTCAGAAATAAGACAATTAAAGGATAATCGAGGAATCCTTGCCTTATTGTCATTTCCTGCTTTGTCGCCTTACACCCATTTCCTCATTAACCCAAAGGAATTGGATATGGGAACATCACAAAGGAAACTCCAGAGAAAAACAACTTCTGAAGAAAATGGAATTCTTTTCCACCATCAGGAATCAGAAAAGGCATAGCATGTTCATGTTCCCTCTCTCTCTCTCTCTCTCTCTCTCTCTCTCTCTCTCTCTCTCTCTCTCTCTCTCTCTCTCTCCACAGTAGCTCTCTTTCCTTCATTGCACACTATTTCTGTAACTCTTACATTAACCCTAGGCTAATTACCAGGACTGATGAGAAAATAACAAAGAAGAAAGAGCAAGAAAGAGAAAATAAAGTAATGCTGTGAGTGATTGCTTGTGTCCTATTAATATAAATGAATACAAAATACTTTTTAAAAAATGCATTAGGCAGATATTGGCTTATGATGGGGTCAATATTACGATTTATTTAACTCTAGGGACAATAAATCTTGATATTGACTAAAAACATAAGTCAATATGTGTACTGTTGTGTGCATTCTATTACAAAAATGAGGTTTTTAACTTTAATGGCCATTTTTGCAAAGAGGAAAAATAAAAGAACTCCCTCATAGACCCTCAAGTTACAACCACACCAACAACTGCTAGGAATGGGCTCACGCCATCTCTGACCCAGCTTCTCAGCATCATGTCAGTCAGTTGGTCAGTCAATACAAGAGGTTGAGTTATTGGTCCTAATGTGATATCTGTCTATATCCATAACCTTTGCTGTTCCAGCATAAGACCAGTTCTTGACTTAGGGTTTGGCTTGTGATACTTTAGCCCCTGGAATGTGGCCTGGGGGTTGCCAATTCCCAGCCTAATCTTGGAGTGGTGTCTTGAGCTCTATTGTTCTCTTATGACTCTGCCATCATTATTAAAAGAGCTTCCCTTCAAGTAAATGATGTTCCTTCAAATTGAACTTCAAAATAAGCTGACATGGAGCAGATCAGGACCCATGCCACAGTGAGGTACTATGCCCAGCTAGACCTTCAGCTCGAAGCAAAGCCACCCAAACAAGCTCAGCCTACGTTACTGCCTCTCAGGGTAATCTGCAGGTATATTAGAAATAAAAGCTTACTGTGAAGGCCATTGAGATTTGGTGGTTGTTATACAGCAGTAGCTGACAGATATGGTTAGCATTCATGAAGTAATCATTACTCCCAGGCCACTGTCTATTACTCCTTTGTGGAGATTTTTAAATAAAGTTGGAGATATATGCCTTGACTCCAAGAAATTCAAAGAAGGATAAGGCAGCAGGACACCTATATGATGGACCATGTCCCTTTATACATTCCATGTAACCCAGACAACTGTCAGACATCTTTCTAGCCACTTAGCCAGAAATACCAACTTCCTCAGCTCTACATATATCCCAAGGCAGGACTGATTCCTGTTACCAAGCATTCCAATCACTGGGGGATTCTTGTAGGTGTGCTTTTCTGTGGAGACCAGGGAGACTTCACAGGGGTAATATAGAATGTTGAACTTACCATTTATTAAGCTCTACAGTAGGCATTTTATTTTTCCTATATCTCTCCTTAGTTAGGGGATAGGGCTTAGCTCAGGTGGTAGATGCTGCTCTGCAGTCTCTGAGGCCCTGGGTTCAATCCCTACCACCACATAAATGGGAGAGGGACATGGCAGCCCATTCCTGAAACAATACCCAAATAATCAGCCACTGAAAACCCTATGATGATCACTATAAGTTGGACCCAACTCAATAGCACCTAACAACAGCTCCTCAGTTATATCACTGTTGTATCCAAGTTCTCTCTCCTCTTCTCTGACTCTTCAGCTAGCTTCCCAGTTAATCCTTCCCACTTCTAAATACTTCAAGAGCTTTAAGTTCCACTTCTTCTGTACATGCAGAAGAAAAACAGCTATGCCTCAGCTTAGAACCTCAAACTTGTACTACCTAATGCATCTTACCAGCAAATATTAACCCCTTCAACAAACAGATCTGCCCCCTTGAGAAAGTAGTTCTTATTTGGGAAGGTTCTTTGGTATCTTGAGCCCCACCCCAGTGACTGATCAATTATTTTTAAATACATACATGAAACCATCCAGAGTAAGTTTAATGAGTGAAATTGACCTTATTTTGTTATGATCACCCATTTCATTTTTTTGAGTAGGTATTGACTGGGCCATCACTGTTCTAAAGATTGGGAACACAGTAGTGAATGAAAGAAACTCTTTCATCTCCAGGTGTGCAGTCTCTAGGAAAGGAACCCAACAATAACAGTAAACCCACAGATGCGGTCGCCATGGGCAGGGGGAGGTACCATGAAGAAAATCAATGCAGTTTGATGGGATTCATGTGCTATTGCACACAGGGTGGTCAGGGGCCTTTCTTAGTAAGTGACATCAAAACAGTGACCTAAATTGAGCCTAAATTTTGAAGAGTTTACTTCATTCATTCACCCAGTAAGTACTCATTGTGTGCCTTCTAGACCGTGGGGACAGAGTCTGGCTGCTGAGGTACTCCCCTCAAGGCTACTTAGTCAAATAAAGGAAATAAGACATAGTTAATGTGGGAAAAACACACACACTTTGAGATAGAAAATTACACATGTTGTGTAGCTAGAACACCAGGGAGATTGAGAGGTATAAGAATCCCCCAAGTCCTTTTTAAATCATAAATTTTAAATAAAGAAAAATTTTCTGAAGAATCTAAGGTAATTTTACTTTTAAACTAGGAAGATTTTTCTACCTCAAATTTCCAGATATTTTTAGATCCTTTACATCTCTGTATAGGCCATATGTAACAATTTCATGTTAAACCAATTATCTATATTTTATAGAAAGAAAATAAACAATTTCCATTTTCTTGCTCTTTCTTCTTGTGTGTGGAGTATGATGGAAATGGCAAACAATTTAATAAAAAGGGATTTTTCTTCTTTGTCTTCAAAAGTATTCTTACATCCTAAATCTCTATGCTTAGAGGCATACAATAAAACTGTGAATAGGGATTCAAGCAGAGGTGATATGAGAACTTCTCAAAAAAGTTACAAAGAATGTTCATGTATCTGTTGGTAGTAGCCATGGATGCTCACCTGTGACTGGTGGACTGACACACAAAGAAGGTGCAGAGATCACTCACAACCACCCTTTGAAGTATCTTTCTGATTCCTATTGGTTTCTTCTTACTAGCCATATCTCCAGTTTGGTTCCTTTGTTCCCTTTTAAAAATGGCCCCCAGGTTTCCCTGCTGAATAGATCTGGGGTACCTAGGCTGTGGAGGAGTATATTGGAGGATGGTGACAGATATGACTAATGAATCATCGATATCTATTTCCTGGTTTTTATTTAATAATAAAACTGAAGTTAAAACTGGGTCCAGCCAAATAGTACATTTCCCAGATATTCTTGCAGCTGAGGGTGGCCAATGTGATTATGTTCATCTCATGGTAGGTGAACAGTAATGATACATTCTACCTCCAGGGTAGATGATGGATCTGCATTTCTTCTTGCCCTTCCTCCATCCCCTCCTCACCTCCCAGGGACTGGACATGGCACAAGATGGAACATCCATGAATCCAGAAATGGAAATCACATACTGAAGATGGCAGTGGCACACCCTCAAATCTTAATCCTCTGACTGTTGCTAGAGAGAAAAAAAATTCTATCATGGTTAATCTGCCATACTTAGGAGTCTCCCTGATACAACAGAATCCCAAACAATATAGGAGAGATGGTAATGTGGTGATCATTAAACCCAGGAAAACAAATTGACCCAAATGAGCATGTACTCAGCAAAGTTTATGACAATAGTGCTATCAGCAGAGAAAGATTTGCCAAAGTCTGGACTTTGCATTACCATCTGGCTACCTTTTCCCTTGTTCAAAGCCATGTACTCACAGTTTCCACACGTGATTTCATGTTGCTTATGCTATATGGCCACTGACAACAGTACTTTCTGGACCAGAGGAATCCAGACATTCAATGGCATTAAATGAGGAGAGCTAACATTCTAGAAGGCAGAGCGTGAGTTCTTAGAGACTCTAATAAGTAGAAACCTGTCCACTTCTTTTCAGCTCTAAAATTTGATGCTTCTTGAGTTGCTTAGCTGATATGCTACTCTCATCTTGTTTCGTTTTCTAATATAGAAGAAAAGATGCTTTCTATGCTGAGGCTTCACAAAAACCATTTCCCCTTAGAGAGAAACTCAAGGGAACAGATTCCTTTCATTTGAACACAGTGTTTCTATTGGGGAAACCTAGGAACTATAGTATTTGCAGGCTTGATTATTGACAGGGGCCAGAAACATTTAAATCAGCTCAATTAAAGGTACAGAGATTGAGGGGAGGAGAGTAGATGTTAGAAAAGGAAGATCTCATGGAATCTGAGGAAATGCAGTAGGAGTAGTGAGCAGACCCAGAGGGAGCTGGAGTCAGTGAGTGGTTCCAAGTTCAGCATGGTCCTGGGACCCTCATCAGAAGGATGGCTGGGCCTTCATTCTGCTCCTCAGTATTAACCTGATTCAAGTATTCCCACATGAGGGCCATTGCATTTTGTCCTGCTATCAACCAACTTGGGATGTCAATATCCCAAATCCTAGTTCCTTTCAACAAATAGGAGCACAGGCAGTTTTCAGGGAAAGCAGACTACTGCTGAACTAAGAATCACAAAATAAGACCAGTGCTCCAGTAGTTGGGGAACAACACATATGCCTGGAATTTTCAGGATAATTTGGAGGCAGAGGGCTCAATTCTTGAGCTCTTTTCTAGTTCTATGATAAATACCTTTGGCCAAGGTCATCTAAGCTAAGAGATCTTAATCTATTTATTTATTCATTCAAACATTCATTCAATAAACATTTATGAGCACTTACTCTGCACTATGGGCTAGGAAACCAAAGTTGAATAAAAAAGACTCTTTCCTTTAGAATCTCATAGGCAAACACATTAACAGTTACTTCTGAGAGAGTTTCAATATTTGAAAAAAAATCAGTGGAGGAAGGTCACATCTAGCTCAAAAGGTGAACTTAAAAATAACTAGTTAAAGTATGGTTTAAAATAGTTTCAATATAAATGGATGTTTAAACTAAATGTAAACTCATTTACATAAGTACACTTATCTGCACAAAACCTATACACATCTCTTAAAGAGGTTAGGGGACGGTACATCAGCCAGCATCAATGTGATCTTGTTTTTTAGCCAGCCCTCCTTACTGGGGGGGCATCTGCTGTGCCACCACTGTCACTGTTGCCAAGGATCTCAAATGCCAGTTTTTAACCCGTCCCTGTGTGATATTGTTTAACCAGTAAAATATGAATCAAAGATACCATCTGTTCCAAGAGCATCAAAGAAAACATTTTCCTGGTTTCTCACAGATCAATCCAGACATGTTCTTCTTACCCATTACCAATGAAACCAAAACAGCAACTGTCTTAACAAGGTTGTTATTATAAAAGGATTTTTTTCCATAGTTTTGCTTTTTTTTTTTTAGTCAGCTTCATTGATTCAAGGATGCAAAAAAATATTTTTTTGCTTTTCAACCTTAAAGCACTTACATTTCCTTGATACATGTAATTTCATTTGTTTGGTTTTGGTTCTATACTCTACATTTTTACACACTGCTCCATTTTTAAGGTTTATTTTAGTATTTTGAGAATTACGTAGGTTTTTTTCATTTCAATACCTTAGTTATTGTGTAGCTTCATTGTATTTAAAAAACAAACTGTTCACCAACACTGCACAGTTAAAAGTTTGTTCAAGTGATTCTCGGTGACGTACGCTGCATGTTTAGTTGGAGAGACAGAGCAGTATTTCTATGCTATAGTGGACAATTTAGCACTTATATAGCTCTAAATGAGAAATCTATAGATGGCAATTATAATATTTTTATATTAAAAAGTAATCTACAAATTGATCAGTGCAAATCTAGATAACAAAAAACAGACAATATGTATATGATAAAACATACTAAGAACATTTCCAGAACAAAGGAAGGAGTGGCCATTGTCTTGGGGAAGGTGGGAATAGTTTGGACATCATGGGGAGAGGCAGGTGTAGAGAAAAAGGTTCCCAGCAAAAGTAAGTCTCATTATGTAACTATTCATGGAAATGAAAGGGAAACTATACTTTCTTAAAGCTGAGGTGGGAGGATGTAGGATTGCCTAATTGCCATAGAAACTGAAGAGCTCTTTGAAAGCAGAGACCTTTGCCCATGTAATAATGTAAGGTCGGCCATCTCTATGCCTACCACATGACAGGAAGGGGTATGAGTCCTGCTTTTAAGGAGGACTTGAAACAAGACAGTTATTCCCATAAACTGCCCCTTCAATCTATTATCTCTCAAAACTACCTAAAGGCATTATATAGCCAGTAAGCCGTCAATAAAACAAATCCAAAGATCCATTTAGCCAACTAGAGTATCACCTTCCAATATAACAAGCTAGAGTATGACCCATAAATGCAGTGCCTTTTGGCCTCCAATTCAATGTTGCCATACATTTTTCAAGAAAAACTTACAGGTCAAATTATTGTCGGTTTCCTTTAATAAAAATTATAATGAAAATAGCCAAGTTATGTTTTTTAAAACAATTCAGGATAAAATAACAAAGCAAAAAACAACAAATGGAAAAGGCCCACCATCTTTCATAATACTTTTTCTCATTTTTAGGCCACCATCACTGACTTTAAGTCATCACTGACTTAAAGTGCCTTGCTTGTAAAATAAAGATTTGTCCAAGCAGAACATTTCACTCCTTTGTGCACCTGAGAACAGATGCATGTAAAAAGAAACATAGCAAAATAACAGCTTACTTATCTCCCTTCCTCTTTCCCAAGACACTGTAATAACCTGGACATAAGAAGTAGTGAAGAAAAGCACTTTTCAGTGTTTTGGTTTTTTTGTTTTTGTTTTTGTTTTTGTTTTGTTTTGTTTTGTTTTCTCTCTCTCTCTTCTCCTCCCTGATACCTTAAAGAGTTCTCTTAGAACTAATATGGGACTCATCATTTGATGATGCATTTGCACGTCGATCGGCAGCCAGTGTAGCAGCCCTCAGATTAGGAACATTCCGCTGCACACTAAAAGGCACAAAGAACAAGAAGTGCATTTCCATCTGCCCTTCCTTTCCAGTCAGTGCATTCCCAGCCGCATCTATTGATGAGCATTTGGAACAATACCAAAATGCAGTGTAAGATCAATCCTGCTGTTTACTTCACTGAGCTAAAGGAACAAAGAACAGACGAAAGGCCTTAAACCCAGCCATCGTAAAGGAGCAGGATGAAGGATGAAAAATGGGTCTGATGGGCAGTTGCACAGAGTAAACGTATTTGGAGAAGCAGCAGCTCCAGCTGAGATAAAACCAATGATGATTTGTATTTTGTACTGTATCTTCAGGCGATAAAAGCACTTCTATCAGACAGCATTGGAGGCAAACTCAAAACGCCGCGGTAAAGGACTATGTGCTTTGCCAGGGAGAGCATAAAAACTCCCATAATTGCTGAGGAGTGTTAAATATCTGATTGTGCATGCCTCTCTCCTCCCATGGTGAGGCAACTCAACCAGGCCCTCCTTTTAACTCCACCGGCCCCAGCTAACCCAACAGGTGGCTGGGGTCTGCTGTCAACAAAGCAACAGGATACTGGGTTTTACTTGGATAAATACCAGTAACTGCAATTTGTGGGATTATTTGTCTTTAAATCTTTTTAAAGTTATTTCAAATGGGGGGCCCAGCAACTTCATTGCTGCCAAAATAAGAGTTCGGCAGGGTTTGGGTGGGGATAAAGATAGGATGAGAGTAGAGAGGCAAAGTTAATGTTCCACTGCAAATATTTCAAGAAAGGAAAGGCAGAGGAACAAGGCTATTGTAGCAAGGTGGGAATTTTCGCTTCCTGAAGGAAAAGCAGCTGTACCACACGGCTTCACCATTCGGTGGAACAATGTGGCACTGGCCAACTGCAATGAAAGAGTACCCCAGGTGAAGGGGATGAGGAAGGCAAAGGCTAGAAATACACAGGGGAATGGAGTTTATCCTCCCAGAGCTAGACACAACTCATTCCTTAGCCTCACATCTCAAATACTGTCCAAAGACTAGCAGCATCAGCATCACCTGAGAACTTGTTAGAAACACAGAATCTCAGGTTCCACCCCAGACCTGCTGCACCTAGATCTCAGGAGGGAGGCCTAGAAAACACTGATTTTTAGGAGTTTACCTAACCACAGAGCCTTAGATTATCCCCACGAAAATTTTCCTGGCTCTATTAGCACTCAGCAAACCATCTCTTCTCTGAATTCTGTATCCCTTTATTGCTGTGCTAATCACAAGACATTACCATATCCCTTCAAACATAGTAGCAATCTAATAAATTTGTCAGTTTGTTTTAATATTATTGCTGTTTTTATATGTATTTAGGTACTCTGACTCACTTATTAAATGTCAAGTTGTTGGGGTTTTTTTGTTGTTTTGGGGGACTTTTTTTCAGTTCTACGGGGTTGAACTCAAGACCTGGTGCATACTAGGCAAGTGCTCTACCTCTGAGCTGCACCCCAGCCCATTTCTTAATCTTTTGTTTTGAGACAGGGTCTCGCTAAGTTGCACAGGCTGCCTCTGGTCTCAAACTTGCAATCCTCCTGCCTCAGCCTCCTGAATCACTAGTATTATAGGTGTGTGCCATGGTGCCTGGCTAAATGTCAAGTTCTTTAGACAGACAGGAACTCTCATTTAGTCTTCTTTGAAACCTTCCTATTATCTGACACATATTGTTGTTGTTAGGTGCTGTCAAGTCAGTGTCCAATTCATAGTGACCCTGTGTACAACAGACAAAACACTATTGTCAGTGCTTCTCTGCTATTCATAGGATTTTCAATGGCTGATTGTTTTGGGGGAGTAGGTTTCCAGATCCTTCTTCCAAGCCTACAGCACCTGGTGTTCCCAGGCGGTCTCCCACCCAAGTACTAACCAGGTCCAACCCTGCTTAGCTTCCAAGATCTGATGGGATTGGACACCACAGTGGTACAGCTACAGGCTGACACATATTGGTGGATATTAATTGTTGAGGGGTTGGTGGTATTGAGTGAATTCTTCACTGCCAATGAAAAGCCAGCATTTTCATACTTTAATAAATCAGACAAAAGGAATGACAGCCTAAATTGAGCATTTGGGCCCTCTATTATTAAGGTACTCAGTTTCCCCCACTTGCAAAATAAGCATGGAAAATTATAAACACATGAATAAATATTTTTTACAGATATCAAAAATTAACTGCAAGATACTTATTCCTCATTTGGGAATTATTGAATAGGTACAGTCTAGACTAATCTATGAATTTGTAAAACATCAAATGCATCCTTTCAATTTAGCTTTTTATGAGAAAGTCTATTACTAAGTTCCAGACATTATATAGAGGTGATCTAATACAATCCTCAGACAGCTAATTGAGGTGAATATATTTTACCCTAACGTGAGTTAAGGAAACTGAGGCTCAAAGAAATTAAATAAATTGGCAAAATTCACCAAGTTATACAGCAGAGCACACATTCTAATACTAGTATATTCCAGAGCCATTTCTATTCTCTCACACTGCACTGAAGGAAAGAAAAAGGAGGAATTAGTGTATCAAAATTCAACCTGAAAGTCCTTCTATATACTCACAAGGAATGAAAATGCATGTAACAGTAGGAACCTGAGTTTTATCCACCAGACCACAGAGATGCTCAGTGCAATAACTTTGTGATTCTGTTGTTGTTGCTGCTGCTGTTGTTGTTAGGTGTAGTCAAGTTGGGTCTGATTCACAGCAACCCTATGTATAACAGAACAAAATACTCCCTGACACTGCCATGACTGCACTGTCAGTGCTTCTCTGTTATTCACAGGGTTTTCGATGGCTGATTGTTTTGGAATTGCTTTGGGAGTGGGCTGCCAGGTCCTTCCCCTGTTTTTGCAGTGCAAAACCATGGCCTCAGAGGGTGCAGAGCAGCATTCTTCCAACTGAGCTAAACCCAAGCCCCTTGTAATTATGAAAGAAGGTGAAAGAAATATCAGCTCATAAGACCACGTTTATACAACCTCAAATAGCTGGACTTTTAAAATAAAAACATATCACCAATGATCCAAATATTTGTAAATAGAGAGTCCTTGAATTTTCCATTTTTTCTCAAACATTTGAGAGATATATAGAAATAACTTTAAAGTCCCAAACTTTTGAAAGAGATTTTTCTCCAAAGAAGAGCTTTTGGCATTAACAAAAATCACATCAAGAATCTAAGATGTTTCCTGTTGCTCATATTACCTGAACATAGAAAACACACTAGACACCATACAGAACATTAAGGGAGACTCAATTTCAGTTGAAAGGGCTCATAATATAAATTAGAAAGACACAAGCTAAATTAAATAGACAAAATCTAAATTAGGTAAACAACATGATCAGAGTTTTGATTCTTTCCCAGCAGTGATTGTGGAAGAGGAAGTTTCCCAGAGGCACTAATGCACAGAAAGATCTGTGGTTCCCAGGTCAATAGGTCATTTGTCACATTTTATTATGTACCTACTGTGTCCAAGTACTGACCTGCATGTTGTTCTGAATGAATCTAGGGAGGATGAAAATAACATTTGCTTCATAATGAGGGCAGAGGCATTACGGATGAGACTCTTAAAGTTTATCAGTCTGTTTCATGAAAACTGTAATTTTATGGGAGTATTTCAGCTTGATTAGACAGTTCCAGTCATTATCCAGTTAGCACCCCAAAGTAGTTGTCACATTCAATGACCTTCTCACAAAGTGTAAGCCCAGTGCAGACAGAAGGGAACCTCAATATATTTTTCCCAAAACCTGAAAAGTATGGTTGACTGCACCCCAAATATCCTCTGTGGTTGGTTTTAGGACTGAAAGTAAGATAATCAGCGTCTTGCAGTTGTGGAGTGCTCTATCAATGTTGTTTCCTTCTTATAGATCAAAGCTTCTGAATAGACTTTTCTATAAAGATCTATGGTGAAGAATGGTAGGACAGCTTGTTCAAGGTCATATACTGAGTTAGTGCAGAAGCAGGACTGAGACCACCTCCGGACCTCTAGCCCATCACTCTTTCCTCTGCTGTGCCCTAAGAGTTTGGCCGCTTCTAGCGGGGCTAGCCATACCACCCTGGCTTCTGATCTCACCTGATCTCAGAACTAAGCAGAGTCAGCCTGGTTAGTCCTCAGATAGGAGACCACCTGGGAATACCAGGTGCTGTAGGCCAAGGAGAAGGACCCAGCAGCCCACTCCCAAAAACAATCAACCATCAAAAACCCTATGAATAGCAGAGAAGCATTGACAATAGTGCCGGGCATGGCACAGTGTTGGGAAGCATTTCATTCTGTTGTATATAGGGTTACTACGAGTGGGACTCCAACTCATGGCACCTAACAGCAGCAGCAACAAGACCAGCCAAGAGAAATATGAGCACAGAGACAAGCCACATATGTCATTTTAAATTTTATAGTGATTTTTTAAAGAGAATTTTTAAAAAGAAAGAGAAAAAAGTAAAACTGGTTATAATAATTACCTAATAGAATATGTCCAAAATATTTCAACATGGAATCAATATTAAAAATTATTAATGAAATATTCACATTTTTAAATATAGTATTCTAAATTCCTTATGGGCTGGGATTTAGCTCAGTGGGTAGAGCGCTGCGCTGCAGTCTCTGAGGCCCAGAGTTCAATTCCCAGCACAGCAAAAATGGGAGACGGGCCTGGCAATCCACTCCCAAGGCAATCCCGAGACAGTCAGCCATTGAAAACCCTGTGAGGGTCGCTATGAGTCGGATACCGACTCGACGGCACCTAACAACAACAACACAAAATTCCTTGTGTATTTCACCTTTTTAGCATTTGCCCAATTTCAAGCACCCAGTGGCCACATGTGGCTCCATTAATGGACAGCAAAGCATGGGATCTGACTGAAATATTATAATAGAAAAGCTTTGCCAACTCCAGCCTTGGGTTAGGCAGCTCCTGCAGTCAGGTCTACTGAAGCAAGATCCACACAACAGCCCTACTGGGGAGTGAGAGAAAAGTTTCCAGGCAGCCTCTAACCCTAAAGAGTATGTGCTCCCTCAGATGAAGCCCTAGAAGCCTGCTAACTCCTCCTTCCCCACTACATTTTTAGGCAGCCTTATGGAAAGCATCTGAGTGGATATTGTGGGCATAGAGGATGGCATCATGTGTTCTTGCAAATTATCATTTTATCAGGAACAATAAAGAAAGTCCATTGAGTGTTTCAGCAAATATCTGTTAAGTGATGACCACATGGCAAGCAGTGAGATAGAGCACATACCAAATTGACAAGCTCCTGAGGAACCTACCCTCCAGTGAAGATGACTCGACAAAGAAATAAACACACACATAAAGATACAGAGGATGCCAAAAAGAATACATTGTATGCTTGCTCTGCTAACTCCTGTCTCACATGTATGTTGTTGATGAACTTCTGTGGTGAGTGTGTGAACTATTCCAACACCATAGCAGAAGAAGCAGGAGGGGCTGAATGAGCCCTCCCAGATCTTCCCTTGTGCACACCACACACAGTACCATGCATCTCAAGCTTATTATGAGTGTATGCAACTGTTATGTGTGGTGTAGATTCTGTTGCATACTCAATGCCTCCATTGTAGCTCTCCTTCCACAAAGTTCTAGAATTTCAAATACCACGTCAAAATGGTCTTTTGCTCCTCAAACCACAACCATGCTTCTGCCATTATCTTTGGCTGTCCTGCTTGCCACATGGTGGCATTAGCACTCATTTGGTTCATGCCATCTTGTGAGGGAACATCATATTATACATTACTACCGACAGATCTGTCCCAGAGAAAGTTCAACCAGAGTGCTCCTTGGAAGCAAGGATGGCTAGAGTGTGTCTTACTGTATTTTGGACATGTAGTCAGGAAAGACCAATCCCTGGAGAAGGACATCATGTTTGGGAAAGTGGCAGGTCAACAAGAAAAAAGGAAAACCCTCCACTAGATGGAGTGACCAATATCTGCAACAACGGGCTTAAACATAAATAAGAACATGTGCCCAATACAGAATTGGGAAGTGTTTCGTTCTGCTGTACATAGAGTCACTATGAGTCAGACCCAACCCATTAGCACATAACAACAACCATAATTCAATTCAACTTCAAAAAGTATGGGTAATACATAGATAACTTTTCTTAAAATGTGTACACTTTTTTTAGCATCCCCCATAGTTACATCCTGTGATGGCCCCTACAAATGAAATAGTTGAAATAAGGAGAAAGAAGCATTGAGCAAATGTCTTCTCCATTTCCAATACCATGTCTATCTCCTTTGTCTGAGGTAGTGCTAATAATGACACCATTTATGACACTTAACATATATCAGAAAACATGCTAGATTCTTCCTACTACCTGCTACTCTCACAATAACCTTGCAAGTTATATCTTACACATAAAAGCTCAATGCTCAAAAAGATAATTGCCAAATGTTATACCAGTGTTAAGTAGAGAAACTAGAATCCAAGCTCAACTCAGACACCTTTCTTTTCCTTCTTTGCTGTGTGGATTTGATGACTAGCAATAGTAATATAAACTGTGGACCAGTCAGAGCCTTAACATTAAGATCTGAACTCCAAACCATTGATAATAGGATTTCTGAAAAGCCTTGAAATGAAAACATCTATTTAAACATCAGGACAAGGGGGGTCAAAGTTAACTGATGGGCTACATCTCCCAGGCTAACTCTTGGAGCTGTCTGGGAATGGTGAGGCCACATCTGGGCCCAAGGTCAAGTAGGCCATAATCAATTAGCTATGTCTGCCATGGCTGGGGAAGTGACATACTTGGTATGTACATATCAACCATGGGTCTGAGACTGAGACCATCACAGATGCAGGAGAAAAATCCCTATATCCTAAATTGCCTACGAAATGTATCCATTCTGGAAACATACAGTGGGATCTGTCTGCCCTGGCTGAGTGTGTACTGACCATCTTTGGGCTTAATCATCAGACCCAGGACCCTCACAGGACCATAGAGTAAACCCATGGACACCAGACTGCCTACAAGTTGGACCCAGCCCTAAACTGCTCCTGTCTAACACCTTACCAAAAGCCTATCAAGGTGGGTTTAGTAGCTGGTGACCAAACTACATGGTAGGGATAACTTATTTGTAACTGGTCAATGGCTTATTATTAAATTATTTATGCATAAACCATGTTTAATTTCCAATGAGTACATTTAGGAATTTTCCATTTATCATTTTATTGTTTTTTAAAAACCTCAAGTTAACTTCTTTTACTTTTTATAAGCACAAAGGCATAAAAAAGGGAACCTAATAGGTATTTTCCAGCCTAACTCTTATATCCCTAAAGGATAGGCCTGAAAAACTAAGGCTAGCAAAATGTCCAAACAGAACCCTGAACATGGACCCTGAACTAGGTGACCAGTGCCTCCTCCCCTAGCCCACAGAGGTGGCCTGCACAGAACGCACATCCAGATATGCCGGTGGAGGGCTTCCAAAGACCAGAGGGGGCACACACAAGGCAAGGACACGCCCTGATTAGCGCATCTTCCTCCCCATCCTCTCTAATCCCGGAAAACGGTTGTATTACCGTTCAGTGGCAAAGAGACCACCTCAAAATCTTCTCCTACCTCACCAGCCTAAACCCTGATATTACTGTTTTCCACAACAGTCAATCACAGGGGACATGAAAATCTCTCTCCCTTCCGATCATGGCACAGCCACAGAAGGACATAATCTTTGGATGAGAAAACTTCCTCTTTAAACAAAGGAGTAGTTCTCCCTGTGCGGTGGGAGACATTTAGCCCTTCTAATATCCCCTGTTGTGGAAGGTGAGCCTTCCAGGCTTTGGTGACGGGGATAATTACAAGGGGATTTGCAGCCAGGGCCTGCAGGTGGGAGGAAAGGAGAGAGGCAAGAAAGCAAGAAAACCAGCCACTTTTTCATGTCGCTGAACATCCTCATGCTCAGAATGAGCATCACTTCCTTATCACTGACCTCACTCCAAAGTAAAGTCTTCTTAGCTGTGAAAAGAGGCTTGTAAAAATGGTTCCCACAGCCTGAAATGGCGAAATTTCCAAGAGCTTTTAGCACTTCTTGGCCCAGCATACAAAAGTACCATTGCCAGGCGGATAGTCTCACAGCCACTGCCATCTTTATTTCACATTGTGATGCAAACAGTGAGAGAACAAGCTGACAGTCATTTTACAGCTAAAGCCGAGTTACAAAAAAAAATAAAATAAAAGCAGAAGGCCTACTGTTTGGAGAGTCCAGGCAACCACCAGTCCATCTGCTTCAACAACCAGGCTGTTCAGAAGCCTTATTTCAAGGGCAAAACATCAGAGAAGAGGAGAGATGTAAAAGGCAAAAAAAGACAGATGCCAACCAAGCAAGGTGGGTGTCTCTGTAGACAGGCACATTTCCAGTTCAGTGATCTGAGCTGAAACCAGGGCATGGGCATCCTAAAGAGCTTGTACAAAGCCATCTGCTCCAGTGAGCAAAGGGACACCCTGCCCTTGGCTAAGTGTATGGGGAAATCTTGTCAACCTCCCCACCACCTGGAACTTCCACACTGCCTGGTGGATGGTGGGTATCCCTTCCAACCACAAAAGGAGTGAAGGTGTGTTTGTGGAACACTTCACAATTCACCAAACACTGGTTGTGTTTCAAAGTACATTGGAAATCTCCATGTTCCATTATTTTGGTTGGTTGGTTGGTTGGTTAATTTAACCCACCTTCTTTTATACCCACTATACCAAGATGTCATGACCTTCCATGAGAAAAAGCCAGAAAGATAAATTATTTCCTCAAAGACTGGTACATCGGAGTTTATTATTTCAAAAGTAGAGCCACGTTGTGTAATAACATATAATGTTTTTGTTTATACTACTCAAAATAACTACATTTGGCTTCTTTACTCAGGAAAAGAAAAAAACAGAACAACAAAAACAAGAACGCTCCCTGGGCCCTGCAACTCAGCAGAAGGATGAGACCTGTTTCCTTGCATGTCCAAACTGCTCCACTTCCAAGACATTAGTTGAGCAGTCCTCACAAAGTGGCCAGGAAGGAAGTACTATCATTGAACCTATGCTATTTTATAGCACCTTTTAAAATACATTTCATTTCTTATAGTTATGTCTTTCAACATTATTTACACACAAACACACATTGTTCGACAACACGAATAATTTGTACCTTAAGTTACCTCTGACTGGTGTGCACTTTCTGAGGACAGTCTCTCAGATGCACAAGTGATTCATTTCCAACATGCAGATAACCTCGGAACCAAAGGCACTGAAAGACAGGCAGTTCTGACACTCAGGCGAAACTTTACTAAAATGTTTGAACTTGGAAGTAAAGTAAGGAGGAGAAGATGAAAGCAAAAGAAAAGGAAGGAAAGAGGAGGATGAAAAGGAGGAAGAAGACTGGTTCTCATTGCCTTACAGACTTTTCCCATTCTTGTGTCCCTTTTTCCTCCACAGCCATTAGAAAGGAGGGCAGGGACAGGGGCTAGGGGCAGAACATGGGCTGAGCAGTGCCTAGTCACACTCCTTCCACCATGTGACCTTAATTTCTACTAATGCTATTCCTACCGATCCATCCTCCCTCCCTCTCCCTTCCACTTTCCCCTCCCTCCCTTCCTTCCTTCTCCCTCCCTCTCTTTCTCTCTCTTCCCCTCTTCCCTCTCCCTGTCTGTCTCCTGCCTTCTGTCTCTCTCTCTCCTTCTCTTTCTTTCCCCCTCTTTCTCTCCCTCCCTCCCCCCCAAAAAAATTTCTTGTGTCTACTATCTTTCTTCGCCTCACATTTATATTCTTGTCCAGTCATTGCTTTGTTTCAAACTAAATATGAACCAGGACCCAGGATAATCTTAAGAATTATTCTGCTGGGCTTGGTGGCTCATGCCTGTAATCCCAGCACTTGAGAGGCCAAGGTGGGAAGATCACAAGTTCCAGATCCGCCTAGGCAACACACTGAGATCCTGTCTCTCTTGTGCGCTCTCTCTCTCTCTCTCTCTCTCTCTCTCTCTATATATATATATATATATATATATATATATATATATATATATGGGCTGGGATTTAGCTCAATTGGTAGAGCACTGCACTGCAGTCTCTGAGGTTCCGAGTTCGATTCCCAGCACCACAAAATGGGAGAAGGACGTGGCAATCCACTCCCAAGGCAATCCCAAAACAGTCAGACATTGAAAACCCTATGAGGGTTGTTATGAGTCGGATACCGCCTTGACAGCACCTAACAACAACAACAACAGCAAATATATACATACATATATATATATATATATATATATATATATATGTATACATATATATGTATGTTTTCTGTATACATATATGCTTTGTTTTCTGTCTAGAGATGAACTCCAGAGTGTCAAACTGCATTTTCCCACTGAGCCAAATGCAGCCATTTCTTCACAGACATGTCCTCAGACCAGTGAGGACTTGGACCACTGCTTTCTGCATTCCTTTCCCAAACATGCCTCACACAAACACAATGCAGAAACAGAGTCTCTCCAGCGGAGGCCACTGCCTATAGGAAACAGCGACCATTTCCAGATAAGATACGAAATATGATTTCAACACCTGTGTTCCCAAACACACCAATTTTTTCATTCATTCCTTCACTCAATAATATATGTATACATACATATACATACATACATATATACATATATACACATATATATACATATATACATGTATTTATATACACACATATATATGTATATGTGTGTGTGTGTGTGTATATATATGTATATTCATTTCTTTGTGGGTCTTCTCCTCCTTCACACCCGACATGACAAGGCATCCTAAATCTCTGGGCTGAAAGTCACCAACTTCCCTCCGAAGATCCCCCATGTGCTTGAGTCAGGCTCCACTATTAGTCAGCACAGGTTCCCTCCAGACAATATGGTCAATACCTGCTGAAACTGAAGTAGTTGCAAAGGGCTGGGGTATGGCTTAGTGTTAGTGCGCTTGCCTGGCATGCACAAGGCCCTGGGTTCAATCCACAGCACCACAAATACAAACATTTGAAAGAAAGGAAGAAAGAAAGAAAGAAAGAAAGAAAGAAAGAAAGAAAGAAAGAAAGAAAGAAAGAGAAAGAGAAGGAAAGGAAAGGGAAAAAATTGCTATCAATAATTCCATTAAATGGGTCCTGGCAGGCTGGGGTTAATCTGGAAACACATGTGCTCATCACACATGAAGCCCATGATACACAGAGGGGACCACCTGAATTCTCCAACTCACTAGCAATCATTTCCATTTGAAAGTCTCTACCCCTCTCCCAAAGGAATCATTCAACACAACCGGATTTTCTCTGCTGAAACCTACCTTCACTTTAAAAGAACCATTAAAGATCAGCTTAGCTTCTGTTACTGGCAGCAAGGATTTTCCCTTTCACAACTGGTCCAGGGGTCTGCAGTTTCATCACTTCAACTCCCCCTGCTGCCCCCATATGCCCTTGTGCAAAATCCATAGCATCTTTATTATATACTGTCTGAAATTCTATTTGATTCATGCTGACCTAGCATTAGATGGTCTCACAAGCCAGAATGATGGGATATGAATGTTCCTCTACTGTGGATTAAAATGAGCTGGCAATCCCTTAAAAGTAACTCAGCACCTGCTGGTCTGTGGCACCTCTGGCTAGACTTTAATAGAAGCTGCTTCCACATAGAAATAAGGGCAGTGACAAGAGCTTGACTCAGCAGCTGCCACCCTGGGAAGCAGCCACCCTCGGCTCTCCAAGCCAGAGCAGAAGAGCCAGGGCACGTGGGGTCTGTGTGAGACATCAGTGCAGCCCAGCCAGCCAAGCAAGGTAGGGCCGAACCAAATCCCACCTGGAACCTCGCTGAGCTCAGGCAGGAGCAGCACCTTTAAAGGGCCCATCCATGTGCTGGGAAAAGCCATTACTGTGAAAAATAAGTTTATATGGGATGTCCCTGCACCAAGTCAGATTACCCTGCCCTACTCTAAGTTTTTATGTCCTGGTTTTGCACAACTTTGAAGTGGCTTCTCTCATCTCAACATAAATGTAAAAGTTCTTGGGTACAATTCTTAAGACAAAACTCATTCTATTCCTTTTTGTTTTTTAAAGTGACTGACACCACATTTAGGAGAAAATGGAGAGTGAATCATGTTAAAGTTAAGCAAAGGATTACTAGTAGCACTGTTGTTGTTAGGTGCCATTGAGTCAAGATCAACTCAAAGCAATCGTACACACAACAGATGAAACACTACCCTACACTGTGCCTTGCCCAGCGCTACTGTCAGTGCCTCTCTGCTCTTCATAGGGTTTTCAATGGCTGATTGTTTTTTCTGGGAGTGGGTTGCCAGGTCATTCTCCCAAGCCTACAGCACTGGGTATTCCCAGTCAGTCTCCCATTCAAGAACTAACCAGGCCCGACCCTGCTTTGCTTCCAAGATCTGACATGATCAGATGCCATGGTGGTACAGCTGCAGGCACTACTACTGCTGTATTCCTCAAAATAGTAAATAATAGTATTAAATGTACTGAATGTATGACAAAAATATTCAGGCTACCTGATTCACCAGGAACCTTCTTAACTTTAAAAAAGGAGTGAACCCAGGATTGTAAAGCACCTATTTTGTTTTCTATCTAGAGATGAACTCCAGAGTGTCAAACTGCATTTTCCCACTGAGCCAAATGCAGCCATTTCTTCACAGACATGTCCTCAGACCAGTGAGGACTTGGACCACTACTTTCAGCATTCCTTTCCCAAACATGCCTCACACAAACACAATGCAGAAACAGAGTCTCTCTCCAGCAGAGGCCACTGCCTATAGGAAACAGCGACCATTTCCAGATAAGATATGAAATATGATTTCAACATCTGTGTTCCCAAACACACCAACTTTTTCATTCATTCTTTCACTCAATAAATAGGTATAGAGCCCCCAGTGCTAGATGACTGGGATAGAGAGATGAACAAGTGCAACCTACCTTTCCTCCTACGAGTTAATGGCAAGTGACTACAATCATTATGAGATTAGAATAAGTGACTTGAAAAGAGAAACAAGTCTAAAATAGATTTTAACAGGTGGGGCTAACTTTGGACTGGGTGCAGCCCTTTCTGAAGAGGTTACATTTAAGCTGAGACTAAGAGGATATGAAGAAACTCACATTGCTCAAATTTGTGTCCTTTAACTTGTCATGAGTGTCCCCAGTGCCTAGGCCACTTCTGAAGGAAATATGTCAGAACGCAAGTAAGGAAGAGGAATAGCTTAGAGATAGCCTGGAATCTGGTCTAATTTATGCAAATAAGCAATCCAACTTCAAGACTTTACATAATAAATTGTTTGTGGTGTTCCTCAGTCCTGAGCACCGTACCATACAATTGACTTGGGACACCAGGCTTAAAAATCAAAGTTTTAGGAAACATTCTCTGGAGTCCCACCATTCTGACTTCAGGCCTTACTTTATGCCCCTGGAACTCTCTCAGATGTGGTCTCCTGTGGACACAGATGGAGGCTTGCCAATGGAATAGAAGTAGGCAGGCTCAACTACTCCAAATGTTCTTAATGGTAATTCTTTGGCTATTTACTTAAAAGTCATTCAACTAACTAACACATCATCCAATAAATAACTTTTAGCCCAGACTTGCTTAATAACTTCTTAATCCAGCCCACTTGCCCAAAAACCACTCAAATGGATGCCCTGTGGCAGGTCTGTCCAGTAGAAATACAATGCAAACCACAAAGGTGGGCCACCTGTGTAATGTTAAGCTTTCTAGTAGCCGTATTAGGAAAAGTTGTTTTTAAATAAGGAAATTATCCAGATGTGGTGGTACACACCTCTAATTCCCGCAACTCAAGAGGCTGAGACAGGAGGATGGCAAGTTTGAGGCCAGTGGCAGCCTATGGAATTTAGCAAGACCGTGTCTCAAGATAAAACAATACAAAAAGGGGGTTGGGGTACAGCTCAATGGTAGAGCACTTGCAAAGTATATGCAAGGCCCTGGGTTCTACCCCAAGTACTGCAATCAATCAAGCAAGCAATCAATCGATCAATAAGGAAAATTAATTTGAATAATATATTTAGTCCAATATACCTATAATATTCATTTCAACATGAAGTCAGTTTTTAATATATTTAATATTTTAAAAGTTGATGAGATATTTTGCATTTGCTTTTTCATACTATTTTTGAAATTCAGAGTATATTCCATACTTACATCATATCTCAACTCAAACTGGCCACACTTCAAGTGCTTAATAGCCTAATGTGGCTAGTGGCTACTATACAGTAAAGCATAACTCTGCAGAGATAATCAGATTTTTAGATATTTGGACTCCATGATATATCTTTAATATAATCACAGGATTGATGAAACCTTAGAAAAACATAAAGCAATAATGATAAAGCCAATCCCCTGCTTCAGATATCTATTCTGGCTTCTAAGTACAGATGAAACTTTCAACTCCGCCTCTCCCTGAACTATTAGTGGAGCATTTGTTCAATGATCTACTCCTTCATTCATTCAGCAAACATTCACTGAGCACCTCCTATTGTCCAGGGACCGGGTGCTAGGGATGCACACGTGAACAAACTCAATTCCTGCTCATAGGATAGTCGATGTCTGGGTGAGAATCTTCCATCCTAGTGGGCAGTCAATAGATTCTCAGAATTTCTTGCTCTCTGGCTAGAATTTGAGAGAAGTAGGTTCTGGTTTGGTCTGGGATTTAGCTCAGTTGGTAGAGTGCTGCGCTGCAGTCTCTGAGGTCCCAAGTTCAATTCCCAGCACCACAAAAATGGGAGAAGGACCTGGCAATCCACTCCCTAGGCAATCCCAAAACAGCCAGCCATTGAAAACCCTATGAGGGTCGCTATGAGTCGGATACCAACTTGACAGCACCTAACAACAACAAGTTTCTGGTTTAGGCTTCTCTGCTAATAAACAAAGTACCTCAGAGAAAGCATTTTCCTCATCAAGCCCTTACTTCTTTCTCTGCAAAACATGTGAGCCAACTGAGTAACTATGGAATGGCCATTGGGTCAGAGATCCCAGCATCTGCTTAAGCCCACTACCCCATGGCTTGTGTTGACAACACATGGGAGCACAGGAGATCAAGCTGAAGAGGAACTACCCCTCCCCCACAGGGAGAAGGGGCAACTTTGCTCACTTCTGTATCCTTCCCCTGCCTGGCCTCTGTAGTTAGGAGAATAGTCTAGCTTTATTTTCCTTTGCTTAGTTTTAATTACTTTCAAAATTAACAAAACAATCTCCACAGTACACCTAGAAGAATAATTGGCCCTTTTGGTGCATCCGACTGGCAAGACCCCCTTGTCATCACACCAGGGCCACACACATTTTCTGCTCCTAGGTAGATGATGTCTCCGAAACCCAGAGAGCTCATCCAGCCCCTCGTTAACCTCACTTTGAGGCAGCCCCAGAGACGGTCCTTTAGCCACCGGCACAGCCGGCTGTCAATTGTGTCAAGCCTGTAACATATTAGTTAGCAGGGGAGCAATCCAAAGAGGTAGCCATAGATCCAAATGCCTGAAAGATACTCTGGAATGTGGTAATTATGTCCTGCAGCTGCCAAGGGTGTCCTCTGTGGGCTCACAGACAGTAGTTGTACCTCGAAAAGAAGAGGATGGATCACAGCATTCAAGCTGTTAATGACAAACAACAGGTCTTGGTTCTAACTCACCAAGACAGTCCTCAAAACTCAAGCCATAATTCATCTTCAAGTCTGCACAACTGTTTGCCAGGATGCTCTGATCCTCTTAATACAGGTGCAGTGTATTCATGTCCCTGAGCAAACGTGATAAGAGGCAAGGAAAAGGAAGAAAAAATAAAAAGGAAGTGATAAGACGGTTAAAAAGAGAATAATCAACCCTGGATTTTACAAAGCATCCTGTGGCTCTTTTTTCACAAGAGAAATTTCTCATTTCCATGTTTTAGAAACAGCAATTTTTTTCATATTCTACTTTAAAATAGCTTTTGCTTAGTTTGCTTTTCTATTAATACTAAAATTGAATAACAGTTATCAAATGACCCCAAATTATAAGTCAGTAGGATCACTAGACATTAATGAAACCAGGGACTCTAAAGTATTAGAATATTTGTGTAAAGCAACAAATTTCCCCTCTCAAGATACCTCAGCTGTCTTCTTCATTGAGACTCACATATGTTGGCCATCTCCATTTGAATCATGCCTAGTATGGGGCTTATCTTTCAGAGCTGTGGAATAGCTGGTTGCCAGACTCTGTAGGTTATATTCCCACCCATCCCAAAAAAGATTTTTTATCTGAGACACAGAAGCACATCTGAATCCAAACAGGATATGGCAATGTCCCTCACTGAGGAAACGCTTGGCCTCAGAATCATTCTCAACCCAGAGCCTTAGGTGCCACCTAGCAATCCATTAGAGTTAACAGGCATCTTGGCATAGAATCTACCCTGAGTTACAAGTTGACGACATGTATTAGTTTTCCATGGCTCCTGTAACAAATTACCATGAATTCTGAGGCTTAAAAAAAAATGCACAAATGTATTGTCTTACAGGAGCTCACAAGTCTAAAATGGGACTCTAGTCCAATGGTAGAGTGCTTGTCCAGCATGTCAAGGCCCTGGGTTCAATCCCCAGCACAAAGAAAAAATAAAAACAAGAAAAACAGAAGTCTAAATTGGGTCCGCAGGGCTGCATTCTACCTGGAAATATTAAGGAAGACTTTTCCTTGCCTTCTCCACCTTCTAGAGGCCATCCATATTCCTGGGCTTAAGACCCCTTCCTACATCTTCTCTTCTAACTTCTGCTTCCATCAATACCTCTGTCTCTGACTCCAGCCCTCCTGCCTGCCTCTCATAAGGACCCTTGGAGTTGCACTGGGCCCACCCTAGTAACCTAGTATAATCTCTGCATGTCAGGATCTTAATTTAATCACATCTGCAGGCCTTTTTGCACTACAAGGTAACATATTCTCAGGTTCTGCAAATTGGGATATAAACATCTGGCAGAAGGGGCACATAATTCAGCCTACCACATAATGTCTTATAGAAAACTAACTGAGGAGTTACAGAAGAGGTCTGTTGATAACATTTATCTGTAAGATCTGGGTATATAGCAATATGAGCTAAGAGATTCACAACTATTAATGTACAATGATTACCTTTTGACCAAAATCAGAGTCAATGTCTCTGGATCAATTCACAAAAATATGTCATTAAAAAGCCTAAATATAGTTCTACTTTTAGGGTGTTAAGTTTGATTTCATTTGTCCTTTTTCTGGCCTTGTGCCATATATTAGTAGAATTGTTTCATTAATGTACAGCATTTGAAAACTAAATTGTTACAGAGCCTTAACTGAATGTCTTGTCTTTTGGGGGCTTCGGTAACTACATGACAATTAGCCAGGACCTAAGGCAAGAAGAATATAGCCCTTACTGTGCCCCTCTCTTGTTTAGGTTTTTATTAAGAGTCCTAGTTTTATTACATATAATGGAGGTCAGCTTCATTACTGCCAATCTGCAGGCTGCTACTGTCACTCTGGGAGACATTAGCTTGTCACCACTGAACCCACGGGGTCACTGATCTCTACAATAGGTCTCTTACATTCTAACTTTAAGAACTAAAAAAGAATTAACCACAGAGAGCACAGCATTACTTGACTTTCACCATCACCCCCAGGACAATGACAGTGACAAATTGGTATCATCTAATGCCTGCTGAGATGCAATACCATGGCCAGAGGCTGCAACCATTTGGCAGACCCAAAGAAACTTTGCAAAGAAACACCCACCACTGAACTTGGAGCTCAGCTAAAGTGCCCTCTGAGAAGGTGCTGGCTGAGCAATATTAACACAGTATGAAAAGACATCTTTGATATTCTTTTAAGATCAAATGATGCTACTTTTGCTTAAAATGTATATAAATAATTGGAAAAAAGAAAAACATACCAAAATATTGATAGCTTGGGGATGCTGTAGTATAGCTGTTTTTTACTTATTTTTGTCTGTCTGAATTGTCTACATTTCCTGCAATTAAAACATTACTTTCATAAAATTTTAAAAGTTTTTAAATAACAATTATCAACAGCCTAACCAAATCATGTGTGCGCCTTGAATAAATGGGCAGTAACATGGTATTGTAGGCTGGGATTTAGCTCAGTTCGTAGAGTGCCACTCTGTAATCTCTGAGGTCCCGGAATCAATTCCCAGCATTGCAAAAGTGGGAGAAAGATGTGGCAATCCACTCCCAAGGCAATCCTAAAACAATCACCCATTGAAAACCCTATGAAGGTAGCTATGCGTTGGACATGACTTGATGGCACCTAACAACAACAATAACAATATTGTATTGAACTTGTATAAGCTTGAGTAAATTTCTTAGTTTTTCTAAGCCACACACTAGGCATGTACTCAATGCCAGATACTGTTCTTAGTGATGAAGACACAGCACCAAACAAGGAATGCAAAGTCCCTTGCAGGGGTGGAAGGGAGACAATAAAATATACTAGCAGGGACATGTCAAGTAGTTTCAAGTGTAGGGCCAAAGATAAAGCTGAGTGCTATGGTAGGGAGTGAATATGGGGCTTCTTCATATAATATGACAAGAGAAGGCCCCTCTGAGGAGGCTACATTTGAGCTGAGATATGAAAGATGAGAAAGAACTGGTCACAGGGAAAACAAGGAAGAGCATTTCAAGCAGAGAGAACAGCCAGAGCAAAAGTCCTGGGGTAAAAACAAGTTGGATGTATTCATGGGCAAAAAGAAGGTAAGTGTGGCCCAAGGAAGAGAATGGAACAGCATGAAGCCAGAAGAGGAAGCAGCAGCCAGGTCAGAAAGGACTCTGGCCACCAGCATTAGGTGCAGGATCTTATTCAAAATTTAACAGGAAACCACTAGAGCCCTTTAACCATGAGAATGGCATGATCTGATTTATATTTTCAAAGGCTCAGTCTAACTGCTCTGAAAGCACTGGATTGAAGGGTGAAAGAACACAGCAGGTAGTCTAGGTAGAGGCTACTGCGATAATGCCAGTGACCCATGGCAGAAGTCTGAACCAAGATGGTTTATAGTAGAGGTGGAGAAAAGTAGACAGATATTGTGAAATAGAGCCTTACTGATAGAGTAAATCTCTTTTCACAACAAGAAAAAATGAATTCAGGATAAGATGCATTTATTTGGCAAGCATTAATGAGCATCTAATGTGCTAGCCTACAGCCATAGCACTGTGGTGACCGATCCCATCAGATCTCAGAAGCTAAGCAGGGTTGGACCTAGTTAGTTCTTGGATGGGATACTGACTGGGAACACCAGATACTATACGCTTGGGAGAAGGACCTGGTAACACACTCCCAAAAATTAATCACCATTGAAAATCCTATGAATAGAAGAGAAGCACTGACAATAGTGTTTCGCCTGTTGTATGTAAGGTCGCTATGAGTTGGACACCAACTCGATGGCACCTAACAACAACAACAACAACATGTGCTAGGCACCTGTCCACTTCTGAGCAGCTGACAGGTAGTGGCACCATTTGCTGAGATGAGTAAGACAGAGATAGAGGCAGGTTTGGAATAAAGGAGTCCGAAAGTTCTGCCTTGGCAGGTTAAGGTTAAGGTAACTTTATCTTATGCTGTTACAGAAAAGCATGAAAATACAGTAAGATTTTATTTCTTGCTCAGATGAAATCTAAACCAGATATTCCTCATCAGCAGGTAGCTCTCCTCCCAATGATGATTTAGAGACCCAGTCTCCTTCTACATTGTGGCCCTTCCACCTTCAACATTTGGCTTTGAGAGTCGCTGTGCTCATTATTCACAATAGCCAAGACTTGGAATCAACCTAGGTGTCCATCAGCAGATGAATGGATAGGAAATATGGTGCATATGCATGATGGAGTTTTACTCTGCCATAAAGAAAAACAAAATTATGTAATTTACAGGAAAATAGATGGAACTAGAGACCATCATTTTAAGGGAAATAAGCCAGACCCAAAAGACAAAAATCATGTTTCTTCTCATATGTGGATGATAGATGATAGATAGATAGATATGTCATGAAAGTAGAAGTGGGACTATATGGGGGGGGGGGTGGAGAGAGACTAGCTAAAGAGAAGGAGGAGACAATAAGAAAGGGTAATGGGGGAAAGGAAGATAAATATGTCTTCTCTCATCTGCAGAATCTAACTATATAGAGATATATGACAGTATGACGCATAAGCAAAAGAATGACTATGGGGAGGAAGGGGGCCAGCATGAGTGAGGAGAAGGGTAATGAGGGAGTGAACAAGACCAAGGTACAATGATATGCACATTTGGAAATGTCATAATGAAACCCATTAATCTGCACACTAACAAAAATTTTTAACAAAAACAGAAAAAGAGTCACTGTGCTCATATGCATTACTCTATGAAAGGCAACGAATATGGAAAAACCACATGTGGGTGGTGGGCCAAACCTAGAAGTAGTGTACATCGCTTCTGCTCACAGGCCATGTCGAGAAATCTGTCATGGGCCACACCTAGTGGTACCACAAGCTGGAGTGTGCAGTCTGGGTGTGTGTTCAGGAAGAGAATTTGAGTTTGAGAGGCCTCCCACAGTCTCCAGAGATGCCTATTCATCCTGCAATAGCAAAGTCAAGTAGCCATCGAATGCATAAACTAAGGGGCTCGTCTGGACTAGAGGTGAAAATTTCAGCACAATCACATATAGGTGATGAAACTAGCTAACTAGAATACATACAGTCAGAAGTGAAAGGCCTGGGCCACACCATCTTTTACAGTCAAGCAGAGGAAAAGGAGTATCATTAAGGAGACTTAAGACCAGCCAGGCATGGTAGTGTATGCCTGTGATCCCAGCACTCAGGAGGATAAGGCAGGAGGATCATGAGTCCCAGGCCAGCCTGCGCTACCCAGCGAGACCCTGTCTTTAAAAGGGGGAGAAGGGAAAGGAAGAAAGAGGAGACACACACTAAGACTGGGTCTACAGTGAAGAAAGAGCAAATCCAGAAAGCTGCTGCCTAGCCAGGTGTAATGACACATACCTGTAATCCCAGCTATTCAGGGGGCTGAGGAAGGAGGATCACTGGTTCAGGGGCAGTGGTAGCCTGAGTGACTTGGAGAGACCTGTCTCAAAGAAAAAAAATTAAAACAAGGCTAGAGATGAGAATCAGTAGTGGAGTTCTGGGTTCACCCTCAGTACTGAAAAAAAAGAAAAAAAAACAAAAATACTCTCTCATGGAAAAGATAAGAACATTTTTTTTCAAGGAGTAGGGAGGTCAGCTATATCAAAAGCTGCAAAGAGGGCCAGTAAGATGAAGATAAAATACTCACCATTGGATTTGAAAATCTAAAGGTCACTTCCATTTCAGTAGAAAAGTAGAATCCAGAGTAGATCAAGAGAGAATGCAAGGTGAAGAAGTAGAGAGAGCAACCATAGACAATATCAAGACACTTTGCTGTAAAAAGGAGCAGAGAAATGAGGCAGAAACACAAATGGGCTGTGGAAAAATGAGCTTATGTGTGGTTTTGTTTGTTTTGTTTGTGGTACTTGGGGGTTGAACCCAGGGCCTCCTGTACACTTTGCAAGCACTCACCACTGGGCTATACCCCCAAGTCATTTTTCACTTTTTATTTTGAGTCAGGGTTTAAGTTGTGCAGGCTGCGTCTGACCTCGAATTTGAGAACCTCCGGCTTCTGCCTCCTGCGTCACTGGGATTATATGTGTGCACCATTGCACTCAGATTAAAAAAAAAAAAAAGATGAAAAATACTAGAACATGTATAGATTCTCATGGGAATGATCCAGTTCACAAGAATGGAAAAACAAGAAAGAAAGGAGAAAATTGTAGCATGCAATCCTTGAGAAAGGATGTGGGTAGGCTCTGGAACCCACATAGACAGGATGGATTAAAATAAACCAGAATACTTCACTATAACAAGAAGGAAGATGGAAGGTATGAGTGGAGATGCAGATTGGTTGGTAGATTTGGGTAGAGTAAGTAGGGATATCTCTTAAGTGATTGATTCTGTTTTCTTGGGGAAGTACAAGGAAATCTCCTCAATGGAGTCATCCAGGATGAGAGAGATTTGAGAAGAGACGTGTTCAATAGTAACTTGCCCTATGGGCAAATGTAATAGGAATGCCAGGCAGATGAGAGCTCATTTGAGATTTGTGAACTCCATCTTAATATGAGATTAGTTGGTATAATTATACATGTTCCCCAACAAGGTTCAGCTGCTCAAGCGAAGACACAGAAGTGACAGTTGGATGGTCTTAGCCAAAGCTGGCTTTTACCAGGAGGACCACAGAGTCAGATGAGCCACGGAGTAAAGGTATAAGCATGAGAGTGATCCTAATGATATACCAGAGACTCCCACCTGGGCAAGTAGGAAGTGAGGACACAGGAAAGAAACAGTGAGAGTGGAGAAGAGTCCCTGGGCTAGAGTGCTCAATGAAGATGGGGATAACAGTGATGATAAGGTTGTGAGTGTGACTGCAGGAGTGGGCAAGGGAGTTAGGAGGAGGTAAAGATTTTAGAAATGAAGAGGTTAAGACAAACAAGAAGCCACAAAGTTCATAGATTAAATATCTGAATATTGAAGTCACCATCATCAAGAATGGAGAGAGGACTAGGGGAGGAAAGGACAACAGTGAGTGGAGTACTAAATCCATCAGTTGGCTTAGTCAATATACTGGACACTTTCTACTTGCTTCCCCTATTCTAATACCTTTCTCCACCTTGCACAGGATGAAACATGTGAACAAGCCCTGCCCTCTGGCTTCCCATTGGATGACTGAAAAGAGAGAGGGGACGATCTTTGATTATTTCCTGTGGAACAACCTCATGTCTTCACAGGAAGACTCAATTCCTGTGGACAGCATCTTCCAACAGCCTTCTCTCTCCTCCTCCCATCCACTCTCTCCCCTCCCCTTCATTCTTAGGCTTATTACAAAAGAGCTCTACTATTACTAGCCCCAGGCTCATAATGCTTGGGATTTCCCTCACCCCAACCACACTTTTGTAAATAGTCCCTTTATTAAACTCATCACAAATTATCCTAATTTGAATGAGCCATCTGTTTCCTGCAGGGAGCCTATTGATACAGTAGATGACAGCAATATGGATACCTACCTTGCAGAGTCCATTGTAAAGATTTGAAAAAATATATGCAAGGCATCTAGCACAATCTGGCAAATTACAGACACTCAACTAGTAGTGGGGTGTAGGAGAAAAACAGCAGTTGTTTGAGTTTTTGTTAGTATAAACCTATACAGATATGCAGGTTAAAGTAGGTCCTTGAACTCATAATTAGTTGTTAACTTGATTAACAAATAAGCATCTGGCTTCTGATACTGCTCAGGAACTTTCAGATCTGTAGCAGCCAGCCAGCTCAATCAAAGCATTTATGTGAACAAATACCATACATCCAAAAAAGGGAAGGAAAGGGGTTTCAAAAAGAATTTCAACAAAGTGATTGGCTTCTAGGGTGATCTCTGTAAACAGGCTGGCTGGGCGTAGTGGTAAGTTTCACACTGGGCCTCCTTCTTAGGCAAGTGAGAGAAGTTTCTAGAGCACCAGCCCTGACATCTCCCCACATCTCCCTTTTCCTGCACTCTGTAGCTGCAGTCTGTTTCCAGGGCCCAAAAACAGAATTGCCATTGAGAATTTGGACCTAGTTCCCAGAACAGTGCACAGCATCTAGAGACTGACTTTGCAGAAGGACAATTCCTCTTCAAAGCCATTTCCTCACCTCTGGATCAGGGGCCATGGAACCCAGTAGCTCAAGACTTCCAAGTACAAAGCCCAGATTAGAGACTCCATAGATAGGGGACAAATTTGGATCAGTCAGAAAAAATATATACTAAGAAGGCAAGCATAAACTCAGGACAGAGTCAATTCATTTATCCATTTTGCAATACAAAGGGGATTGCCTCTGTTGCTACCAATGTTCGATGTAAACCTAAATATTAGTTTACATTGAGTATTGCAAACATGCAAGATTTCTCCCTTGTGGCACATCTGGTAGAAACCAAAATCCCCGTAGTGTCTCCATTTGCATCATTCTTTATAATCCACCACACTTGTCTTCACTGGCTTTTCAGTTCCTCACTTGCAGTATGCCCTCTCTAGCACCAGAGGATAGCACTTTGCACCTGCTGATCCCTTTTTTGCCTGCCCCTTCCCTATAATTCCTCTTACTTCGAGATAATTCTTATTATCCTCAATACTCGATATTTTTATTTCTTCCAAAAAGCCTTCCAAGACCCCTCAGAATAGTTATACCAGCCTGTAATGCCCTATTCTAGCAGTCTATACTTAAATATTCAGTATTTTTGTAATTATCTCATTTTTGTCTACTTCCACTAGACTATTCCATAAGAACAACAAAAAAGGTATCTGTCTTACTTTAAATTGTATCCAAGTATCTGGTACCAAGAAGACCCTTAGTAAACATTGGCTGAATGAATGTCTAAGTGTATAATGCATATAAAAATTATAATATAGAACTATTAAAATCGGGCAGATCATACAGTCATATTTTTCCCGCCCCCTCCCCAATGCTGGGGATCAAACCCAAGCCCTTTCACACACTAGACAAGCACTTGACCAATGAGGTAGACCCCTGATCTCAGTCATGTTCTTTTCTGTTTGTTTTTTAAAATCTGTGTTGTAATCTAGAAGGTAAAAAAAATAGAAATTGCCTTTTTGTTTCCAATTAAGTAAATTCTGTTGGTTTACAAGTAGATAATTTCATTTATAATGCTTTATGATTTAAAAATAAAATCCATTACTAAAACCAATGGTAAAAGGATTCTTTTATAAATCTTTTATTAACTTGTTTTTATTGTACATATTAATGGGGTTCAATGTGATAATATATGTATACAATGTGCACTGATCAAATCCAGTCTCTCTTTATCCACTTTGCCCCCCAAATTCTCAACCCTAGTAATCAAAATTCTACATTCAGGTCAACCATTTTTTATGTCCCAATATGAGAGAAAACATACAATATTTATCTTTCTGTATCTCACTTATTTCACTTAAGATTCTCCATTTCCATCCATTTTGCTGCAATTGACAATATTTCCTTCTTCCTTCATGGTTGAATAATATTCCATTGTTTGAACATACCACATTTTCCTTATCCATTCTTTCATTGACAGGCACCAATATGGATTCCATTTAGCTGTGGTGAGCACTGCCACAAGATATATGGGCATGCAGGTGTCTCTGTGAAATGCTGATTTCATTTCCTTGGATATATACCCAGCAGTGGGATAGCTGGATTGTACAGTAGATCTCAGTTTTTCAAAGAACCTCCATACTGTTCTCTAAAATGAATCACTATTTTATATTCCCACCAACAATGTATGAGAGTTCCTTTTTCTCTACATCCTTGCCAGCATTTGTTATTTTTGTTTTTTCAATAATAGATACCCTAACTGGAGTGATTGCATTTCCATAATGGCTAATGATATTGGGCATTTTTTCATATGCTTGTTGGCCATTTATATTTCGTGTGAGAAGTGTCTTTAGACAATTATGGTAAAATTTACCATAATACTGCCTGTTTTGGTGTTTGTTAATTTTTTTGGTTCCTTATATATTTTAGATATTAGTTTTTTGTCAGATGAATAATTGACACATATTTTCACCAATTCCATAGGTTGTCTCTTCACTCTGTTGATTGTTTCCTTTGCAGTGCAGAAGCTTTTTAGTTTTATGTAATCCAATTTGTCTGTTTTTACTTTGTTTCCCATGCTTTGGGGGTCATGTACAAAAGATCATTGCTGCTAGGTGACCTGTAATCCCAACATTCAGTATCCTGAGGCAGGAGAATTGCAAGTTTGAGGCCAACCTGGACTATATAGCTAATCCCAGTCTCAAAAAACAAAAATAATAAATAATAAAATATAAAATAAATCATTGCCTATATCATTGTCTTAAAGTGTTTTCTTACATGTAGGTCTTTGATCCATTTTGAGTTGATTTTTGTACAAGGTTGGAGATAGGAGTTAAGTTTCAATATTCTGCATGTGGAAATCCAGTTTTCCCAGCACAATTTATTGAAGAGGCTGTTTCTTATGGTTTGAATGTGAAATGTCCTTCACAATTTAATGTGTCAAATGCTTGATCCCCAGCCAGTGGCACTATTTCGGGAGGTGCTGGAAACTTGAATTGGTGGAGCCTAGCTGGAAGAAGTAGGTCACTTAGAGACATGCTCTCAGGAGCTATATTTTCCCCTGGCCCCTTCCTGTCTTTCTCTGCTTTTTGGCCACCCATGAGGTGAATTGCTTTGCTCTACCATATGCTCTCTGTCATGATGTCCAGCCTTATCTCAAGCCCACAGCATGAGATATGGTACTCAGGTACTTGTCACATTGATGAAAAGTCTGGGTAATCATTTCTCCAGCATACATTTTGGTGCCTTTGTTGAGAATCAGTTAATTGTAGACACATGGTCTTATTTATGGTATCTCTATTCTGTTCCATTGGTCTGTGTGTCTGTTTTTATGTCAACACCATGCTACTTTCATTATTAGTGTTCTGTAATTTATCTTGAAATTATGTATCGTGATGCCTCCAGCTTTGTTCTTTGTGTTCAAGATTATTTTGTCTAATTGGGGTCTTTGTGCCTCCATATGAACTTTAGGATTCTTTTTTCTAGTTCTGTGAAGAATGTCATTGGTATCTTGAATAGATTCAATGTGATCCCCAACAAAATACCAAAAACAGTTCTTAAGAGAGAAAGTGGTTAACAACTGGAGTCTAAAAGATTCACCAACCAAAAAAAAAAAAACCCTTCCACCTTAACTTTTTATTTTTTATGAGGTTAACAAATGATGTATCAGAAAAAAAATGTTACAGAACTCAAAAGACATGACATTCATTCAGATATATTTGTTGAGCTTTTGCTGTGCATTATAAACTAGGAATAAGGCAACAGGCACTATCTCTGTCTTTATAGAGTCCACAAATGCTCTTCTCCTCAGAGTACCAAATGGAGAAATGAGGGCAGGATGACATTGTATTTAGTTGAATTAGTAATGGGTGCTTGGATAATCAATAACTGCTCTTGACTTTGCCATCACTAGTGAGGACGAAGATCCAGAAAGCTTGTCAAATTTCTGATGGAAGTAACATTGGGCTTTAGAAAGCAATTGGCATTGCATTTCAGCAGCTGTAAGAACTCTACTTTTCTTTGACCTAGTAATTTGACCCCTATAATCTCTACTAGGAATTTATCCTGAGAAACTAACAACAAAAGAAGAAATGGAAAATATACCCAAAAAAAGGATCATTGTTGCTGGATTTTATAATGATTAAATATAGGAAACAGCCTGATTGCCAAACACTGAAATAATGTTACAGTACAGTGTTATGACATAACCATGTTATGGAATACTATGCCCCTATATTTCATTTTGAAGACAATTACAATCCCAAAAAATACTTAAAGATGTGTTCTTTTAAAACCAGAATACAAAATTTTATTTGTTTTATGACTAGAAAGCTATATAGCTTCTTCCTATATACATACAAACTAAGTCAGACAAAATAACAACAACGTTAAGAAAATTTATTGGATAGTTGTGTGGATGTTTTTATATTTTTACTTCCAATCTTGTTTAAAATATTTTTAAATGAAATATGACCTATCATAGTTATGGCAGACAAAATCAGGATTCAGAAAGACAGAAAGAAAAAATGATAAAGGATTTAGCTCTTATCAGGGTTCAAAATGTCAGTTGTACAGAAAGACAGGAAAATGGTTTCTTGCCATTGACATGAAAAAGACTTGGAAGTTTTTAATTTGTGCAAGTTAAGATCAGAAAATACTGCAATGTGGCTGTTAACATGAGAATAACCCAGAGTGGGCAAATAAAGCAATGTAGGACAAATCTGTCCCCAGCACTCAATGACAATGGAGACCATACCTTAGAAATGCACTGCTCTCCTTGTCCTGCCTTCAGCAGAATGCTGATGAACCAGATTAATGCCAGAAAGAGCAGACCAAGCCCAGGACAGGTATGAAGCCCTTCTATTTCAACATGAAGACCTGTTGAAGGAAGAAGGGACACTAACATCACATTTTTATGACTATCATCTTACAGATGGGGTTTGTATTAAAGGACACTTTTTTAATCTAGTAAAAAAGATAAATGATGGATGCCTTTTCTTTTAATCAGTAAGCTTAATTTCTCCAATGAAGTTTTCTTCCCCTCAAAACTTTCTTGTGGACATTTCTACCTATCAAAGTTTAAAGTGTCCCTAACTGAACTCATCCCCTCCCTTGATGCAGGCCTCACCACCTTCTATGCTTTGCCCAGTATGGATGTGCCCCACACCACAGTGTATCCACTCATAGACCCTCGGGTGCGTAGAGAGACCCCCTTGCTATTCTTTTCTCCAGAATTTCCCCAACCAACCCACCCACGACAGTATCTTTCCCTCTACTTCCCCCTAAGCAGTGAGGAGCACTTAGCCCTTCCTCCTCTGTGACCCATGGTGCTAGGGATGTGCCTTTACTTGGAAACATCACTTACAATGGAGCATCCAGTCACTTACCCATCTTCGCCCTGACTGAGCTTCCTGAAGGCCTGAACCTGCCATTCATTGTTTCATCCCAGTGCTTGGCCCACCATCTTACACAGAATAAATTCTCTGCTACCACTAGGCAACAAATTCATCTCTGCCTTTGCAGAGTCTATTTTAACCATTTCCCCAGTATACAGATGTCTCTACTTGCCAGATACCTGGGGCAAGAATAGGAAAAGTACTACCTTTCAGCAGGTACAAGATGACCTTCTATTCCTTGGGCACTGACCCTCCCATGGCACTGGCCTGAAGCCACTACAAATGTGTAGAAGTCCCATCCACTCAAAATGCAAAACACAGACAAAATGCTTTATTTTAACTCATGCTGTGAACTCTGCCATTGTTGGGTTGTTGGTGAAAGAAAGAAAGAAAGAAAGAAAGAAAGAAAGAAAGAAAGAGGGAGAGAGAGAAAAGAAAAAAAAGAAACCATTCCATCTGTCATAAATCTACATTCCCCCCAAATGAAATATAATACCCCTGCTTTCCTCTAGCAGTCAGATAATCATCTCCTTGTTTTACGGGAAATGATTTAGAAGAGAAAAGAATTGCTCTGACAGTCTCATAAGTTTCAGAATGTGCTTATCCCGACAGTCCCTTTCTTTCTTGCCCTATTTCTTCTAGTCCTTATATGTACTTGGATGCACACACATAGGCACACATACACATTCTTGTACACATGCACCTAAGTGCTTACATGTGCTCACATGCATGTTGAAATCAGTGTCTCTGCCACATTAAGCCAGGGCTGGAATCGTGCTGATGACAGTCAGTCTTAGACCTAAGCATCTTCTTCTGTTTCTAAATTGCTTCTTGGCTCTTCTTTGTCTGCTAACTACTTTTCCAGCTCTCCACTGATGATTCAAGTGTCAGAAAATAAAGAAGACCCTCACTATTAGGCAGCCTTTCAACTTTGACAAGAGGAGACACTAACCTGGTACTTTTAGGATGATTGGGGGGTAATAAAGACCCACTATTTTACTCTGCTTTAACGTTGCCTTCAATGTCTCCCCCCGGGGGCACAGACACAGTTTGTCCACCTGCCTCCCAGCAGCACAGCACAGTTTTCTAACAAGACGCAGTCATTTCCTTAAATGTTCCCACAGAATCTTCCTTTGGCCCATGCTTAGCAGTGTTCACCTTGAGACGGCAGGAGATGACACCGTGTAGGTGAAGGGAACATGACAGAGGCCACACCACTCATTGCTTCCCTGAGATGGAAAAGCCCTCAGGGTACTTGAGAGAATGAGAAACTTTTTTCTTTACCACTGATGTTTATTGATTCATCCAGTTCATAGGGAGCGTCCCTTAATGTTGTGCTTTCATGTTTCTGCTTTGTTGCATGGGTGCAGAAAAGAATATTGCAAATTGATCTGTCCTGCAGCCCTTTGTTGAGAATGGACTCCTATTACTTTAGTTTCTCAGGCCTGTCATGGCATGCTCACATTCCAGGGCATATATAATCAGCCTGGCTAAACACTGAGGGCTGAGCTGATTAATTTCTAACATTCTCGCCTGAGTCCACTGATGGCATGCCTGTTTGATGATCTCTGCAACAGATAGCCACTTCTGATTGCTTGACCTTTGCCCTTCACCCCGGAGCTGTCTATTCTAGTACCTGTTTGAGTTGACAGCACGTACATCACGTCTACAACAGGTTTGAAGAAAACCATAATGTCTTAGTGCCATGAACACACAGAAAAAAAAAAAAAAAGCTTTTAAGGGAAGCCCATTTCCTATACCAGTTGAACAGCATTTGAGAACCAATCATATATCCATTAAACAAAAAGAAAAGACATTATCCATAACCTATGGTATTATGCTTGTACTTTAGAATCTACCCATTCATTCTGATTAAGCTTATGTACTAATTATGATCAATGGATTTCCACAAGAATGTAAAACTATATCACAGCTTTTAATTTCCCATTCTACCATTTCCCAGAATTCTGCTATTTTAATTACTTTATATGCCATTTACTTCTAATAGCTCAGAACAAAAGGGTTATCATCACCATCATCAATATATCTATTATATATAATTGTAGGCATGTCAGCCCATTTCTAATGTAACCCTAAAATTAGGCTAGACAGCTTTTATTTTCAGTTTTTATTATAGAGGGGGAGTCTCTTTGACAATTTCAGAGATGTATTTCATTTATCCTAAAATACCTTTGGTTGTAAGATAGGTTTGGGTCTATTTATAGAGCTAAGTTCTCAAAAATGCACATAATTTACATCGTAGCTCACTAAGAACCAAGTAGTTAGAGAGCTAATGCAGGTGCACTTGGCAGCCATTTTTTTTAAAGGTCACACCAGCTCATATCCCCTCCATAGGAAAATGGAAGGTTATGAGCACACCAAGGTCACCCAAGGACAAATCACATATGCATCCAGTTTAATGAATCACATATGTGTCCTGGCACTGTACAGTGGACTAATATTAGAAAAGTCTTAAGTATAAAGGTAAGCACACTGAAATTTGAATTATGTGCTAAAAACTGAGCACATAATTATACTAAATATATGTCCTTTTAAAATGACACAGAAAAAGACATATTAGGTTGGTGGAATCACAGAATTTAAGAGCTTTGATGTACCACTGAGACCACACAGCCTAATCCTCCATTTATGAAAGAGAAATGGTAACATGTGAAGAAGAGCTGAGATAAAATGGGACCTGGTGCCTCCTGATGCTATACGTTGTCTTTACACCAGGCCATCACCTTTTCTCAAGTTACCTGAGGTCCTTCTGTCTTACCCCAGCTCACTTCATCACTGGTTCTCCATTTCTCAACAAGGAAATACCACACCTTCTCCAATCTAATCCACACCCTTTCAACAGTTTTAGAGGGCTACAAAAACAGGCGTAGATCAGAATCGAATGTGGATTGGATTCACAAGAGCACTGTGGAGAGAACTCCCTTGACCATGAATCCAATCCCCATGCAATATTAAACCACATCCAATTTTGTAGTCCTCTACAACTATTGACAGGGTGCAGATTAGAATGGAGGATATACAGTATTAAACATTGCAAGTTTATAACACTTTGTTCAATTTGATTTCCTCAGAAGACAATATCATGGGCCTTTGGCTCAGTTCCTGAGGTCTGGGCACCACTGAAGAATGAATATATTTTCTTTTAATTTGTGATCAACCTGATTAATGACCCTAGCTAATAATTTTTAAATGGCTCAAAATAAGGGAAAATACTTAAACAGCTTAGTTTTTAGCTTTATTCTGTGCCATGTGAAATTCTGTATAAGCTTAACAATGTTGGGGGAAAGATACTAAACTCTAACATATCCACTTGTGTCATTTAAACTTTAGTTTGTATGTTACAAATTTTAAAGGAATATTTTTAAATAAATATGCATGTATACATATATATTTGTGTAAATCTAAAATATTTTCTTTGTTTTTCCTTTTATGAAATGGTTCAAACACAAAGGAAAACACTGATAACAATGGCACAGTTCTCCCCACAGTGTTAGCACACATTCATACTTGGCCATGTTTGTTTCACAGTTTTTCATTACATTTCAAAGAAATAAAAAAATTATAGATGAACTTTAAACTGCTTGTGTACCCATATTCAAACACATTCCTTTCTTGCCCTCCTCAGAGAAAACCAATATCTTAAATTTGGTGTTTATCATTCTCATAAATTTTTCTTACTTTAACTACTTATATCTATAAATAGCATATGACATTGTTTTGTATATTTTAAACTTTTATGTAAGTGGTATCTAAACTACGTCATGCTTGCTTTTTTAAATCCATCTTTAAATTTTAAAATTTTGCCATGAGATAAACATAGCACTACTTCGCTTTAGTGAAGAATTCTGTATTTTTGTTTTACAATATATCTGTTATTTTGTTTTACAATATATCTGTTCCCCACTGATGGATATTTAGAGTGTTTCCAGTTCTTCACTGTTATACACAAGACTTAAATAAGTGTTCTTACACACATATTTATGCACGTTTGCAAGAAATTCTCTACAGTGCATTCTTAGTAATATAAGCTCTGAGTTGTAAGGTATGTATATTATCAAATTTACTAGGTATCATCAAATTACTCTCTTAGTGATATCAATTTTGAAAATTTATACTTGCTCCAGCAGTATATGAGAGTTTGCATAGTTCCACATAATTGTAATATCAGCCTTTGAGATTTTTGTCACCTGGTTGGTATAAACTTACCACCTACTGTTGTTTTAGTTTCTATTTTTGTAATTACTAGGACCATTGAGTCTCTTTTTACATGTTTATTAACCACACAGAAGGCCTCTGCTATTCACACCCATTGTCCATTTTTCCATTGAACTGTTGTTAGTCTTATTGATTTACAGTAATTTTATATATTCTGGATAATATTAGTAATAATGACTAACATTTTGAAGGTATTTACTAAATGCAAGACACTATTCTAAGGGCTTCACACATATTAACTGATTTCATCCTCACAACAATCCTACAACACTGTCAAGATCATTATCTCTTTTATAAAAAATGAAAAAGTTAAGATTATGAGAGGCAAAATAATTTGCTAAACTCACACACAAATAGTATGTGGATGCAGTCATGACTCAGACCCAGGAATCCAGATCAAGAGTGTCAGTCTTCTACCTCTCTCATTTCAAAGGATGTAAATTCTTCACCAGATTTATGCATTACAAATATTTTCTCCCAGTTCACAGTTTGCCTTTTCAATGTATCTCTTGTATGTGTCATTGTTCAGAAGCATATGCACACATATGGATATACATATATGTGTATATGTGTGTGCATATACCACATGTTATATATGTATCAAATTATGAAGTATTTACTTATGGTTTGTGCTTTTTGTGTCCAGTGTAAGCAGTATGTCCAAACCTCAAAGCCAAAAAGATATTGTCAAGCATTTTAAAATGTTTGAAATTTTGCTTTACATAATTTTTTTGTATATAGAGTAAGGCAAAGATTTAACTTTACTTTTTACAACATAAATAACCACATGCCTTCACCACATTATGTGAATATTTTCCCCTGGCAGTTTGGAATGACGCATATATAGTCAAGTATCTATATATGTGTGGATCTGTTCTGAGTTCTCCTTTCAGTTCCATTGACCTATTTGTCCCTATGCCAATAACACACTGTTTTAATTACAACCGGTTATAATAATTCTTGATATCTGGTAGAGTGTGTCTCCCTACTTTATTCTTTTTAAATTGTCTTTGCCAGTTGCAGGGTTTCACTCTTCCTTATAAATTTTAGGACCAGACTGTCAGGTTCCATAAAAATCTTGACAGAATTTTTATTACAATAGCATTGAATTTATAGATTAATTTAGAATAAATTAAGATCTTTATGATATTAAAACTTCTCATCCAGGAACACGGTATAATTCTACATTTATTCAACTTTTTTATGTTCTCTCTTGGTTAAAATTTTCCACAAGTGTCATTTTTATTATATTTATTTCTCATTGATGTTGTTGCTTTTGTAACTGGGAGGTTTTTCTTGTTATATTTTGTAATTAGTATAGTTTGATAACTTCTGCAATGGATGGCCTCTTCTGAGAATTCATTCATTGCCCTTCACTCCAAAACTGTGTCTTCTGATGCTTATTTAAGTTTACAGCACGTTCATTGCCTCTAAATTGCCTTTAAAGGAAATCATAATATCTTAGCTCCATCAACATTCAGGAAAGGATGGCATTTAAGAACACTATTGATTTTGCATATTTACTTGTGATTCAACTTTTTAAACTCTTTTATTATTTCTAAAAACTGTCCACATATTGTCATGAATTTTTGATGTAGACAATCATGTTGCCTGGAAATGAGACAATTTTTTTCAGATCTTATATCTTTTTTCTTTTTCTTGTTTTATTGCATTGGCTATGATTAATTCTAGTATGACATTAACAGAAGCCAGATAGTAGACCTCATTCACTTGCTTCTAACTTTGATGAAGACATTTCTAAAGTTTTACCATTTGATATTAGCTTTCCTGTGAATTTTTAAAAGATTCTACTTATGTGATAAAGGAGAATCTCCTCTTTTATTAGCTTACTTAGAATTCTTATCATAAATGAGTAATTAACTGAATAGCTTTTCTATATCTGTGGAGCAGATTAAATGGTTTTTCTAATATCTGACATCAATATATTGATGTTACATCAATATATTTTCTGATTAATTTATTTTCATACTAAAGATAAACCTTACCTATTCATAGCTAGGGCTGGGATTTAGCTCAGTTGGTAGAGCGCTGTGCTGCAGTCTCTGAGGTCCCTATTTCAATTCCCAGCACCGCAAAAATGGGAGAAGGACCTGGCAATCCACTCCCAAGGCAATCCCAAAACAGTCTGCCATTGAAAACCCTATGAGGGTCACTGAGTCGGATACTGACTCCACGGCACCTAACAACAACAACAACATTCATAGCTAGGCACCATGGCACAAACCTGTAACCCCAGCTATTCAAGAGACGAAGGCAAAAGGAGTTTGAATTTAAGGCCAAAGGCAGCCTGTACAATTTAGCAAGACTCTGTCTCACAATAAAAAAATAGAAAAGGGGCTAAAGGTGTGGCTCAGTCATAGAGTGCTTGCCTGGCGTGTCCAAGGCCTTGGGTTCAATCCTCAGTATGGAATTAAAAAAAAAAAAATTATCTGCTCATGATGTATCATTTTTTAAGATTCTGTTGATTTAGAAAAATGCTATTATATTCCTATTAAAATTATAAGAAATTCAACAATTTTTCTTGTTATGTCCATGTTTATTTTTGCTAATAATAAATCCTAACTGCATTTTTGGCATTTCCTCTTTTATTATCCCCTGAAATGTTCATATAAATTAAAGATCACACAGTCCTTAATCATAACATAAAGTATCCCTCTGAAACTAGTTTGAGATTTTATTTCTCTTTAAATAAATTTGTATTTATATAGTTCTAGAATATTGTCTATTTTTCTCAGTCTATAATTCACCACCACAAAGTTATTCATAGTATTCTCATATCATTTTAAATCTTTCTCTATAGTTATAATTCTTTTTTGTGTATATCTTTTTATATTTTTTAGAGAAATCTTGAGAGAGCTTTGTAGGTACCATTGAACTTGAGTCCTCTTTCAGATAAACCTTTTGATTTTGCTGATGATCTTTACTTCCAATTTCCTCAATTTATGCTCTTATCTTTTTTATGTCACTTATTTCACTTTCTAAGGAAATGTAGCTTTCTAAGGAATTTATGTAGTTTCTAGAGTTGAATACTTGTATCATTTATTTTCAGACTTCTTGGTCACTGATAAATGTTTTTAAAGTTCTAAAATCACCTATGTAATATGTAAATATTGCTATGGCCCAAAAATGCCACATGTAGTACTTTCTTTATCCATAATATATATTATTACAGCCACCATAATTGCCCTATTTGAAAATGTGATTTACTAAAAGTAAATATCAGGGCTTCTGTTTTTGTTGTTGTTGTTGTTAGGTACCATTGAGTCGGTATCCGACTCATAGCGACCCTCTGTACAACAGGGGAAACACTATTGTCAGTGCTTCTCTGCTGTTCATAGGGTTTTCAATGGCAGATTGATTTTTGGGAGGGGGTTACCAGGTCCTTCTCCCAAGCCTACAGCATCTGGTGTTCCCAGGCGGTCTCCCATCCAGGTACTGACCAGGCCTGACCCTGCTTAGCTTCTGAGATCTGACAGGATTGGATGCTACAGGGCTAAGGCTGTAGGCCATAAATATATATAATTATTGTAAATTAAAATATAAAATTTAAAAACTAAAAAAAAAAAAAAAAAAACAGCCTTTTCAATTTTGTTTGAGTGAAATGGTTTTCTCATTGTTGGCTATGTCAACCCTAGCCTTTAGTTTCTTTGCATGATTTAAAATTTAGCTTTTGAGGCTTAAGTGGAAGAATTTTGTAATTGCTTTGTCCTCATTCCCTCTTCTGTCTTCATCCACCTCTTTGTTTCCCTGCATCTGACCTCCTGTGGCCACATTCCAGAGATTGGTTTGATAAAAGTAGCTTGAAGTTCCCTCCCCTCAACTATTTAGGGATATCACACAACCACCATCAGCCAAGGATAGCTTTAGTTCAGGGTCTCCAGGCTCTGTCTTATTCACCAGTCTTCCCTAGGTGTGCAGATCCTTTTAAGCTACACTCCTAAAGCATTGCATGCCACTTTCTTTCCTAGCCTAGAACTATATTCTCACCTTCAGCTTCAAGCACTAAAGCTGGATCCAATCCATCATCCTTTCACTGAACATTTTCAGTCCTACTTGCAGCCAAAACCCCAATTCCCACTATTTGGTTCTCAACCTGGAGCCCAGCAACCATGTACTTCATTTAGCTTTATTCTGTACCTTGGGTAGTTACTCTACTGTTGGTTTTGTTTTTGAAATTTTCTTTTTTTTTTTTTTTTTTTTTTTTTTTTTTTTTTTTTTTTTTTTTTTTTTTTTTTTTTTTTTTTTTTTTTTTTTTTTTTTTTTTTTTTTTTTTTTTTTTTTTTTTTTTTTTTTTTTTTTTTTGGTTTTTTTGATTTTTTTCTTTTTATATATAATTGATAAGTTTGGGTCAAAGCATGGAGTAACTCTGCAAACCTGGCCTGTGGACCCAGCTTCATGTTTCCAACCTACTACAAAGCATGCAAGTTGGCTGATTAACTATTGCATCCCTCATAGCAGGTACCCAGTGAAGATGTGGTGAACAAATAAATGAATACAAATCATTTTCCTAGAAAGATAGCAAGACAGTAAGAAGCATGTTCCCATTTTCTCAGTAGACTACAAGCTCTTGGGGACAGAACCTATGTCTGATCTATCATATAGCCAGTTATTACCTTGCATATGGCAAATAGTCCATAAATATTTCCAAGGACCAATGCATCTCTCCTGTGGATTTTCCATATGGCAGAAGGTGCATGCCATGCTATACCAAAGGATTGAAATCACCATCTCCTGAGTGATTTTATAACATCTTGGTTCCTCCTCATAAACTATACTTTTAAAAAATGAATGGTTAAATAAAAAATATTTTATCCAAGGTGAAGTAGAATATCTCCACTAGAATAATGTAAAAAAGTAAGATATGTCTAACTTTAATTAATCAAGAAATTAAATGGAAATCCTTTTTCTGTTATCTTATGACAATATTAGAGACTACATATACAAGAATGCTAAGTTATTACAATTCCTGTAGCTGAAATAACATATTTTTATACCACACACCAAAGGACAAGGGGACAAACAAACTGTCCTTGTTGATTAATTACTTTTGGAACCAGGGCCAGCATGAAGAAAGTATAGTCTAGTGATAAAGCGACAAGTTCACTCTTCAGCCCCTCTGCCCTCCCATGAAACGAACGATTCACTGGATTTCTGAGACGAGGGCACTTAGCTGCTTTAAGCCATGATACTCATATAGAAGAGACATTTCCATATGTTTTCGGGATGGATTCAGAACCTCCCAATCAACAACAACTTTAATTCTGTATGTTTTGAGCATCTACTGTAAGCCAGGCACTCTGGGGGTTATAGAAGAATTAGAAAACAATTCACTTTGAGAAACAAGTTACACTCAGACAAGGTGTAACATCCGTAGGATGAGCAGGTCTGCAGAGGCAGAATGGAAATGGATGATTTTATTAGGAGGCTAAAAAATCATAAGGCCTAGGCAGATGGGTGGGATGCTCATGGGAGAGACTCGATATTTCTAGGGGTGTGGCTTAGGTCATTTTAGTAAAGTGTTTCCCAGTTGAAACATTAACTGGTTTTCTTCTTTACTCTCCATAACAACTGATACCCCTCTGAGGGGCATTTGTAACCTAGTAAACCACCTCCACTGTCTAGAAAGAATTCCTTTAGAACAGAGTGAGAAACTTCAGAGACATTTGCCTCCAGGCAAAGAAAAACTTCTCTCCTACTCTAAAAGCTCTTCCCCCAGGAAGTCAAGGCTGAGAATACCCAGAGCTCCCCAAGGACTGAAAATGGGATCCCAGGGGGCCAATGAGGGAAAATAAAGAGCACAGAGCAGCACAGAAGCACACTGTCCAATACGAGGTTGATCAGTGGCTTCCAATCTTGGCCCTAATGTGTCTCCATGGAAAGCACTATCTGAAGAAAATGGCATTTGAGATTGACAACTGATTAATACACAAGCTTGATTATATGCAAATCATCACTTTCTGTTGACTTAATTGTGACCTGATGTAACATGTATAATTAACACACGTATTTAAAATAAATGTATACTTAATTGGCATGCATATTTTTTAAATGAATACTTACATTTATATGTTGTCTTGTGGTTTTTTTTTTAATTGGAGGTGAATTTCTTTCCCATAAAAATAGGAGTTTACGAAGCCTCGTTGTGAACTAAGACAAGAAACAGAAACAAAGAGATGAGAAATTGTTTTCTATACATATAATGGAGAAGGCAATGAGCTAGCAATTAGAAACCTGATTCCAGACTTGCCTTGCTCTATGCTATGTGACCTTCTCGTCTGCGCCTCAGTTTCTGTGGCTGTGAAAGGAAAAGTGGGACATATGGTTTCTAAGCAAACTTCTAATGCTACAATTCCTTTATAAACTCACAGAACCATTCTGATCTTCAACTTGTTCAGTCAAAATTATTGGACTCTACCTACAGGTATCCCAGAGTCTCTCTCGTGGCAATTAATACATTAAAAATTGCACTCAGAAAGTTCCAGATACCTCAAAAAACTAAAAATACAACTGCCATATGACCCAGCTATACCACTCCTGGGAATATACCCAAAGGGAGACTAGTCATCATACCACAGAGACAACTGTATCTCCGTATTTAATGCAGCACCCTTCATAATAGCAAGCATATGGAACCAACCAAAGTGCCCATCAACAGAAGAATGGATAAAAGAAAATTGTGGTACATATACACAATGGATTATCACTCAGCCAAAAAAGAATGAAATAATGTCATTTGCAGCAAAATGTATGGAACTGAAGAATACTATCTTAAGTAAACAAACACAGGCTCAAAAAGAGAAATACCTTATGGTCTTACTCATATGTGGGAGCTAAATCTTACTTAAAGGAAGAAAAACCTACCCATAAGTAGATATACAAAAATGAACAATTAAACTTAGCTAAGAAGAGAAAAATATAAACAGAGTAGAAAGAAGGAGGGAGGGGACTAACAAAGGGAAGGAAAGGTTGTAGAAGATGGGATGAAGAAGAGAAATAATATAAAAGGATAAAGGGAGAGAGGACAATCTCAATGTAAATGATGCAACTTCACAAGTACGTAGGGAAAACAGGGGAATATAACCCATAAATGTGCATGAATTTTACCACATATTAGTCAAAATTTTCCATAAATTTTGTAAGTTGATGAAAGTATAACCAAAAATGACCATAGTAGTTGCATAATAGAAGAAGCAAATGCTGCATTACTCTGTAACCCACTGACGTTTACCAATAAAAGGGGGAAAAAAAGAAAGGAATAAAAAAAAAAGAAAAAAATTCCAGAAGGTTCTGGAACCTGAGGTGCTCTGTCCAAGCCCAGAACACTCAGAGAACAGCAGCCTTGAGAACAGACTCCCTACTTAGGCATCTGTGGAAGAAGAGTAAGGTAGCTTATCAGCAAAGGGCAGGAGGTCAGAGATGTACTCAGGAGTGGGCCATTGTGAAAGGAAGAGAAAAAGAGGAATTTGGTAAGGCATAAAGGCCTCATTGTAGAGACACGAGCTATATGGATGAGGTCTTTGATGAATGACTCCATGAAGAATAGCATAAAAAACAAAGTACAACGGGCAAATGTACAATTTCCATGCCTTTTAGCAGACAAAAGAACACAGAAAAAAAATTAACTCCATTTTCATCATTAATGTAAGTAAAGTCTTTCAAAATCTTTTATAGTAAAATGACTTACAGTTAAAATGTTGTATGGGCAAATGGATTAAGAAGATAATGCTCCCAATAAAGCTCCCAGGATGTTATGGTTCTGAATAATTTTTGGCTTCTTGGTGGAAGGAAAAGAGTCAAAGGACCTAGGCAAGCCACTCTGTCTCACTCTTGGCTGGGCAATGAGCAACCTAGAACAAACTGCCTCTTTGTTCTTGCCCTTCAGCTACTTTTATTTTTGCAAAACATAATTTAGCCCTCATTGAGGCACATACTGAAAAGACTGCGCACGGGGGCTGGAGTTTAGCTCAGTTGGTAGAGTACCACTCTGCTCTCTCTGAGGCCCTCAGTTTAATCCCAGCACCACAAAAAATGGAGAAGGACGTGGCAATCCACTCCCAAAGCAATCCTGAAAGTCAGACATGAAAATCTTATGAGGGTATCTGTGGGTGGGACCTACTCAACGGCACCTAAAAACAACAACAAGCTGTGCATAGTGGTGCATGCTTGTAATCTCAGGCACCACTCAGGACACAGAGGTAGGAGGATCAAGAGTTGAAGGCCAGCTTTGGACTATACAGTGATTCCAAGGCCAGCCCAAGCTACATAGAGAGACTCCACCTCCGAAAACGGACTTCCTTATTCAATGCTGGAATTATAAAGAGGAATAAGACATAGTATCCAAGGACATTATAATCTAACCAGGAGACAAAGAGCCACATGGAAGGAGAAAACAGCTACCACAGCAGTGTGGATGGTATTCAAGCCTGAAGGGAAGAGATACACTTACCTGGAGAAGGTCTTACTTGGGAAGGAGACATTTAGAAATCTGAGTCTTAAAAAAATGAACAGCTTTTCAATAAGATGTAGGTGAATATATCTATATGATACATGTCACAGTTATGGCTATTGTGCAGTCTTCCAGACGTCATTGTCCCCACATGTCTGTCAGCTTGTCATGTTATGGGGGTTTGCATGTGGCTGTGATGCTAAAAGCCATGCTACCAGTATTTCAGATACAAGCAGGGACACCCATGGTGGACTGGTTTCAGCTGTACTTCCAGACTAAGGCAGACTAAGGAGAAGGACCCGGCTGCCCACTCATGAAACAATTAGCCATTGAAAACCCTATGAATAGCAGAGAAACACTTTCAAACATAGTGCCAGAAAATGAGCTCCCCAGGATGGAAGGCATTCAAGAAGGGACTGGGGAAAAGTTACTTCTTCAAAGTACAGTCAACCTTAATGATGGGAATGGAGAAAGCCTCTGGGACCTCCATTTCCTGATGTAGCACAACTCAAAATGAGCAGAAATATGGTGGCTGCAACACTGGCTCAAATATAAAAAGATCGTGTGCATGGCACAGTGTTGAGTAGTATTTCATTCTGTTATACATAGGGTCACCATGAGTCAGATCTGACTCCACAGCACAATAACAACAAGACTTCATTGTTCTGCCTATGATGCTTTTAAGTGCAGTAGACTTCCCTCTGCTCCTGGGGACATGCAAGGAACAAAGGGCACTGGGACCACAGTGGGATGAGCCCCTCTCTGCACACCACCTTTGTGTGGACATGTGTGATCCTTGGTCTTCTCCATTCCTTGCTGCTGAAATGCACCACACTCCCTAAGTATATAGGAGATTTTTCACAGCAAAGTCCTATACACAACTAAAGTTGCATTTTAGTCTCTAAGCCAGTCTACCCTTGGAGTAGCATCCATTTTCTGTGGAAACTGACTTATAAATCACAAGAATCTTGGTAACAAATTTTGTTGATCAGTTGAAATCTATATGTTGCTAACTGGCATGCCTACCAGAAAAGAACAGCACACAGGCATCCTCTTTCTCCCTCCTTCTCTCCCTGCATTTCTCTCTCTCTCTCTCTCTCTCTCTCTCTCTCTCTCTCTCTCTCTCTCTCTCTCTCTCTCTCTCTCTCTCTCATGCACACAAACACACACAGCATTTTACTATATATTTCAACACATGCATATCATCTGGGTAATGGTGCCGTTTGCACGCATATGGGAGAGAAAGAGACTTTAAAAGATGGACTCCTATTGTTCCACCAAACATCTTAAAACCGATCGAAGCCTCCGAGGAGAGAAAAACAAAGCCAGCTCTCTGAGGCTTTCTGTCTACCTCTTCAGAAAATCGTTGGCATCCCAGGCAATACTTAGAAAAGTATTAAAATTTGAGCAACACTGGTTTACTTGTTTATATGCATCCCCATAGAATTTCTCACCACGTCCACAGAAGCTTCAAAGGCTCCACAGTGAGATCCGTCAGGATGTGGGGAGCGGCAAAGAAAGACACTGCTCCAGTGTTTGGAGCCGCAGCCCGGGCGCGCGAGCTCTCAGGCATCTGGCTATCCCAGCCTGACATTGCGCCCACGACTTCAGACTGTTTAATTAATTCTGATAATACCACATCGCAGGTGCTGCAGGAAGTATGTTAATTTAAGATCACATCTTACCAATTCCCACAGGTTTCACTCCAACCTAATAAATGAAAATAATCTCCACTGCGAACGCCTCGCTTACCTAATTAGGCATTGGACAACAAAGCAGTCGCACTTAGGGTATATCAGTGCCACTGGTCACCTTCTAAAGCATAACCGTGACCTGCCCATGGGCTCCTCCCCCAGGCTTCTATCATACACAGATCAAAGCCAAACAAATAAAGGGCCATGTTCCCCTTCCCTCCTGGCCACCCTGTTTTCTTTTCTCACCCAATTTCTTGTCTTTTTAAATGCATCTGTTCTGTTGCATCTTATGAAATCTCACCCTGCTTAAAGCAAACCTTTTAATTTCATGTCAATTCATTTTAATAATTACCATAAGATTCGGGTTATTTTTAACCAAGTGGGTCATTTCTAACCAACAGAGGTGAGGAGGCATTAAAGAGAACTAATTCTGCCTGACCCAGTGGGGTCTTGGCAAGATGAGAGACATGTTGCCTCCCCTGTCTGCCACCCACTCACCCACCTTCGGATACTAACCTTCTCTTGTGGGCAAGGGCTAAGCTGCCCAGAACGCTCTGCCCACTGCCCGCACTCCAGCACTCCCCCTCACTTCCTTCATTCCAGTGCTCAGGTATTAGCCCCTCAGCAAGGCGTTTCCTGACCATCCAAGGGACAAAGTAGCCCCATTGGGGCAGCACGTGCACCTGGGCCTCCCTACACAAGATGAAGACTGGAGACCGTAATTCCTAATTGACGAGTACAGTGTGGATCAATGGCATTAACTCTGGCTGCTCTGTGAATTCACCCAGGCAGATTTAAAGTCACTGTCTGGGCCCACCTCCCTGAGATTCAGCTGTTCCAGAGTGACATCCAGGAGTGGGTATGCACTAAACCTCCCCCAGGTCAGAATGGAGACCTCTGATGCCTAGAGTTAAGCAGATTTGTTATTGTTCTTGTCAGGTGCTTTGAGTTGGGTCCAATATGTAGTGACCCTCATAGGGTTTTCAATGGTTGCCATGTCCTTCTCCCATTTTTGCAGTGCTGAGGATGGAACTCCAGGCCTCAGAGCACAGAGCAGCACTCTACCACTGAACTAAGCCCCGCCCCCCTAAGCAGATTTAGTGAATATTTGATGTGGATAGACTGGTCTGAGCACCTACATGATCCAACAGATTATTTCCCCCAATTGCCACCAGACTGAGGAAAAATTCTTTTCACTTCATTTTGTGTAGTGTCAGGCCCCAGTGTCAGAGTCCCCTGGAAGGAAGAATTTACCTATATTCCTGGTTCCTGGTCTGGCTTCTCCTGTCCAAGGAACAATAGTGATGCCCAGCCAGTGGATATTTTCCTTTGCCCCAATGTTGAACCTCAATAAACTAAGGCAAAATTTCAAAATATGACCTCGGGTCCTCACAGGGCTTTGTCAAGGAGGTAAAATACAGAGAAGACAACTCTATACTAAAGATTTTCTGGGTAACTTCTGGTTTTTGAAGTGCCACTTTCTGTCAATTGCTAAGTCCTCACTCTCTCCCCGCTGGCTCAAACTTGGATTCTCCCAGTTCTTTCCCCAGTATATCTGAAGATTGACAGAGACATCTCTGCCAGAGGCAGAGCTCTGCAGACTGGCTCTGCCACTGTTCTTGAGGAGGGATTTTTGGAGTGGTCCCACTCCACAGCAGCCCTCTCTAAATGGGTCTTCACCCAGACCTTCCACACCATGTGCAGGAGCATCATCTAGGATTGGTTTGGTCTCAAGTTTCTGGACTTAGTTAGCTTCTTCTATTTTCCATTTTCTGAGCTTGGCTTTGAACAAAAGTTGAACAAATCTCCAAACCTCAGAGGGGAAACCCGGAGAACACTGCCAGGTTTTTCTAACTCCTGCTTGAAGCAATCAAATCCCCAGTGCATGCCCCAGCTCAGCCAATGCTGGTTCAGCCGCCAGCCCCAGCCTTCCTAAAAAATTCATAAACCACAGAACAGCTGGGCCACAGTCTGCTCTCATAGCAAAGCGTCCACTATCAGGTTTTCATCTGGCACTACTGAGGAACTGAGTACTTATTCCTGACAGAGACTTGAAAGAGGAAATCTTACTGGCTGTCTACTCAATCACACGAGGACAGATTTGATGGGAATCCCATGCATATTCCAATAAGATGAAAGATATTATTCATTCCTAAAATGTCTTCAGAGACCCCATTAATGGAGAAATTCCAAGTGACAGTTATAACTCCCCCCAAAAAAGAATCCCCTAATATCGACATATAGTCATATTAGGATGGATCAGGCTCTCCCTAAAATTATGTTTCTTTCCTTTTCATCACAAAAGATAAGAACTGGCTGGAGGAAGTGATGGAGGGGGAGAGAGCTCCCCTAGAAAACATATGGGACCAGTTAAACCCTCCTTTTCCCTACCAGGAGAGATTTCATTAGGAAGTTGCCATATTTAGACTTTCTATGGAGACATGTCCTCCCAAGAATTTCCTCGATCATGACAGGCTTGGTAACTGATATCTTGTTATTATGCCATCAGTATTCTATGCATGGATAATCTGTTGTCTGAACAGGCATTTACACACACACACACACACACACACACACACACAAAAAAAAAAAAAAAAAAAAAAAAAAAAAAAAAAAAAAAAAAAAAAAAAAAAAAAAAAAAAAAAAAAAAAAAAAAAAAAAAAAAAAAAAAAAAAAAA
>VMDO01000674.1:21904-94134 GCA_007922755.1 Pedetes capensis | reverse complement strand
GATCCAGGAAAAATATTTTTCTAATACAGGGTTTGGGGTGTACATATGTGTAAGATCATGAAAGGCAATTTTCTTGTACTCCAATCACAACTCTGTTAACTCACATATCTATACATTGGTAGTGCAATAATTGCTGCTCATCATGGTGATCTTGAAGTCCTACAAGATCCTTCAGAGTTGTAACAATAAGATAAGGTTCTGTGCTTTTGATTGCATTCTCAGTCTTTGAAAACAAACTAGCAATAATATGCAAAGTGACCCTAAACTGTTATTAGATGCCCTTGAGTCAACTCATAGTGACCCTCAAAGGATTTTCAATGGCTGATTGTTTCAAGATTGCCTCAGGAGTGGATTGCCACGTCCTTGTCCTTCTGTTCTTGTGGTGCTGGGGTCCAATCCAGGTCCTCAGAGAGTACAGAGCAGCACTCTACCAACTGAGCTAATCTCAGAACTTGAAATCAAATTATCTAGCAATAATATGGAAAGTGACCCTAAATTAGCTGCCTTTGATTCTATTTTCCTTTTATACTAAGTAATATGCCAACACAATAAATATCAAATGAATGGATAGGAGAGGGGGAGGGACAGATAGAAAAGAAGAGATGGAGGAAGAGAGGGAAGAAGAAAAAAGGACTAGAGAGAGAGAAGAAAGAAGAAAAGAAGGAAGAGAGGGAGGGAGAGGAGAAGGAAGGAAGGAGAGGGGGAAGGAGGAAAACTAGCTTATTACAGTTTAGAAATATTGTTCATGGCCTGCCTCAAAAAAAAACAAAAACTGGCTAAGAGGAAAGCTAGCTAATTGATGGATCAAAAATTCTATTCCCCATATTCATAGTTCTAGTAATCCACTTAACTTCATTGTTTATTTTCATAATCTACAGAACAGCCCTAACAGAAGTAAAAGGTGAAACAATCAGGGCACAGGCTTTAAGTGAGATGATAACTAGTCTGAGTGCATTAGATAATGCTTTGAATTTGTACCAGAATTTCATGTTTCAAAACACTTTCATCAATACTACCTGGGATTCTTACCTGGGTAAGTGTGGCAGATAAATTATTGCCATTTTCAAAAGAGGCAGAAGTCTACAGGAATTAATGCCTTGCTCAAGTCACATGGCTTGTTTGAGATGGAATCAGAATTATATCTAGGAATCTTTTCATCCCAGGGGATTTCTCACTGAGAAAGGTCTTATATTAATTAGGGGGCATATTCTCTAGCTTATTGAATGCCTTCCAACCTGGGGGGCTCAGTTTTCAGCACCATATCTGACAGTGTTTATCTGCAATTCATAGGATTTTCAATGACTAATTGTTTTGGGAGTGGGTTGCCAAATCCTTCTCCATAGTTCATCTTAGTCTGGAAGCTCAGCTGAAGCCTGTGCACCATGAGTGACCCTGCTTGTATCTGAAATATCAGTGGCATAGCTTTCAGCATCACAACAACACACAAGCCCCCACAGTATGACAAGTTGACAACAATGGGCTAAAACATAAAAAAAGATCATGTGCATGGCACAGTGTCAGGTAGTATTCCTTTCTGTTGTACATAGGGTCACTATGAGTCAGACCTGACTTAATGCCACCTAACAACAACAATATTCTCTAGTGGAAATAAAGACAGTGGTTAAGCACCAGCTGAGAAAGCTGAAGAACCCTAGGAACACATAAAGCTGATCAGTTTTCCAGAATCATGATAATATCACTATCTTGCTTATCCACCCATCCCCTCTGCCTCAAGCCATTGTCTTGTTCATTCCTTTCTGCTTCTCTCTCCTCTTTTAAAATTCTTCCTTGAAGTGACTCCAATTCCTTTAGTATAGTCACTTCTTCCTCCTTCAAACTTTTCAGTTTATACCTTTCATGACACTTGTCACACAGGAGCTTGTCACATCTCTTACATAGCTGCCTTGAATTTTAATTTACACTTTGAGTTGCCATTTTACTTCATTGCAAGTATCGCCACAAATAGACTCAACATCCACCAGGACAGGGAAGATGTGTAGGGGTCATCTATTGCTTCCAGCACATATTTCTCCCACCTTTACCAGCCTTGGATTCTCCTGTTCTGGCCATTGCACCACTGAAACACACTCCTCTTCACTATCAATTCTTATGGTTTTGGTGGTAGCCAAAACCTTCTTCCCATGCCAGGGACAGAAACATGGTCCCACTAAACTATGAGACATAGTTCTGAGATTTTTGATGTCAGTGGAAAGAGAAGCTTACTATCTGCTGAGACTGTAAACAGGGATGAGAATTTAAGCCTGGAGATGCTAGAAGCCCCATGGAGGCCTGAATCTGAATCCAGAACAGAAAAGCAAAATTATGGGATGAGTAACTCCGGGTCTTAATGAGAATATTTGAGCCCTTGGATCCAGCCATACTAAGCCCTGGACTTTTGGGGAAATATAGACCATGCATTTCCTTTTTGTGCTTAAGACAATTATAATTGGATTTACTTGTCTTTGGAGGATAAGCTAATTTAGAGAAAGAAAATGGAACTTTCTCAGAACAGAGTATACATAGCAAGCTTGTTTTTTACAAATCAATAAAAATGGGAAAACTCGTAAGATACTTTTTTTATTCACATTTTAGGTTGACAAAAGTTCTGTCCATAAATGTAAAAGAATAATTATATAACATTATGTTAATACACTAGGCATGAAAATCATTATTATTACTATAACTATTCATCAATTCTTATTGTTGCTGTTAGGTGCCCTTGAGTCAGGTCCGAAGCATAGTGACCCTCATAGGGTTTTCAATGTCTGATTGTTTTGAGATTGCTGCAGGAGTGGATTGCCACATCCTTGTCCCATTTTTGCCTGGGTCCTCAGAGTGTGTGGAGCAGCACTCTACCAACTGAGCTAAACACTAGCCCTCAAAGCCAATAGTAGAGCAATTCTTAAATCCACATTATTGTCACATTTTTACAACCCCAGAAATCAGAACGTGTCATATAATCAATGGGATCTTGTCTCTGGGCTTTGAAATGAGTTCTTCTAGAGAGAATTTGCATTTGTTTCTGGCAATTAGAGTAACCTAAGACCATGTGAAATTATTTTTTTCTGTTTGAAGATTATTGGACCTCAGACCTATGTAAGTCTGTACTAGCTTGTGGCTCAAATTCTCAGATATATTTGTCTTCTTCCCACTTCAGAGACTGAGGTTGAGACATACAGGTTTCCTTGCTGCCAACTTCTGGAGAATTTGCCTTTACCATTTCACCAAGTATGTACCCTGCTTTTAGGAATCTCCTGTCAGAGTTCCCACTGTGGATGTTTTCTTCATGCACGTGGTACATAAAATCACAGTGCCTTTTGTGACAAATGGGCATCTTGATTTTGATGAAATATAATATTGTTACTAAAACTGAATTGGCCTAGGAAAGCAATGGTGGCTATGAAACTGAAGAAGGAGAATCTCCTTGAATTATTCACTTCCTTGACGCTGCCACTGGATGTCTTTCTCTTGCTGGGAACCAAAGAGTCTGGACTTAAAAGGACTGTGCTATAAACAGCTTTCCAAACCTCAGTAAATCTAGGACAAGGTCAAGAACACTGTATTTGCTCAATAAACATTTAGTTTCTGAATTATCTTAAGTAATGACTGATTAGAACCTGATGAACAAATAGGCAACTGAAGAAGCAAAGGAAAACTGGACCAAGGAAGCTCTGGGGCTCTAAACATGTCCCCAAGATGGGGTCCCTGTTGCAAGGGGCTCTTCTTTCAGAGAATATCCCTCCATATTTGTGCCTCACCACTGGGAGCACAAGTACTCACATGTCCAAAGGCACTAGATGTTGTAATGTCTTTCTATTCTTTCATTTAAACTTTGTTGGATACTTAGGTTGTCTTCCAGCTGCCCATCTTGCTCACAGAGGATCAAGTACCAAATAAGTATTGCTTTTTATTCATTTGAGCTTCCAGAAATGCCACAAAAGTACTTTTCAATATAAAAGGAAATGATTCCAGAGACGGCTGAACAAGATGCAACCTTTCACCCTCTAACTCTATTACCGCTGGGGTGAAACCTTTGTTAAATCCAGATTTATAACCCTTCTCTGTTCATATTGCCTAGTGGTTCTGCAAGCACGGTGCCTGTATTTGTTGCCAGAAAGAAAACATTTGCACAGTGGATTCTCTTGGTCTTTATCTCCTTTCTCTTGGGGATTGCTAGAAAATAGAGCATTGACTCCTGGTCTCTTTCTTCCTCTTTCCCCTCAGAGCCTCTTGCCATGTAACAAGATTGTTAAAGACAAATTGCTAACCATCCCTCTTACACACACACTTCATTAAATTGGTTGCACAATTTCTTTCATTCTTTCTCCAGGGTTGCTGTAGGAATATAGCCATTTATAATAAGTGCCACTGTCGAGTGTAACTGCTGGGCTCAGGCTCTTGAGAATGTGTATACACTCTTTGTTTCACAAAAGCCTTTCTTTCAGGTACAAGTAATTTAGTTCTGTTTCCTTAGATCAATGATTGGCATGTTAGGAGACCTTAGGTCACCTGGGGCTCATGTTGGTTTTTAATGAATTCCCTTAAAATACTGGGAACTACACAAGAGACTTCTGAATGGGCACTACTTACAGGTGATTTGTCATCATTGTCCTCATCCTCAGCATTATTGAGAAGCTAATACAAATGGACAAGGGTAACCCTCCCTCATCACCTTAGCTCACCCAATTAAAATCCAAGTTTCCAAAATCCTCATGGAAATCCAGGGAGAAAACATCTACTTATGGCAGGATGCTTGCCCACAAGTTGGGAAGCCTAGAGTGAGACCTAATTATACTGCTCTCCTGTGTCTTTGAGCCTCAGTTTCCCCATTATGAAATAGAAGTTAAAACGCCCTCCAATCTACCCAACAGGGATTATAAAACCATTCCAAATGATATTTTGTGTGAAAGTACTTTGGAATGTGTACAGCAGCAAACACGTGGAAGGTATTATTATCAACATATTTGCAGGCTGTCGTGCAGTTTGGCAAATAGCCTTTTTTATACAACTTGAAGGGGCTTACTCATAAGTCAGATGCAAAAAGAATGGAAAGGGAAGGAACTCAGGTAGCATGTGCTTGCTGAGATTCTTAGGGGATCCAGAACCTAGTTTTGAACATCACATGCCATAACATTAGTGCCCTCTTAGGAGCTCAGAGCCTAGTAAATATATCAGATCATCAACACAGCAACTTGTCAGAAAGCCTAGGGAACCAAAAGCAGCAACTGCAGTTTATGAGATGAAATAATCACAAAACTCAAACAAGGTGAATGCAGTGTGACTACAGCTAATGAACACAGGAGTAAGACAGTAAGAATGAAAGCAAAGCTGCCCAGTGCTGAACTGAGTGACCACGGCCCTTGGCCACCCTGATCCCTGCCCCTTGGCCAGCACTGAAGCCTAAAGATCCTTCTCAACTCCATCCTGGGCCTGAGCCAGTGCTCAGCATGTTTGACAGCAATTTGAGAGCCTTGCCTGACTTGCTGGTGAGGATGGAATTGATTTTGCTGCCATATAGTCCTAGACACCCATGTATTCAGACAACAGTGCTCCATCACCCTATAATAGGTGTCCTCTGTGTGCCTGTTACTGAAGCCACACCATGGGCCAAACCCCAGCAAGGCCAAGTTCACCACACTCTTTGGACAGCCCTATTGTGGTCAACCTAGAGCTTGTTAATACCCTTGGCAGAGCCTGCCTTTGTCCAAGTCTACCTACTTGTCCCTGTCCTCATCAACTCACCAATAGGATGGCTTGCCTCACCACCACCTCAACGTGGGCCTCAGGCACCCATAGCTACCCTTCTGAGTGAGTGTGATCTGCAGGCAGCTGTACTGGGTGGGGGGGACAGCTGTAAGGGCCAGAAAACCCCAGTTCAATTCTCAAACCCCACCATTGATACATTGGTGGGGTTCTGGACAAATGATTCTCTAAATTTTATTTTCTTCCCTCAAAAAAAGTTGAATAACAATAGAGTTATCCTCAGAATCAAGTGAATAGATTTGGAAATATGACATGAATTACAAGACACTATAAAATTTAAGGGTTATTTTTTTCATTATCCATAAGCAAAAGATAGAGAATTTATACCATTGGAATCTAGGCTGTCAATAATGATTCATGAAATGAATGTACAAATGAATGAATAAAATTTATATTTCAGTTGTTTTTCTTAAGTAAAAGCTCTTAAATTGAATAAAAATATAATTAAATTTAGACTGCTCTATGTCTAGGATTGTAAAAGTGACCCAAATTTTTTAGTAAACAATTTCTTACTTGTGGTAACTGTCCTTCCTATAAAGCCCCATTGTCAATACCTATTGTCAGCCCCTGACACTTTTATGATCTGTTTTTATGGCAATTACTTCCTCATGTATCTCCCTGGCTCTTGTCGGGATTGGTGAGGCCCACAGCCAGGGGAGGCAGCCAGGGTTGTGAGTTCTGAGCTGCAAATCAACCAAAGTAACAGATGGAAGCAGGTTCTGATGAAGGCTGAAACCAGCCAAGGAAATGGCCAGAAAAGGGGTGCCAAGTCACAAGGCTGTCATAGGACTGGACGAGGAGATACCCAGTAATCTCAGAGCTGAGGATGCTGTCAGAATGGGAGGTGACAGACAGAAGACAGGGGTGAGAGCCTAGAAAACTGAGGCAGAACACAGGCTACCAGTCTCACAGACTATAGTGTGAGATCAAATGGCAGCGACTTCACATGGACACTTCTGAACGCTGCCTCTCTCCTTTTCACCAGGGCTAAAATTGTCTGCCTTCTACTGGTGGTCAGCAAGCAGTCCCTGGCATTATGAGTCTCTCCCTTCTACAATCCAGCCCCTGTTCAACTCACGCCCTAAGGTCCGCTTTGCTCGTATCTTCCTTGGATGCCAAAGCTCCAGTGTCTGGCCCTGGCCTCCTCTATAAATTCATGTACCTTCCTGAGTGTTCAAGGTACCCAGACACCTGACCCCAGACAATCTATTGGCCTTTTCTCCATCCTATCAGGCCCATGTCTTCTGCTCCTGGCATTTGTTTCCCAAACCATCTGATCCCTTCCACTTCCCCTACGTTTTTACACATTCCTCTCAGCTTGAAACCACCTCTCTCCTCTCTATCCCTCCAGACTTTAACTAACCTTCAAGATTATCAAAGATAAGCCAGAGTTAAAGTGGTAAAAATGGATTCCATTCAGGACTACTGCAACAAGGGAAAAACTACCTCGATAGAGAACTGGGTTCAATTCAGAATACAGCATGAGCAAGTAGAAATTTATAGCCAAGGAGCATGGTAGGGATTGGTGGGTGGAAAACTACTAAATAAGGGGCTGGGGAGATTCTGGCTAAATTAACCTGACAGGATTCTTGCTGAAGACAGGCAAGGGTGATCAGACATCATCTTGTCGGGTGCTGGAAGATGAAGACCCCAATTAGATGTCCAGGGAGATCAGATATGGAGCATGGAGGGTTCTGGCAAAACTAATTTAGCAAAGTTTTTTGCTAAAACTGGATTTTACAAGGAACTATACAGATGGGCTTAGGATAAGGGTAGGTCAAGCAAAGAATCTTTGTCAAGAGACATTGCAAATCCCACCTCTCCATGAAGTATGCTTGGGTTGCTAGACCTACAGCTTTTGATTCTCTTCTGAAACCCTGGAGATATTTTTCCAGTTTGGGATAAATACCTCTTATAGGGTAGTATTACACTGTTGTCTTTTATTGTTTCTATTATTCAATTTTCTTTTGGTCTATTGTTGTTGTTATGTGCCATCAACTCAGATCCAACTCATAGCAACCCTGTATATAATAGAATGAAACACTCCCCAACACTGTGTCAATCCCAGCACTGTGTCAGCGCTTCTCTGCTATTCACAGCATTTTTGATGGCTGATTGTTTGGGGAATGAGCTACCAGGTCCTTCTTCCAAGCCTACAGCACCCAGTATTCACAGGTGGTCTCCCATTCAAGCACTAACCAGGCCAACTCTACTCAGCTTCAGAGATCATATGAGTCAGATGCCACGGTGGTCTATATCATAGCCATTAAAAGAAGCTTGTTATATTCTTTTTTTGTAAAAGTGCCCAAGAATTATGCCCCAATTATAGCAACTCTTAATATGTATTAATTAGTCCATTGAAATTGTTAATTTTATATTTTCTTTTATCTGTCCTCAAAAAGATCCTTCTAAGGCAGGAAGCAGTAGTAGTGGTGCTCTGAATGCTCTGCAGTCAGACCACCAGGGCTACTTGCTGCCCACAGGACCTCAGCAAATTATTTAACCTTTCTATGTCTAAACCCTCCCCATAAAGCTGCCAGGGTGCCTACATAAACAAACCCATGTAAAGTACTTAGGTTTTTACCTACATGTCCTGAACATTTAGGAGATCAATATCATTCAAGGAGAAGTCAAAAAATATATTTGATGTTTGCAAATTTTATATCTTCTATTTGGACTAGTACTATGAGCTAAAAGAAACTATAAAAATGTGAATAATTAAATTTATTAATCTCTTTAAATACCTGAAATGTTGAATGCCTGAGTTAACTCAAAGTGTTTTTCCTGACTATGGACTGATGTGTAATTTCTTGAGTGTTGTTAAACATATTTTGGTTGACTCTTCAGGATTCAGAATGAAGTCTTGCAGTCTTTGAATCTATAAAAGAATTAAAGTCCTTTGGTTTAACAAAAAAAAGGGAGAGAGAAAGAAACAAATCTGCCCTCCCACTATCCTTCAATTGTTCTCACTCCTCAAAGTGGGGGTTGATTATTCTTAATAGCAAAAATGTTGCCTTAGACCAATTCAAAATCGATTTATTAAAATTGACAGATTATCCAATCCTTTACCATAAAAGGATACACCCACACGTTCTTCAAGCTTTTCTCCAAGAAACCTGGGGTTGCAAATGTCTTCCTAGAATGCTATCAATTTAAATGATTGAAAAAAACAACACATAATAAGTGACAGATTTTTCAAATCAGATAAAGATGGGAACCAGATTATCTGTCTGGGGGTGATAGATTGCAGCAATAATAAATTCACTTGAAGACACTGGATCAATTTTTAATCAAGCCAAGAATTATTATTGCAGAAAGATAAAATGACCCATGAGAAGACGCCTTAATTTTCCACCAATCAAATTATAGCCTTTCTAAATAAGATGTAATGAGATCCATGGAATATCCAGGTTACACATCCCACCTAATTACCCCTGTTCCCTGTCATGTAGTGATATACTAGTGGTAAACTGACCTCTGAATTTGCCCAGATGAAAAGGTAATTAGTTTTTCCACCAGGCTGTGGTGAAAATAACAGCAGTGACACATGTCATCTCCTTCTACCAACTCACAGTCTCTGAGGTGTTTGTTCTTAAAATATACAGGATATGACCTACTGGGTAATAAACTACACAGTCATTAAGTGAAGCTTGTGTCTGACAGAAAAACAGCCACCATCTCTAAGTTGAGAAAAAAGAGCCTAGAGGTAAAGCAAATCAGTCTGCACTTGACATTAAACTTTTTCAACAGGGAAAGACAGACACCCCTTCCCACCCTCCCCCAGGAACCACCAATCAGGAAATGGAGCTTGTAATTACTAACTATTGTGAGGACCCTGTAGAGAGGCCAGGTCCATATGCTCCCTCTGGCCCTCCTGTTCCCACCCATCCTTTCAGGCTAAAACTCCTCCATTTGAGATCTCTCCCAACTCAGCTCCCTTTCCTCCTCCAAACACTGCTGGCAAGACAGACCATCACTTTAAATCTAACTGTTCCCCTGAGCAAACCCATGTCGGGACCTTTCCATATCCGTGATGCATTCATTCAACGAAACACTCACTGCTGTGGGCAGATATACCGCCTTTCTTTTCCCAATTCTTGTTTTTTATTGTTGTTGTTGTTTTGTTTCTTGTTGTTGTCTGTTTGTTTTTCCTTTTGGGGTGGGAGATACAGGGAGAAAAACAAATGTTATTATAAACTGATAATACATTTCAAGTTTAATAAGTGGAGAAAGTAATTAAGGCTATAGTATCTTCCTTTGATATTTCTGACATTAACAGATCTAAAGTCAAGAAGGGCCAGGCACCGTGGTGCACGCCTATAATCCCAGCCGGCTTGGGAGGCGGAGGCAGGAAGCTTGCAAGTTCGAGACCAGAGGCAGTCTGTGTAATTTAGCAAGACCCTGCCTCAAAAAGTAAAAAAATGGGCTGGAGTGCAGCTCAGTGGTCCAGCACTTGCAAAGCATGAAAGCACAAGGGCCTGGATTCAACCTCCAGTACCGCAAAAAAAAAAAAAAAAGTCAAGAAGGTAACTTTTCTGCAAAACATTTTCACCCTCCAATTCTTGAAACATCGACAGCCACACCACCCTAGCATCCAATCCCACCAGATCTCAGAAGTTAAGCAGGGTCCCACCTGGTTAGTCCTTTGATGGAAGACAACCTGGGAATACCAGGTGCTGTAGGCTTGGGAGAAGGACCCAGCAGCCCACTCCCAAAACAATCAGCCATCAAAAACCCTGTGAATAACAGAGAAGCACTGACATACTGCCAGGCATAGCAGTGTGTCGAGTAGTGTTTCCTTTTGTTATCCATAGGGTCACTATGAGTCAGACCCAACTCGAGGACACCTAACAATAATTATTGAAACAGATAACCTCCAATAGCCTGGGATAAACTTTCATCAAATTGGCTTGCTCTTCATCCTGTCATGGAACATACTCAGCTCATTTAATATCAGGATTTCCTAATATTTTGCAAACATTCATTCAGTTTATCAGTTCTTTCAGCCCATTGGAAATCTCCAACTGAAGCTTGTGGGTCTTTGTAAGGAGGCTATCAGTAAATTGGTGGCCCAGGATCCTATTCAAGCATGCATTGCTAATGGTAATCAGCTGTCAATTTAAAATGAAGTCTCTTTAACTTACTCCTGCCATTAAATCTTTTGACGAGCCTCTTACATTTCACCTAACAGTGTACAATTGCAAAGATCTTGGATTCTCAAACCCAGTGCAAAGCCACCTCAGTTTCCCATCTGATGGCTCTCAAAAAGATATAGAATCTTTGATGCTAATAAACAGCAAACTCTCATTAATAGGTTTGCTATCCAAAATTCAATGCAGACATTTACTGGGATTTTTCCCCCAATAATGCCATTTATCCAACTTTCCACCTTTTTGATCATCCATATATATTTAACCCATTTTTTGTAATGTGTGATCCTTCAAATCACCAAACTCAGGTCATACTCACAAAAAGAGAATATTAATGACCAAAACCAATTTTCTAAAGTTATCACCAGATAGTATTTCACTCAATTACAAATTTCAACATTGATAATCCCAAAGATTCAACTCAATGGCACCTAACAATAACAACATATATTAGCGTACAGCTGGAGTTTAGCTCAGTTGGTAGAATGCTGCTCTGCACTCTCTGCAGCCCTCAGTTTGATTCCCCAGCACCATAAAAAGGGGAGAAGGCAATGGCAATCCGCTCCCGAAGCAATCCCAAAACAATCAGCCATTAAAAACTCTATGAATAGCAGAAAAGCACTGACATAGTGCTGGGAATGGCATAGTGTTGGAGAGTATTTCTTTCTGTCATACACGGGTTGCTATGAGTCAGACCTACTCGAGGGCACTAACAACATATATTAGTTATTTTTTATTAGTAGTATATTTTTTATTTTTTATTTTTTAATGTTTTTATTATTTGGTATATTATGTATGTTATGAATTGAATGTTTGTTCTCTCCTAAATTCCTATGTTGAAATCTTAAACTCCAGTATAAAACTATTAGGAGGTAGGATCTTTGAGAAGTAATAGGTTTATGAGGTGATGTGGGTAAAGCCCCTGTGATGGGATGAATGCCTTTATAATGAAAGGAAGAGACATCTCTCTCTTCTATGTGAGGATACATCAAGAACGTGACCATCTGTAAACGAGAAAGAGCGTCCTCACCAAGAATCAAATCTGCCAGCACCTTGATCTTGGAGTTCCCAGGCTCCAGAACTGTAAGAAATAAATGTTTAAGCCACCCAGGCCATGTTATTTTTTATAGCAGCCCAAGCTAAAATTATATAAATATATTAGATAATATAATAGCTATTATATTCATTACATTGTACTTAATTTATAATAACATAATGCATAAAAAAATCACAACATGCTTTTTCAGGCACACTGTTATAGTTTTATATTCATCATCTCAACCTGACAGCATAGTCTCAACCCGACAGCACAAGACGAAACTCTTTTATTCCTCTTCTACAGATGGAAAAATCAAGGCTTGAAAGGGATAGCTAATTTGCACAAAGTCCCACAAATAAGAAGAACCCAGGCAATCTGTCTCTATACTTTACCAATAAGATACAAAGTGAGCTTTCTGGGAAATTTGTCAATTTCATTTTCAGTTAGTCTTTATGTAGGATTATAATTCCTGGACAACAGTCACTGCCGTGCTATCCCACTTGTGATTTTTTTTCCCCCATTTTTATGATATCTTGGCTTTGGATGTTACTGTGTCCCTCCAAGCACTTTATCTTAGAAATAACTGGCTCAAGCACAAAGAGAATTATCCTCAATTTAATTAATTCCAGCAATTCATTGTCTAACTCCCCCTTCCTTGCTAATTTATTAATAACAATTACAATGAAATTGGCATGCTGTATAAATTCTTACATTTTCTCTTTACCTTAAAATATCATCTCTGGTGATCTTAAAAGGTGATACATTAAGATTTACAGTTTATTACCAGTAACATAGCTATAGCCAATTGGCCATAAAAGCCAACTATTTTTAAGTAATTCAAAATGTCCATTGTAGTGAATGGGACATTTGCTTGACTACGTCTTTGGAATATTAATATTTTCAAATATTCCTTTGCATTCTTGCACTTGATCAAACCAATACCTACCTAAGCATTAATTGAATACACACTTCTCCCTTTATAGTGTATTCCCAAGGAGGAAACTGGATAACTATTCAAACACAGACAGACAATTAATGATTGAACTATATTATTTGTCTAATTATCTGGAATAGGCAAGTAGTTCATGGATTCAACAGTAAAGACTTTTATAAGTCTTCTATTAATGAAAACCATTTTAAATGGCCCAGCATTACATAGTCATTGACTCTCATAGTCTAAACAATTTAATTTAGAGATAATGCTGTTACATGTTGGTATGGCCCAAAAGACTTGCTATTGGCCAACAGACTTTTTTTTTTTTTTTTTTGCATTAGTTGGGGATTGAACCCTGGGTCTCATTCTTGCATGCTTTGCAAGTGCTATACCACTGAGGTGTACCCTAGCCCATTTTGTCTTTTTTTTTTTTTAACTTTTTGAGACAAGGTCTCACAGACTGCCAGGGTCTAAAATATGCGACCCTCCTGCCTCTGCTTCCCAGTTGCTGGGATTATAGTCGTGAGCCACCATGCCTGGCAGCCAACAGACTTTCTACACATCACTTTTATTACCTTGATGCCTGTTATTGCACAGTATTGAAAGCATCCCTTCCTAACGTACCCAGTTGTCTCAGTTTGCCTGATACCATCCTGGTTTTGCACTTAAATTCTGTATCCCAGGAAATGCCTCAGTTCTGGGTTCTTCCTAAACTTTCTTTAGTCCACTTCTACCCCCAATTGCCAAATTACTACCATAAAGAGTCTGACTCTCCATTCATTTGGAATTCCACTGTAAACTTATATCATCCTTTGTTGTTGTTGTTAGGTGCTGTCAAGTGGAGTCCAACTCATAGTGACCCTGTGTACAACAGATCAAAACACTTCCCAATTCTGTGCCAGGCACACGATCTTATTTATGTTTAAGCCCATTGTTGCAGACACTGTGTCAATCCATCTGCTGGAAGGTTTTCCTCTTTTGTGTTGACCTGCCACTCTCCCAAACATGATGTCTTTTTCTAGGCATTGATCTCTCCTGCCTACATGTCTAAAATATGTAAGATGCAGTCTTGCTATTCTTGCTTCCAAGGAGCACTCTGGTTGCACTTCTTCTAGGACAGATCTGTTGGTTCTTTTGGCAGTCCGTGGCATATTCAATAGATGTCTCCAGCACCATAATTCAAAAGCATCAATTCTCTTCCTGTCTCCCTTGTTCAATGTCCAGCTTTCACAACCATATGATGCGACTGAAAATACCATGGCATGAGTCAGACGCACCTCCGTCTTCAATGTGACATCTTTGCTTTTCAATATTCTAAAGAGATCTTTTGCCACAGCTTTTCCTAGAGCAATGCATCTTTTGATTTCTTGACTGCTGCTTCCACAGGTGTTGATTATAGAGCCAAGCAAAGCAAAATCTTGGACAACCTCAATCTTTTCTCCATTTACTGTGAAGTTGCATATATCATTCTTTATAATATTCATACTCTCCCATTCAGTGGTTAAAGATATAAGTGTTCCCATGGGCTACTGCATCCAGGTCATTGGGATGCCCTCTGTAATGCCTCTACTTGTTCATGAGAAGTTCACTGGGATTTTTTTTTTTTTTTAGTGGCATGTGATTGGCTCTTTCAGAGGAATCTGGGCCATTCAAATAATTCTATTAAAATGTCCTCACTTCCAAGAAGACCAAAAATGATTCTTAATTAAATGTTTAATGTTTATTATGTTAGAATATTAGTTTAGGTTGAATTTATGATGCACTAGATTTGTACTTTTTATGTATATAGATTTTATAGTTCATTGAGATAATCAATGTGTACAGTACATTCAAGCCCATTTATATGACAGAGCACAATTTTATTCTTTAAAATTATTACAAAGGTTTATAGCTGTCGCATCTTTGCTTCTATGACATATTTTTTATCACATCTACGGCTTATTTAATGGTAAGTTCTTGGTCAGGATTGCAATGCCCAATTATGATATTGTTCTTCTGGGAAAATGTGACTGCTTTACAATAGTTTCCAGGAATGGATTGTGGTCAAAGGCAGAGACTAATTGTCCTTTGAAAGGAACAACTCTTAAATGTGTGTGTGTGTGTGTGTGTGTGTGTGTGTATGCACACACACGTGCGGCTCTTGTGCATGTGTAAAACCCTTTCTCTATTCCAGACATATCCTCGAGCACTATTTCACCAGTTAGACTCTTTTGAGGTGTTTTGTACCATTCATACAGCTATAGTGATGGAGAAGGAAAGGCCACATGGGATGACCCACATGTTTATCACATACCTAAAGAATAAAAGCCATTCAGACCTCTCAGCTACCATTTCCCCCATGCAGGAAGTGGGGAGTCTCCATAGCTTCAAGAAGTCCCTGGCTCCTGTAAACGTTTTGTGTAAAGAATAAATTCAGCAAGCCAGGTATAGTGGCACACACCTGTAATCCCAGCGGCTTGGAAGAGGGAGGCAGGAGGATTGCAAGTTCAAGACCAGAGGCAGTCTGCATAACTTAGCAAGACCTTGTCTCAAAAAGTGAAAAAATAGACTGGGGGTACAGTTCAGTAGTCCAGCACTTGCAAAGCATGCAAGTGCAAGGCCCTGGGTTCAACCCCCAGTACAGCAAAAAAAAAAAAAAAAAAGAATAAATTCAACTGCCACCTCTGCGATACACTTAGGGAAGACCAAGGGCACAATGGCACAGAATCTACAAAAAAAATCCATGACTGAAGTTTAAGATCGTGTGTTCAGTGTGACTCTGGATGTCCCTTGATATTCTGGATTTCAAAAGTACCCACGTTTTACTTACAAAGATTTCTTATGCACATTTGTTCAATTCTTCCAAAAGGATTCCCTGAGAGATACTATTTATAATACCTAGAAAATCACATAAACAGCATATTTTGAAATGAAAGTTCCCCTTATCATTCACTTTTCAAAGTAATGTCTTTTAAATATGACAAATGAATGAGTGAAAAATTCCAGGCGTCCTGAAAGGTTGTTGTTGCTATTGTTAGATGCCATCAAGTCGGGTCTGATTCATGGTGACCCTGTGTACAACAGAACAAAACACTCTCCGACACTGTGCCATGCCTGGCACTATTGTCAATACTTCTCTGCTATTCATAGGGTTTCCCAATGGATGATTGTTTTTGGAAGTGGATTGCCAGGTCCTTCTTCCTAGCCTGTATCACCTGGTATTCCCAGGTGGTCTCCCATCTAAGGACTAACCAAGCAGACCCTGCTTAGCTTCTGAGATCAGGCAGGATTGGGATACCTAATAAGACACACAGGATGAAGAATTTCTGATCAGCCTCCAAAAACATGCATTTGAAACATCAGATTATAATTAGGTGGTAAAGCTATATAAACTCATGTATGCCTCACCCTTCTACAAACCAAACTTCAGCAATTTCAGTTCAGTAGAAATTTTTGTTGCTGAAGCCTTGACTGGCAGTGGTAGCAGCAGCACTCCCTGCCAAGAAATGTTCCCAGGTGCAAGGGGCAGTTAAGACCTCTATCATACTGTGGCATCAGATACAATGACTCTAGAGGTAAGATTGTCAGGCTGGCCAACAAGACAGACAGGAAAGCTGGTAGATTCTGTCACTCAGGGAGAATGGCCAGTGTCCAGTCAGCCCATGAGTTAGGATCCAGCAGTGGCCAACAGAAACCACTTCAGCTAGTTTCAACACAAATTGATTTATTAGTGGGCATTACATGGCTTTAAAAAACCATGCAGAACTTCTAGGAATGATTCCCAGTGCGCTACCACAATGGAGAAGCTGTCACCACTGTGCAGGATGTTGGTGAGGACAGAACATGGTACCTCTGGCCTGATCTACACCAGCAAAGTGGATGCCTCATACCTGGACTCCAGTTCCATTTTACTCACCTCTGATCCCAGCCTCACACACAGACACAACCAATATAGAGCACAGAATCTGAGCCAGGATCTCGCTAAGTCACACAGGGTGCCTCTGGCTTTGAACTTGCAATCTTCCTACCTTAGTCTCCTGAGTCACTGGAATTTTAGATGTATGCCCCTGCACCTGGATAAAATCTGGCTTATCCAAGGAAGTAGATTAAGCCAAAGAGCAAACAGCAATGATGAGAACTTACATAGAAAGCCAGGAGTGAGGTCTGTAGGATACATGGTAGAGACCAGGCTCTTTACAGAAGAGCTTACCAGTGTGGTTACAGTCAAATTCTTGTATAGTTTATTTACTTGCTTACTTACTGAAACTGTCATCTAGGGGATTCTTGGAAGATGATCCCTGGCATCCTTTAAGGAGTTAGGGCTACTCCCAGGGATTGGATGGAAAAGGATGGTCTTAACCGAAATTCTGATGACAGACTTGTTAAGTTCAACTCATGGCACTTCTTTAACCCTTTCCAATCTGCCCTCCCTATGGGACAACCTGCTATGACATTCAAGGTACAGCCAGGACTTGGTTAATGTCAGAAGTTTTACCCAAGGGGAGATGAGAACAAAGTTGCTGCTCATCCAGTGAAGTAATCAGCTTCTGCTGTTGGGCTGCCATTGCCTCGGGCTTCTCTCAACAATGTTTTACCTACCGGACACAGAAAGGAGTTTGCAGCCCCAGACTGCATAAATTAGAAACAGAGCCTAGGACGGCTTCATGTGCACATATGCCCAGGTTTTATGAGCCAAAGTCTTTATAAGCACACTCAATAAAACCTCACCAATCTAAGTTTAGAGGCAAGACCTCTGATCCAGATACTTCCCAATGTTCTGAAGCCTGCTCTACTCTCGCACTCAGGGATCTGCCCAACTGACAAAGCAATATTGTTATTCAAAGCATCTATATGTACTTTGGGCTTAGCTCAGTTGGTAGAGTGCTACTCTGCACCTTCTGAGGCACTCAGTTCAATCCACAGCATCCCAAAAAACAGGAGAAAGACATGGCAATCCACTCCTGAAGCAATTCCAAAACAATTAGCCATTGAAAACTCTACGAGGGCCACTGTGAGTTAGACCCAACTTGACAGTACCTAACCACAACAGTATGCATTTTATTTGCTCTCCACTACAATCTTAGGAGAGAGGCAAGAAAAACATACGGATTCCCATGTAAAGATATGACAACTGGGACTTAACATAAACAATGAATCTTCCCAAGGTACATACTGTCAGTCCCTGACCAGACACGAAACCCACTAATTAGAGGGCCAGGGAGCATATCCAAAACTCCAAATCAGAGCGTCCACTATTTGGAGCCAGATCCCACGAGCAAATGAAGAGGATTCAGGACCCTTGTTGGTTAGAAAATGTCCTCAGAAGCCGGAGCCTCCCCAGGAAAAACTGAAATACTTCATTGCAAAGAAGGCTTAGAGCACACCAACATTTTCTGGCTCGTGGTGGGGGAAATTTTAACATAATTCTGAAAACAGTTTCAAAATCGAGTTGGAAAGAATAGGAAAAATGAAAGGAGGAAAGTCAAATGCCAATTTCCAACTTTTTTCAATATCCAGTCTCTACTAAAGTCTGACTAACTTTCAAATCTCATCCTATAGCTCCTTACAAAGTGCTAAATGTATATGTCTTTCAGTTTATTTTTCACACATTTTTAAGTTTTATTTACCTCTATTACTAAATTTTTCTCTATTATTTTCTGTGTCTAAAGTCTAGAAATTAACACAACAATAAATCAAGGTCGGATTTGTGGTATTTGCTGATTTCTCTAGTGAAATACTCCCACCAAAATATTTTTCAATTTAATACTAATTTTGCTCTCAGAATTCCCCCACACTTTTAGCCAGGTGTGGTGGTGCAAAGCTGTAATCCTAGCACTCAGGAGGCTGAGGTAGGAGGATGGCAAGTTCAAGCCAACTTGGGCTACCTCTCATGAACCTATCTGAAAAAAACAAAAGGAAAAAAAGGGAAAAAAAGAAAAGACGAAGGGAGGAAGGATGGAAGGAAGGAAGGAAGGAAGTTCTTCACACTTTCTCAAGATAACTGAAGCTACCTTGTTGTTGTTAGGTGCCATGGAGTCAGAATCAGACTCATAGCAACCTTACATACAATAGGCGAAACACAATTGTCAGTGCTTCTCTGCTGTTCATAGAGTTTGCAATGGCAGATTGATTTTTGGGAGTGGGTTGCTGGGTCCTTCTCCCAAGCCTACAGCACCTGGTGTTCCCAGGCAGTCGCCCATCCAAGTACTAACCAGGCCCGAGCCTGCTTAGCTTCTGAGATCTGATGGGATTGGATACCACAGTGCTATGGCTGCAGGGAAAGCTACCTTAGTAGAGGCCATATGTAATGAGAGAGAATAAATAGGAAACCCGTCACCCTCAGGCCCACCAGTCAGTTAACATATTTTCAGGGAAGCTAATAGCCCGCAGAAGAAGGGAAAAAGTGAAAATAAAGTAGAAAAACACAAATTTGACCGTCAACAAACAAGTTACTATAAGGAAAGAAACTGCTTCCTTTTCAAAGTCAGCATAATAATTATAACCTGCAATATCTATTGAGGGTACCTTTTGTTCCCAGCTGTACTGCTAAGCCCTTGCAATGAATTTCACTTGACAACACCCAAGGAAATAAGCACCTTCCATTTATAGAATAGGAAAGTGAGGACCAGTAAGATTAGGTCACTACCTGGCAAATTTAATGTGCACACAAATTTAAGCATATTGTTAAAATGCAAATTTTGATTCAGTAGGTCTATTGGGACCAAGACCCAGGACTTCAAACTCTGTGGTGACACTGGTCCAAGGCCCACACCTTGAGTAGCAAGGGTTAAGGAACTTGCCTGAGGCCAAACAGCCAGGATGATAGCAGGCAGATTTACAGTTCTTAGAGCCACTTCTGCCCATGATGTTACTGGTTCTCAAATTGTGGTCCCTGACCAGCAGCAGCAGCAGCATCCCCTAAAAACTTGTTAGAAATGCAAGTTCTTCACTGAATCAGAAAGTCTCAAGTACAGTCCAGAGATCAGTGTTTTAGCAAGACTTCCAGAGGTTTCTGAGGCACACTTAAGTTTGAAACTGTCACACTACACCATGCCTTGGTTTTGCTGGATTGGTTGGTTGGTTGGTCTGTTGTTTGTTTTTTTAAGTCTTTCCTGCAATTTTATATTTGAGTCTTGGAACATCTTTAGAATTTTGACATATTGCAACCCCTCTGTGCTAATTACTATCATAGAAAAGGTAGTTTCTTTAGATAAAGCTGAAAACATATTACACCTGTGACTAACAGTGCATTGCTCTCATCTTCTCCACAGCAGAGAAGAATGACAAACCATCTTATGCAGCCAATCAGATGGAATGCAAAGGAAGAATTTAACTGTCTTTTCCAATCAAATTGCTTATATACTCCAGGGTTATAAATGATAAATGAGCTACTGCAGGCATGTGCTTTATACCAAGGAAATTATCATTCTCCTAGGCCTAAGCACAGAACAGATTTCTGTGAAGAAATGAAAATATTTCCCCCAGAAAAATCTCCAGCATGGTAACAATGATGTATTCATTTTTTTTTCCACATTCAGAATCTTAGAACTCCAATACTTCCCCAGAGCAGGTCTCTGTGCCTGCCAGAAATTATACATACATACATACATACATACATACATACATACATACATACATACACACATATATATAGTTGTTGTTGTTAGGTGCATATGAGTCCATGTTTGACTCATAGCGACCCTATGTACAACAGATGAAACACTACTGTCATGCTTCTCTGCCATTCATAGGGTTTTCAATGGCTGATTGTTTGGGGGGAGTGGGTTGCCCAGTCCTTCTCCCAAGCCTATAGCACTTGATGTTCCCAGGCAGTCTCCCATCCAAGTACTAACCAGGCCTGACTCTGCTTAGTTTCTGAGATCTGATGGGATCCCATGCCACAGTGGTATGGCTGCAGGCTATAAATATCTCTATATATAGATATATCTATACACACACACAAACACACACACACACATACACACACACATACACACACGCACGCACGCACACACACACACACACACACACACACATCTCTCCCAAAAATGGAGATTAAATGCAACTTAAAAACCAGAAGAAGCAAGAAAGTAACATTTTTCTTTTTATTGAGCCAAAAACAATAGTATCCCATTCTGTTCAATTTGCTGTCTACTTAAGGTTTGCTTCAGTCCTTACTTCATCTGACCAAGTACATTCATCCTCAGTAAAGCTCCCCACCTCATACCCACACTGGCCAGATTCCAGTCGAGATATTTTATATGTTGAAAGTGTGATAGGCTCTTGATGACAGCACATATTTTCCTGCATCTGCACTAAATTCAAACCATTCTTCACAACCCTATTAGACATGAGCAAAGTCACTTGTAGCCAGTAGGTGTCCTTTGATTGTATTTTTAGAATAGCCCATGAATAAAATAGAATTGGATTACCCAAAGAAAGCCAGTAACTAAATATGACAGTTTGAATACATCAGGAAAATTCCAACTTTTTTATCTGGAGAATGGTCTCTTCCAATGTCATTAGAAGTTACATGTTTTATTCTGATTCCTGATTTCCGATAACCCAAAAGAGTTGATTTAGGTGTTGAAAGATACTAGGAATGCAAGACAATAGCACAGTGATACTGAGAGTGAATGGGCTAGCATATGCGCAAGCACACATGAACACAAGCACACGTGTGTACAAATGCACGCATACCATCCACAAAGAGGAAAGGAGGCTTCAGCGGAAGGAAAACCAACCTTACCACCTCACACTATGCCATCTTCTCTTCCTAAATTCTAGCCTTTTCTCTAAAGTCCAAACTTCCTCCACTGCAATCTTTAGATATTTAATTAATTTGTACCCACATCCCCAGAACTCTTTCTCCTTAAGTTCCATCTGAGCCTGGCCCCAGAGAATCAAATGCATATTCACACTCTCAGAAGCTGGAGATCTTACCATATTTAACAAGAAGCATCTCTGACAGTAATTGGAGTTTCGTATCAAGGTAAATAAATGGTAAGATCATAAGAACATACTCTAGTGGCCCTGTGCATCCTGGAAATGCTAACATCAGAGAGGAAATTTAACATAAGGCCTCAGTGGAGATTTTCTATAAACAAACAATGCAAAAAAGAAGCCTCACTTTTGTCATGTGTTATTCCCATTGAAGAAAAGATGAATATTCTGTTTCATATGTTTGTTACCAGAAGCTGCTGCTTCATTTATTTAATAGGAGGTTTTTCACTTCCTCACTACGTGGACCAAGTTATCATCCTAACTTGGCCAGCAGTGGGTAAGCAATCTTACCCAGCAGTGGCTTTTAATGCAAATTGTACAAATTATTAAATCTGTGGTGATGTTAACACTTCAAGGGAGTCTATTTAAAGGTGGCTCACATTTTTCTTTTATCCACATTGAATGAAGCACCTGTCTTCTAGGACTAGCAAGCTTTCTCTGAGACAGGGTTTCTAAACCTCAGCACTATTGACAATTAAAATAGGATGATTTTTGACATGGAGACTGTAGGAGGTAGAATAGTAGCTCTATAAAAACATCCATGACCTAATTCCTGGAACCTGTGAATACATCACATTACACGGCAAAAAGAAATTCAGGTTTGCAAATGGAATTAAGTTTGCCAATCAGCTGACCTTAAAATAGAGACATTATCCTGAATGATCTTGGCAGGCCCAGTGTAATCAAGAGGGCCCCAAGAAGTGAAGGAGGGAGGCAGACCAGTTGTTCAGAGATGTGCTGAAGGAGGAGGCAGGAAGTCTTCAAAGCATGAAAGGGGCTGGATATGCTATTGCTAACTTTGAGAATGGGGCAAAAGACCACAAGCCAAGGAATACTGGCAGCCTCTAGACGCTGGAAAGAACAAAGAGATGATTAATCTCATAGAGCCTCCAAAAGATCGCAGCATGATGACATCTTGTTTTTAGCTCTATAAATTACATGTGGACTTCTGACCAACAGACGTATGAGAAATAAATCTGCATTGCTTTAAGGCACTAAAGTTGTAGTAACTTGCCACAACATCAATTGTTATGGCAGTCATTGTATTAAAATATGAATATGGGGATATATGTGTATGGAAATGTTATAATGAAACCTATTTAACTGTATACTAACTAAAAATATACTAGAAAAGTGAAAAAAAGTAACCCAGAAAATAATAAAATAAACGACCCTGGGGCCATCCTGTGTACTGTAGTATGCTCAGCATCCACAGCCTGTACCTGCTGGGCACCATAGCACTCTCTCCACAGTGATATCGATGAAAAATGTCTGCAGGAATTGCCAAATGTCCCCTGGGAGGCAACATCAACCCCAGTGAACCACTGCCATCAGACTACTGGACCTATTTACTTTTGAATTATATTATTTTCTTATTTGTTGTTGTTAGGTGCCATCAAGTCATGTCCAACTCATAGTGACCCTGTGTACAAGCGAACAAAATACTCCCTGACACTGTGCCATGCCCAGCACTGTATCAGTGTTTCTCGTTATTCATAAAATTTTCAATGGCTGATTTTTTTGAGCTTGTTTTGGAAGTGGGTTGCCAAGTCCTTCTACCATTTTTGTGGTACTGGGGATCAAACCCAAGGCCTCAGAGTGGGCATATATACATACCTAACCTCAAATTTTAGGCCAAGAAATTTCAATGTCCTAATATAGTAACCCTCCAAAAGGTATTTCTATTATGAAAAAAAATTACAGGAAAAAATGAAATAGAAAATAAACATTCCAACCCAGGCATTGTGGTGCATACCTGTAACCCCAGCACTCAGGAGGCTGAAGCAAGAAGATCACAAGTTTCAGGCCAGTCTGGGCTACATAGTAAAACCCTATTTCAAAAAAATAAAACTCATCCTAAAAGCAAGAAAGTTTTCATTCTATAGGAAACAGAGGAAGTATGAAAGATACCAGCTAAGCTCAGACCCATGTGTGGAGTTGGCCCATCATCAATGAGAAAAATATTAATAGTAATAAAAATACTGAGGTTTTTTATTTGGTTTTTGTTTGTGTTTTGCAGTACTAATAGTTGAACCCAGGACTTTGCACATACTAGACAAGCACTTTACCACTGAGCCACACCCCAGACCTTTTCTTATTTATTTTGAGACAGGGTCTTGCTAAGTTGTGCAGGCTGCCTCTGGCCTCAAACTCAGGATCCTCCTGACTGAGCCTCCCAAGCCACTGGGATTATAGGCTTGTACCACAGTGCCCAGCAAATACTAAGGTTTAATATCTATTACTTATGTAACCTCCAAAACTATTAGTACCCTCATTGCGAACCATAACTTGGGAGTATTGGGACATTCTTGCCATCATCTGCAAGTTACTATAACCTATACTTCAGAGGTAGCAACAGAGTAAACTTTAATTCAAGGACAGAACAGATGGAGAGTGTAAAGGTTATTCTGAATGTTCAGTAAGTGTTTGGAGGGTGAATGGAGAGTGATGAGGACCATATACAAGTATCAGAAACCAGCTCTTGGTTTCAGTCCACTCAAATCCGAAGAATCTCTCTATTTAATTGGGTGTTCACATCCCTTCTGATAAAAACACACACACACACACACACACACAAACATACACAGCCCTTGGAAAAATTTTTGGAATGGAATTAACTATGATGATTGCTTACTCAAAGTTACAGCTGTTCCTCCTTTCACCCTGAACTTATGATACTATTATCTGTGGATCAGCCCTGGGAGATTTAAAAAGTTGTGTCTCAGGAATGTATATGCAAGATGTCTAATGGAAATCTCTGTTCCCTGGCACTGACTTACCTCCGTAGGGTACAGGTCCCTTTGGTTTTCCATTGTTATTCTCTTACTATGGAACAAACGGTTTGCTTCAGACCCAGTTTAAAACTGGTTGGTAGTCCCACTTACTCCAAGATCTTCTCAAAGGACCAATCAGCCTTTGCCATCACAAGTACTCTGCTGTGTGACCAAGGGGTCATGCTTGGATTAGGACCATTTCTGCCTTCAGTTCTCTTGGAGAATAACTCCCCTCTCTGGAGCTATCTCATTAAAGCATTATCCACCAGACAAATTGCAAATCCCAAGCCTGCTTAATGTTGTCTTATAGGAACTATGGTCTTAATACATGTTTATTTTAGTTGTGGAGGATTCAGAAAGCGTATGCATAGGTGAACTGGGAAAGGCAAGGAGACAAAGCAACCTCCAGGACCACCAAGGACCCTTCCCATGATGAACAATAACTATATCACATTCACATTATCTGTAAAGGGACATTCTGCTAACGTGGATTCTTTTCTTTCCCAGCTCTGCAATATCTGGCTTCACTTAACTGTCATATTAAACATAAGAAATCAATGCTAGACCCTTTGCAGAATCCAATGTCATTAATATTTCTTGCTGCTTTACCTGAATTTCCCTTCCTCTGCTTTTTATTTTTTTATCTTTCTTTAAAAAAAAAAAAATCTTGCTCCATGAGGTAACTAGCCTCAGGGTAAGAAGACAGAAATGCAACATTGCATCAGAAAACACCATTTGGACTATATTTTATTGATGTCGTGCTAACAACACCCCCAAAAAATGAACAGTAGTTATTCAAATTAGTTTTATGATGAAACTGTTTATTACTTTACACTGAGCTAAATAAACTAGCGCCAAACCATTTCTAACATTCAGTCAGTAATTAGAGAAAATAAAATGCAATTTCACATGGAACAAATGCACCTAAACTGCTGCAGAGATGGCAGGCCCCACCGGAAACCCCTTTCCATGGCTGGAAAGCCTGTCTCCCACCAGTCTCCATGATTTTTCAGCAAGGGGAGGAGTGATTGTTAAGCAATAAGTTCTGCCTTAGGCATCAAAATGGCAGGAAGGAAATGCAGGGCAAGTGGGGCATAAAACCTCACTAAGACACAGAACACTATCAAATTGGGTTCTTCATAGCTCTCACCTCTATATCTTTTCAAGCTAAGCTAACAAGGCCCTGGGTGGATCCTGCTGGGATGGTTGCTGTATTCACTGGGGCTAGAGGGAGGAGAAAAAGAAAGCCTGAGGCAATTCTTCCATCTCCATTTTAAAAACAGAAGCTGAAACTTATGCTAAGGATGGGTTGTTGATTATTTGCATTCCTAGTTAAAGAGACACATGTAAAAGTTGAGTCAATTATTCAGGGGAACATCATTCAACATTTATTTAGTACTTCTGATGTGAAAATGGGTGGAAAAAAATAAATAAATGACAACACATAGTACATGATTCCTGTGCTGAAATAGATATTTATACAAGTAATTATGGTGTAATTCAGAATGAAATGCTTACATAGGAGAGGTACAGCCAAGTGCTTCCATGACACCCACAATAATGAGGGGACTGTGAGAGGTTTCAGAACAGCCAGAGTATCTGAGCTGAGACCTAAGTTTGACAGGGAGAGTAACCAATGGAGAGGACATGGGAGGGTGCCCAAGCTGGGACCATAGCTGGGAGCAGGGGCTCAGTGGCACAGGCAGGCATTCAGAGTATATGCAGGGAGTAAACAGTGCTCCCTGTGGACAGAAGCAAAAGCTGAAAAGGAAAACCATGCACCCTAATGTATATTTCAAGGAACTAAGGAAACTATGGGGCTGGGATTTAGCTCAGTTGGTAGAGTGCTGCACTGCAGTCTCTGAGGTCCAGAGTTCAATTCCCAGCACCGCAAAAATGGGAGAAGGGCCTGGCAATCCACTCCCGAGGCAATCCCAAAACAGTCAGCCATTGAAAACCCTATGAGGGTCGCTATGAGTCGGATACCGACTCGATGGCACCTAACAACAACAAAAACAACAACAACAACAAGGAAACTATGCCAGCACATAGTGCGCACTCAATCTGTAGATTTTGATAACTAGTGCACTCAATTAGTGGTGACCAAGGCATTCCAAAGTGACCTCCAATGAGTTACACTTAGCATTATCTTCTCTCCTAGAGTTTGGATGAGACATGTGACTTGCTTCTAACCAATAGACTATGTCACAGGTAATTAGATTACAATCTTTCTGGTTACATTTTAAGTTCAGGTAGTTACTCCCATGATCATGTTATGTTTTACTTGTAAAACTTTATCTTCTCACACGGAGAGAGAGCTCCCTTGTTGGCTTTGAAGTAAGAAGAAAGCTGCCATGTTATAAGAGGGCTACATAGCAAGAATGTATGAGCAGCCTTTGGGAGCCAACAGCAGCCTCCAGCTAACAGCCACTACGAAAAGGGGAAGAAGAATTTTGCCAATAGTCAGAGAAAAAGCATACAAGCAGATCTTTCCCCAGGCAAGCCTCAGATGAGACCACAGTCCAGCCAACACTCCAGAAGTCCTGGATAAGCCCTGCTTGGACTCCCAGCCCACAGAAACAGGAAATAATAAATGAGTGTTTGTTTTAAGCCTCTAAGTTTATGGTAATTAGTTGTGCAGCATAAGAAAACTAATACTCTAGGTAAATAAGTTGGTATTCATGAGCAGAGCAGGGAAGTCCTCTAATATCATGCTACAAAAGTTGGATCCCTTCATGGTAGAACAACTATTCATCTTGGCCCAATACTCTGCTTTGTTTTTGACAATTATAGGCACCTTACTAAATGAGCTAACATATAAAATGCTCAGCAAGGTGCCTGGAAGATCATAAATCCCATAAGTATTAACTATTATTGTTATTGCTGCTGTTGTCATTATAATTTCTTGCCATGAAGACATTTCCTTAAGAGAAAAAAAGTGTTGCTCCAGACAAAACTCCACCTGAGAAAGAGTGCCCTCCTTGGGTCTGAAGACTTCAGGAACTTTGAAAATCTGCAAACAACTACATACACCACCACTGAGAAAAATGCACTCAACCACATATTCACATTTTATCTTCAGTGGTAAGAGGCTCTCAGACAAGAGCCAATGTCCTAGAAGAATATGAAGAATGTGGTCTGACAGGCAGGTGAGAGAGTCCCTGGAACACCTCCAAGAGTTGGCACAATTTAGACCTCTGATTTTACTCTCAGCTCCAATGCCAACACTTTGCAAACCTCTTCTTTGGCCAGTTTTAAGTTTAAGTGCCAATGGAGTATTATTTCCAAGGTAGAGGGTATCCTCACCCTGAGTTCTTTTGAATGATGGGCAATGTCTCATACCTCCAGAGCACTCACCGATGAGACCTTCAACACACAGCATTTCAAGGCTGGCCACTGCAAACTCTCCTCAGGTTTCCTACACATTCTAGAGGTAATATAGGGAATCCAGCAAAGCCATGTCCACATCCCCCTGGACTTTGTACCTCTCATGAAGCATTTCTGTGTCTCGGTTCTGGTGGAAATGGCAGGTGAGAAACTAAGGGATTGGCACAATTTTATAAAAGTCCAAAGTCTAGAGCACAAATAACTGTCAAAGTTGCCCATCCAGTACTGAATGCATCTGTGTAATTAGTCCACATGTAAAAGCAAGGCTTTGGACGGCCTAAGCTTATCTATTTAAATTGACAACTATGTGTTCTTGTGATTGCAAGGCATTTACAATTAAATTAAAATTTTAGCTTCCTGCCTGGGAAAATTTTCTTTAAATGGACATGGAAATGTAATGAACAATGGGTGGACCAACAAACAAAAGATAATGTACATAGAACCAGGGAACGGTGAACCTCATTCCATCAACACATTCCACTCTGTGGTTCTGAAGTACATATTTTATAAATATGTATGTATATGTATGTATATTACATTCACACAGTGGGTTGAAATTAATAGTCAAATTTGCACATCGTTTTTAATTAAATCCACATCTTTCCTGTCTCCCCAGCTGTTGGCCCGGTGTTTATGTGGAATACATCTGGCAGTGCTCAGCATTCTCCACAGTCACCCGTCCTCTCAGTCCCCAGATACACCTGCTTTCTGCAGCTGGTGCCCCAACAGGTGCACCGGAAAGCCTGGTTGATAGGCATTATAAACACCCCTGCTGTTGAGCATCTGTGAGGTAACAAAAGGTCCAACTCTAACCTCATTGTTCCTTCCTTCAGTAGAAGTGAAAAACACCCTTGTGATACAAACAGGCGGGAGTCTCTACCAGTCACTTTCCCACTCCAGGAAGAAATACTTGGGGTCAACTGAGCGTTAACAGCTGTGCAACCTTCCAAGTTATTAATGCAGGTCCTCACAAAGAGCTGAGTTTTGGTCATTCCTGGTTTGTCTGAGCTTCCAAGCCCTCAGCAAGTGGCCTGGACCTTCCATCTCCATTTGCCCTAATGAGAAATCCACAGATCTACTCATGGTCCCCCAGTCTGTGACCATTAACCACCTGGTTTTGATTGGGGAGCTTGTGGACCAATGCTTCCCACAGTACTTCCAAATGAAAAACATATGGAAGCAACACATATTGTGAGAATTACCATCGTGCGATTCTTTGTTGATAGAGTAGTAGATATTTCAAAGCAAGAAAATTTCAGAATGTTGTTCAGCATCTTTTTGGTTTGTTTTGGTCTGCTTCAGTTTGCTTATGATGCCATATTCTGAAGTTTGAAAAGGGGTTCAGATCATTGTTCCTGTGGTGATCTGAAAAATATCTCATCCTATACTGAAAGCATCCATGCAATTAGTCCAGATATAAATACAGGCTCTAAAACTATGCTCTGTGGCATCCAGGTTAATGGACTAATGCAATAAAGCAATAGGTTACAATAAGGAATTTCAATACAATTAAAACCATAAAGCTAATGATGATCTGTTTCAAATGAAGCTCTAGATGAAAATAAAGCACTAAAAGTCACTTATTCATTAAACAGTTTTGGTTCCCCTCACAGAAGTTCACAGAGGGCATTACTCATCTAAAGCATAAGATGCACTGGGAGTAAAAATACATAAAAACAGCCCCCATCCTGCTATTTATTTCAACACTCACGCCTCCATGCCAGTGCACTACTCCCCATATGCCTGTAAGGCAGAGTTCAAGTACCACTCCATTAGAATCTTCTTGTAGTCTTTTTATCCACTCTCTAATCTATTGTATATAGTCTAAGATTTTAGTGGGTCACTTGAGAGATACGGAAGCTGGGTCAGGATGCCAGACTAACATCCATTGCAAAGATGCCCTCCACTTGCTTGAAAAAGTTATTCTATCACACTGTGACCTTTAAAGGACTCTAGTTATTCCCAGGTAGTTCCTGCTACCTGAACAAATCCACTTCCAGCATGGAATGATTGTTCCATTTTAGTTTCTTTAATTTATGTACAGACTCTCCTGGTACTTTTCTGGCTTTCTCCTGCTCAGAACTTCTAATATTGTGAAAGTAGGACACAGACTCTGGGAATGAATGTACCCATCTACCAATAAAACACTTGGGAGTTAGGTCCAAAGAGCAAAACCAAGAAGTCCAAGGCTGTCTGTATTATGTTTCCACAGGCACTGCTGCCCAGGGAAGAGGTAAATGATGTTCTACATTCTTGGTGCCTGTTGCTTGTATAAAACCAGAGGGTGTGCCTCTGGGTAGAAAGGGGCCATAAACGATAATCACGTCCAATTTGAGCTTTCAGCAGAACACATCTACTGGCAAGTGGAAGCTCCATATGTGGTTTCCTCACATAAAATTATTTGTAACTCCTGTCTTTTAAAAATATGATCCACCTAAAATCTTAATGCTTTGGCAAGCAAATCATGGAGTAAAAAAAAAAAGTAAGTACTGTCTGCTCTCTTCTCCCTAGCCTACATTGTGATTTAGAGATAGAAACCTGATTCATACACTCAACCAATGGGGTTAAGGGTAGGAAGGCAAGAAAGCCAGAACTTCTTTGATGTTATTCTTCCTGCCAGGGGTCTATTCCTGAGCTGGGCATCTTTCCTAATGGCTCCAGATATGCTCTCCAACCTGCCCTCACTCCTCTGGGTCCTGAGAAGCTGACACCTGTTGGGGATTCCTAAAAAAGGACCCCCTGACCAGGGTCTCTCTGACCAGCCTGGGGTACTGACCTCTGGATGACCCCAGGTCAACATTCTAGTTACTCACTCCTTCCCCTCCCATCGAGTGATCAAAGATGGCCCCTGACCAGCTAGACCCTGTCCTGACAACCTCTACCTTGATTGGTCAGCCCAAGCCTCCTGATTGGCTCCTAAAGGAACATCTGTGATTGGACCATGCCACACCTTACCCACCTATCCAAGGTGCACCCCAAAATCACCTTCTTTGCATAACTGTCTCACCCAGCAGGTATGATAGGTGAACTATCATACCTGTCAGTGAATGCACCCTGATTGGCTGCTCCCAGTACACAACCCCGTCCAGGAGCCTATATAAACAGGCCCCTGGACACCTCCTTCACCTTCACTGTTCTCCACCTGCTATCCAGACCCCATCATCTTGATCTGGCACTCCCTAATCCTGTGGCAGACTACAATCAAGCCAACATGTTAAGCCCAGGGGCCCCAAAGTGCCAAAGGCAACTAGCAAGGCACAAAGCGCCCTCCAATTCCTCCCAACCCTGGGAAGGAGGAGGGCAGAGAAGGCGAGCTGTGAGAGGCAAGACCAGCAGAACTCTGGAATCTTCTAGGAAACATCAGAGCTTTGTAGCAATAAGAGTTGTAACATCTTTGAGGCAGCAGCATTCCAGGCTGCTGGCCTTGAGCTGCCACTTATAAAGGGCTGCTTGCTGGTTGTCCTCCCTGTGGGAGCAACCCAATAAAAGTTCCCATTCCCTTTTGTCTAGAAGGTCTCCTGAAGTCCTTCTCTGGCCAAGCTCCTATCCCCATCTTGAAGATTCCCAACACCCACCTGGTGTCAGGGCAAGGCTCCATTCCCTTAGCCTGGCCTGAGCCGACCCCCAACAGACACCCATGGACTACATTGCAGGCATCCTCAGCATCTAATTGGTTTGCCCTATGCAAGTCACTAGCAAGAGGTGGGGAAGGAAAGCCAAGTGGTTATTCCCACCCATTTCTTCGAGCCAGGTGTCTCTTGAGAGGCAGCGTCCTTAACTAGGTAACTGAGACTTGATTTATTCAACTATAGTAAGACACACAGACACAGAAATGACTGTCAAAAAGAAAGAAGTTGTTATACTCACAGGCCCTAGAAATAGCAAACAAGTCAGATTATAAAAGAGGGCTGATCCAACTTTAATAGTTCTGGAAATAATTATTATAACACCAATAATGCCAAAGAATGGTAATAATGAAGATGGGCTAGAAAATTCAGGTACTGACAATGTAAAAAGATAGTTCACTACAGAAAATTTTTGATATTAAACATAATTGGGATCCAAGGATATATAGAAAAATATTACCAAAAACAGACATGCAAATGGAAAAGAGGTCTTTAGTGAGGGGAGTCAAGGGGGGAGGAAGTACACAAGAGGATAAGGGAGAACTTATCTATGCAATGTACAATAAAATGCATATATGGAAATGTCACAGTGAAGTGCATGTCAGAATGAAACACATTAAGTTGTACATTAAAAATTTCCAATTAAAAAAAAAGTGGTGGGGGGAGCTGATGATGAAGCGCCAGGGCCCGTTAGGAAGGCAGAGAGCCAGTGGGGAATGTGGGCAGGAGTTTTTATTGTGGTTTCTGATGGAAGGCAGAGAGGCAGAGCAAGATGGTTTAAAACTGGCTCCTTTGAATCATTTCAGTAGGCTTAGGGGCAGAGGAGCTGTCCCTAGTTGTCTGGTAACTGGACCTGAAGTGATTAGAGCAGGTAAAGAACCAACCTCAGTGTAAAAGCCCAATAAAGGAGATGGTTGGGGTCGGGCTCTGAGCTGTCTGACTTGCATATAAAAGGAAATCTCCCAGTCTGTTGGGGATTTTCAAAATGCACCCCATAACTAGGGTCCCTCATATTAGCATGAGGGACTGACTTTTAGTTGACCCAAGGGCCACATTTCACTCTCTCACTCCTACCCCTCCCATTGAGTGAGCAAAGATGGCCCCTGACCAGCCTGACCAGCCTCAACCACCTCAATTTTGATTGGCTACCACTAGCATCTCAGTTAAATAACTGCCCCTACCTGGCAGGTATGACAGTTCATCTGCTATACCTGTCAGGAATGCGCCCTGATCAGCTAACGCCAGTACACATCCCCCTCCAGGAGCCTATATAAACAGGGCTCCCAGACACCCTTCACCCCACCACTGCTCTCCGTCCCTCAACTGCTGTCCAGACCCCATCACCTTGATCCAGCACTCCCCAATCCAGCGGAAGATCTCTAAGCAAGCCCACGCATCAAGACCAGGGGCCCCAAAGCACCGAAAGCTACAAGCAAGCCACAAAGAGCCTCCCAATTCCTCCCATGCTTGGGAAGGAGGGAGGCAGAGAAGGTGAGCTGTGAGAATCAAGACCACCAGACCTGCAGCCCAGCAGAACACCAACTGCTTGTAGCTGTGCCTTTAAGGCTGAACTGTAACATCAGTGAGCCTGCAGCATTCTATGCTGCAGGCTTAGAGCTAGCACTTGAGCACTTGACAGGGGCTGCTTTCTAGTTGCACCCCACTTGGGGAATAACCCAATAAACTTTCCCTCTCCTGTTTCCTACAGAAGGTTTCCCGAAGTCCTTCTTCAGTGCCTCCGGCCACTACACCAACCTGGTCCATTGGGTCCCAATATCTACTTGGTGTTAGGGCAAGGCTCTGACCTCTGTCGGGCCTAGGCCAAACCCCAACACCAGTCTTCCCAATCATTGTTCTTGATCTCTTTGTTGTTGTTAGGTACCCTCGAGTCGGTATCCGACTCATAGCGACCCTACATACAACAGGAGAAACACTATTGTCAGTGCTTCTCTGCTATTCATAGGGTTTTCAATGGCTGGTTGTTTTTGGGACATGGGTTAACCTGTCCTTCTCCCAAGCCCACAGCACCTGGTGTTCCCAGGTGGTCTCCCATCCAAGTTCTAACCAGGACTGACCCTGCTTAGCTTCTGAGATCTGACAGATCGGATGCCACAGTGCTACAGCTGCAGGCTCTTGATCTCTAGGAATTAGCTAATACTGAGAGGACAGTCCCTCCAGGTATAGGGACGTCCTAGATGTCAATGCATCAGCATAGAGAAAATAGACATGGTTAATACACTAAGATACTCTCCTAGGATTCAACTCCCTTCAGCCAACTCTCTCCATGGCGCTAGAGCACCATTCTCCCACACTTCTCTGTACTTGCTGGTACTTCAATTTCAGAGTGACAATCATTCCTACTGTCACTTCTCCCAGTCCCTTTCCTTTCTCCACCTGCACCTTTATAAACCCCCCCTTTATTAAGCTCGCTCTTCAAATTCCTAGTTTAACTGTGCCATTTATTTCCTGCCACAATCTTCATCAACACAGTCAAAACCATACCTAAAAACAAATCACTGACTCAATAAAACCTAGTTTTGGGGAACCTAAAATCACATGCCTCATCTACCAACAAACTATATAGAAACAGGGTACAGGAGAGAAGACACACAAGCGATAGGAACCATCTCCCACTTTCTCGTTCCTTCAATAATATCCATTGAGTTTCCTGTGCCAGGCACTGTTCTCAGAGCAAGTAACACCATCCAGGTTTTTAGGGATAGTCTAGAAAGTACCCTTGGGAAAGTGCCCATTGCAAATGCTGTGAGGTGGGGAGTTGGTATGATTGCTCAATGGAAGGCAAAAAGCAATTCAGTAAATTAACTTGTACTGTAGAAGTTGGTAGACAGAGAGGTTGGCAGACTTAATAGTAACATCACATTACATATCCATTGTTCTTATGTCTGGTTGTAAATCAGAATCACCTATGAGCCTTTTAAACTTATAGATGATCCAAAATCCCCCTCAAAGGATCTACATATCCCCATTGAGAGTGTCTTCTGTTTATTTTTTTAATTGCAACAAGCTGAGCATGGGCTTGTATACCTGTAATCCCAGCAATTTAGGAGGCTGAGGCAGGAGGATTGCAAGTTTGAGGCCAGAGGCAGCCTGTGTAACTTAGTGAGACTCTGTCTTAAGATGAAAAAATAGAAAAGAGGTGAGGCATACAGCTCAGTGGTAGAGTGCTTGCAAAGCATATGCAAGTCCCTGAGTTCAACCCCCTCATATTACAAAAAAAAATCATAATGAGTCTCAGGTAAAGACTGCTCTCTCCTATACCTATACCAGTCTTCTCAAACGTCTATGTGAGTAGGAATCACCTGAGAGTCTTGATAAAAGGCAGATTTTTATTTATTATGTTTGGGATGGAGCAATGCTATTGTTCTTTGAACAGCACTCTAAGTAGCAAAGTATCTACACTATAATGTAATTAACCAATTTCTTATTGTTGGATATTTGTTGTTGTTGTTGTTAGGTGCTGTCAAGTCGGTATGCGACTCATAGTGACCCTCTATGCAACGGGAAACACTATTGTCAGTGCTTCTCTGCTGTGCATAGGGTTTTCAATGGCAGATTGATTTTTGGGAGGGGCTTGCCAGGTCCTTCTCCCAAGCCTACAGCTTCTGGTGTTCTCAGGCGGTCTCCCATCCAGGTACTAACCAGGTCCGACCTTGCTTAGCTTCTGAGATCTGATGAAATCAGATGCCACAGGGCTATGGCTGCCGGCTTGTTGTTGTTAGGTGCCATCAAGTCAGTATCCAACTAGTAGTGACCCTGTGTACAAAAGGTGAAACACTATTGTCAATGCTTCTCTGCTATTTATAGGATTTTCAATGGCAGATTGTTTTTGGGGAGTGGGTTGTTGAGTCCTTCTCCCACACCTACAGCACCTGGTGTTCCCAGGCAGTCTCCTATCCAAGTACTAACCAGGCCCAACCCTGCTTAGCTTCTGAGATCTGACAGGATCAGACGCCACAGTGGTAGGGCTTCAGGCATTGGATATCTAGGTTCTGTTTAATATTTTGCTATTATAAATAACAATGCAATGAATATTCTCGGACATACAAATTAGTACACATTTCTGAATAATTTACTTTGTAATAGGCTTATAAAAGAGAAATTACTGAGTCATAAAGGATGTGAACTCTTTCCGAGTTCTTAATACATATTGCTAAATTGATTTCTGTAATGCTTATGCCAATTTACATTCTAAACAGCCATGTCTGCAAATGTACTTCACTGTATCCTTATCAAAGTTGAAGAACATCTTTATTTTTGCCAATTTGATAGGTGGAAATGGTTTCTCATTCCACTTGTCACTTCTTTATTAGTGAAGCTGAATTTTTTATGTTATTAGTCATTTATACTTTTGCAAATAGTGAATGGCCTTTGTTGGACCTGTCTTAAATTATTTCCTTGTCAAATGTTTTCAACTTCAGTCTGTCATTGATTTCCACACACCCCCCCTTTATGAGACTACATTTCCAATTTTATAATTGAAGTAGGAGGGAAAAATAAAAGCTTCTTGAAAGATATTCAGTTTATTGCTTAGTTGTGAAAGCATGTTCCCATACTGACTTCAAGGAAGTCTTCTCTAGTACTGCAGACAAAGATTCTCCCATAAAATTGGAACTGTATACTTTTTCTTCACCATAACATTTCTGTGTTTCAACTTGTAGCAGAAAAAGGTAAATTCTATATTTTGTTCCTTGAGGGATGGTTGTTTGCCTAGGAGTTTTAAATTGTTTTAAAGCAAGAAAGGAAAGGTAAAGAAAAAGAAATAAAACTCCCATCAACATTTCTCCACATCAAAATGATATAGCCACACACAACCGCAGAGATGTTATAGTCAAACACTGACACCATTGTATATATTTGTGAAATGCTGCAGTCAGAAACGGTTCAAAATGCAGTAAGGATTTCATACTGGTATGCAGAAGAGTGTATTTTTCAACATCATAAAGCTGGAATATTTAAATCTGTGTAATAAATAGGAACTGTAACACTGAATTCAATACAGCACAACATTGAAAGTTAAATTAGAATTTATTAAGTACTTAATATGTCCTCTTTTATATATATCTCATATATTTTAAAAAGTATGACTCAATCCCTGCCATTGACTACCTTACGATCATGTTACCTAAACTCATGATTTTCTTTTTTTTCTTTTTTTCTTTTTTTTTTGAGACAAGATCCCACTATGTAGCCCAGGCTAGCCTTGAACTCATGATCCTCCTTTCTTTGCCTCCTGAGTGCTAGGATTACAGATAGCACCACCCTGCCTGGCCATACTGATGATTTTTAAATTTAACTTTTTTTCCCAGTCCCAGGTGGTTGAACCCAGGCCCTTGCAGATACTACCCAAGTGCTCCACTACAGAATTGCACCCCCAGTCCCCCAAGCCCATTTTGAGATAAGATCTCACTAAGTTGTACAGGCTTCCTCTGGCCTCGAACTGTGATCCTCCTGCCTCTGCCCCCCGAGTTGCTTAAATTACAGGTGTGTGCTATAGTACACAGCTCTAAGTTTAACTTTGGAGGATAACTGTTATATTGCTAGTGGGACTGTAATAGAAATAATCTCTTTGGAAAGCAATTTTCAGTATATATCAAAAGCCTTAAAATTGCTTATACTTTCACACTAGCCACTTCACTTCTAAGAATGGAAAGAAGAAAAGAGAGGAAGGAAGGAAGGGAAGGAGGGAGGGAGGAAGGGAGGGAGGAAACGAACAACCTAGCAAGAGTTTTATGCACATAGATGTCCATAGTGGTGTTACATATACAATAAAAGAAAGCAGAATGCAAGTTTGTTCTTTGATCACAACTGTGTAAAGTAAAAATCCAAGCATAGAAAAAAAAGAAATAGAAATAAAGCAAAATGTTACCAAGAATTATTTATGCCTTCAGCTTTTATATATTTTTCTAAATTTCCTATAAGGAACTCCTGAGTTCATGGGTTCTTTCCAACTTCACTATTGTCATTCTACACCAGGTTGCCATCACCTCGCCTCTGAATGATTAGTATGCTTGCTCCCACTCTTCCCCTTTTGAAAAAGAATAATCTTATAAAAACTTCCCTTTGATCATGTCACTCACCTACTTTGGCATCCAATGGCTTTTTATTGCCTTTAAAATAAAAGCCAAACCCCTTACCCCAACCTGTGAAACCCCGGCACTATTTGGCTCTCACCTCCTGTCACCAACTCTGCTCCCACCACACTGACCTTGTTGCTCTGTCCCAGATATGTCATGCTTATCCCCACATTTAGCAGTTATGACTACAAAGTGCTGACCTCAGTTCTCTTATGTGTGGCTCCTTCCTGGTAACCTGGTCCCTGCTCAAATGGCCTCTCTACAGTGGGGACTGTGGAAGGCAGAGCAATAGCCCCCTAAAGACTTCCTTAGCCTAATCCCTGGAACCTGTGCCTGCACGACATTTCATTGCAAAAGAGACCTTGCAGGTACCATTAAGGTTAAGGATATTGAGATAGGGAGAGTAGCCTGGGTTATTTAGGTGGGCCCAAGTTAACAAGGCTACTGAAAGAATGATCAGAGAAATGCAAGGTTGCTGGTTGTGAGGATGGAGTTCAGGGGCAATGAACGTGGGAAGCCTCTCAAAGCCAGAAAGGCAAAGAAATGGGGTTACCCCATAAGCCCCAGAAAGAATCACCAGCCTTACAATACCTTGACACCTTGATTTCAGCTAAGTAAACCCCATATCAGATTTCTAATGAACAACCCTATAAGATAGCAAAGTTATGGTGTTTTAAGACATAAAGTATATGGTGGTTTGTTAGGGCAGCCACAGGGAATGGCTTCATGCTCTCAGATGGCTGTGAGATGCTTGCTTATCCTACAGCGTATGGTCAGTTAGGCACATCTGTTTGCCTCGCCTTTCTCTTTCCTCTACTAATGAGCATATTGGCCTCTTGAGCATCCAGTGCTGCACAGAAGGCCTGAAAATAAAAAGGTGAACCAATCTGGATATGTCCTGAGGGCAATAAATAATAACAATAAAATTTAAAAATTAAAACTGGTATTTCAAAAGCTGAAATTTTAAAATTCAATTCTTCTTCTCCATCAAGGAGACTTGATGAGTGAAGCCAAAGCCTGGGTGATAATATTGTTGAACACATGGTCTCGTGGAAGTGGGAGGGTTGTGAAGTGAGAAGCGTAGTCCAGAAGGCAGATGCAGGGCAGAGGGGTCAGTTCAGACAGTTTTTCACAACATCAACCTGTTACTTCAGTCTAGATCAAGGATCAGCAAACTATAATCCTCAGGCCAATCTGGCCTGTTTTTGTGAATAAAGTTTTATTGGAACACATGTTTATGTATTTCCCATGGCTGCTTTCCCACCACAGTGGCAGAGAGAATAGCTGCAACATACATCTCACAGGAGAAAAAGACAGGAATACTTATCAACTGACACTTTACTAAGAAAGTATACCAACCCCTGCAGACTCCCTGGGGCAGCCCCATGGAAATCCTTTAGTAGGAAGAGTTCACAAGCTTGCAAGAATGCCATTACCCTGTCTGTGTCACCATGATATGAGGGCCCATGTTTGCTCCTCCTCCTGCAGTTAGTTTTGTGACTCACACCTTCTGACCCTGTTCAGTGAGGCAGATACAGGTAACCACATAGCCCCAGAAGATCCAACTATGGCAAGCCAGCCTCTGAGTTGAACACCCCAGCATGTAAGCAGCCTCATTTGATCCACTTCTTACAATCCAGAAGTCCCCAACTCTTTCTATCATGTTTTTGAAAATATTACACTAATGTATTTTTCATCACCCATAAATCATGATACCCTGCAGAGCTGTACCCACCAAATCAATGGCCTTTGTTGTTTCAGGGGAAAAAGCACAACCTTGAACCAAGAAATCCTTTTTATAGCTCATTTTATATTAAATGTCTCAAGTAAGAGAGAAGTTATTATCTTAGAAGTAAGATTTGTTGAAAAAGGAGCACATTATTTTTACTCAAAAATCATCTTTGCACATATTAAGAACAAAGCTCCAGGGACTACATGGAGAGTTTTACTGTAAGCCACCGTGTAAAGAGGACAAGATGTAACATAGGGCAATTCCTGCCATTTAGAAGGGAGAGGAAGATTTTCCACCCATCTGCTCACCTGCCTCCACTGTCTCCCTGTTCAACGTGTGTGCACATGCACACATACACACCCACGAGAGCACACCCACACATGGACCATATAGTTCAGGAGCTTTGCAGAGCAAAGGAAAAGGCCTCGGGAGACACGTTGGAGTTAACATTCTTATGCTCCTCCACTGGCTAAGCCAGGTGTGGGGCCATCAAGAAGCTTCTTAATAGCTGTGCAGTGAACATGGGGGAAGGAAGAATTGAGAAAGTTTGCTAAGGGGGCACTTGGCATGTGGCAAGAGGATGCTATAGCAGAAGCTGGAAAGCAGACCCCAGAGCCAGGCTCTGACAGGTCTGCATAGCTAAGCCCCAGAGGCTCTATAGTTGTTGTTAGGTGCCATCAAGTGGGTACCCCCTCATAGTGACCCTACGTACAACAGGAGAAGCACTATTGTCAGTGCTTCTCTGCTGTTCATAGGGCTTTCAGTGGCAGACTGATTTTTGGGAATGGGTTGCCAGGTCCTTCTCCCAAGACTATAGTATCTGGTGTTCCCAAGTGGTCTCCCATCCAAGTACTAACCAGGCCCGACCCTGCTTAACTTCTGAGATCTGACAGGATCGGACACCACAGTGCTAACCCTCAAAGAGGAAGTGAGATGAGCTGCATCTGGAAGGGAGGTCAACAGAAGGCAGGAAAGGACAGTGCAAGTACAGAACATCCTGCTCCCTCCACGATGACATCCTGTAAGCCTGTCCCTGGGCCCAATAACCCCTAGCGGGAAGAATCAGAGGGGCAGAGAGAAAGAAACAAGGCACATGTTCATATATGCTGAGCTTACCTGAAAATTTTGCTTCAAGCCAGAATGGATCAACTTACTTAAAGGGGCAAGTTTAACTACTTTTAGGTTACTCCTGTATGAACTGGGACCCAGAGCAAGATAATATCAATTTCACCATGGTTCCATGTTTCAATTTGAATACAGTGAGCATGGAGCTGGGGTTTAGCTCAGTTGGTAGAGTGCTGCTCTGCACACTCTCAGGCCCTGGGTTCAATCCCCAGCACCACAGAAATGGGAGAATTACCTGGCAGCCCACTCCAGAAGCAATCCCAAAACAATCAGCCATTGAAACTCCTATGAATAGCAGAGAAGCACTGACATAGTGCTGGACATAGCACAGTGTCGGGGAGTGTTTCATTCTGTTGTACATAGGGTCTCTACGAGTCAGACCTGACTCCATGGCACTTAACAACAACAGTGAGTATGTCTTAATTCCCCATCCTCTTAGTCCTTTCCCTGTTTCAGTCCACTTTTTGGTACCTGGAAGGACAGAGCCCCTTCCTTTCCTGCCAAGGAGGCAGACAGGAGAAATGGGATGCTAACAGATCAAGGCAAGGGTGGGGAGTAAGCAGGTCCCACTGCTGAGGTTTGACTGCCCTCGAAGTGGTGAAGTGGCTCAAAGGCTCTGGGCAGCATTCCCACCTTTATTAGCCAGCATCCAAACAAAGGAGTCTAGAGACTATCCTAGACTGTCCTTTTCTCTCACTAAGGCTCATTGCCAGCAAGTTTTCCAAACTGATCCGCTAATTTTGTGGGTCCTCTGATTACAGATCAAACCAGTGCTCTCTGTCTCCACAGGGCCACTTTCAGGTCTCACCGTAGAACCAGGTCCTGTGTAGTGCACCCCAGAGAAGTCCTAGACTGAGACATAAAGTCCCCTCCCTTGAGAGACAAGAGTACTGTGCAGGACAGAGGCGTGGGGCTGCAGAGTTACAGTATTTCCCCCAAACTGGAACTAATTATCACTGCTTGCTCCTCTGTCCCTCCTAGATCTCCAAAGTGTGGGTCACAGTGACTTTGTTTTGTTTGGTTGCCCATTACATATTGAAACCATTTCTGTATATTGATACTAAATATCTCAGCCAAATCCTTGTGAAAATTACTTAACTGTGCTGCACAACAGAACGAGTTTCTAAAGTTAAATGTCTTGGGATACTTTATCTTTTCAAGTACATACCAAAAGCAATTAAGTTCAAACTATGGAATACAGCCTTTGCCAGTTTCCATTCTTGACACATATGTGTCTGGGTCTATAAGTTCAAAGACCTCTTAAAGGATCAAATCTCTAGCATTAATTTTCTCTTTGCAAGTGAAAAACAGTCCTGCATCCTTGTTTAAATCATCTGCAAGGAAGTCTGTGGCACGAGGGTTCTGCGCAAGGTATCTCTCAACATGGTCAGAAGAGGTAGAACAAGAGCCCCCTGCCGTCCCCTTTCTCCAGCAGTCAACAAGGGATGCCACATCGGGTGGAAAGCAAAGACTGCCGTCACAGAGCCCTGAGAGGGGATTAAGTGTAAAAGGGGATAAGTGTAACAGCCCTCCTGGAAAAAAAAAATTGGTCTGATTCACTGAGCTTTGACTAAACTAATCGAAATCATAGCATGGTCCTAGAATTTACAGCTGCCTCATCCTTCCTCCTGCTCCCTCTCATCTTCCCTGACCTGGCTCTTTATCCTTCATTTCCCTCACTACACAGATTTCTCTCATTATCCTTATCCCCTCACTTCTTTGGTTCTGTTTGGTTTGGGGTTTGATTTTTGAAATAGACTGCCAATACACAGCCTCAGACTCATGATCCTCTCACCTCCTGAGTGCTGGGATTGCAGCATGCCCCACCATGCCTAGTCTTTCTTGAGGCCTCACACAAATCCTTCATTTTCTCCTTACTTCCATGAGCCTTACCTCTCTTCATCTTCTAATTCCCTGTCAAACTGTAGGCCTTTATCCATGGGATTTGCACAGGTAACTCAGTGATGTATCCTGAGTGTGCTTGTTAAGTTTGTTGTTAGGTGCCCTTGAGTCAGTATCCAACTCATAGTGACCCTCATCGGGTTTTTAATGGCTGCCTGTTTTGGGATTGCCTTGGGAGTGGATTGCCAGGCCCTTCTCCCATTTTTGTGGTGCTGGGAATCGAACTTGGGACCTCAGAGACTGCAGCGCAGTGCTCTACCAACTGAGCTAAATCCCAACCCCTGAGTGTGCTAGAACAGCCCAAAAAACCTCTTGCAATTTTCCATCCGAGTTTATCTTTCAACATTGATTTTCAAATCATATTTGAATCTCCTTTGTAGAGTCCAGCTTTAGAAATTCACCTACTAGCTAACATATCCTTGTAAACCCCAGTTGAACTGCAGAGGCTCTCTCAAAGTTATTCACAAACATGGGCAGAGCAGCAAAAAATTTAACTTGCTGGTGTGCACATTCCCAGCTGAGACTGCACACGGTTACCTTCTGCCTTCTTGTTTTAGCTCTCCTACTATAAACAAGTGTCCTTCTTGCTGTCTATTTAGGGCCACATTTTTTGCACTTGAGTGCTTTCTGTTAGTGATTTTACTGTTTAAAATGGTCCCTGGGGAAAAGTTGATCAATGGGTGCTAACCTACAGTCAGGTGCAGGAAACTCTGGAGTGCTATTGCACTGTAGGGTGACTATAGACAGCAATAATGTACTGTACATTTTAAAAAACCTAGAACAAGGATTTTGAGAGTTTTTACCATAAAGAAATAATAAATGTTTGGGGAGACAGATATGTTTAATCTGACTTAAATATTACACAATATATTGAAGTATCACATTACCCCATGAATATGTATAGTTTTTTTATGTTTTAATGTATCAATTAAAAATTAATAAGCACAAAACAAAAACAAAAAATAAGTGAATAAAATAAAATGGCTCCCAACAGTAGGTCCAAGTGCTGCCAAATGGCCCAAGCTCCAGGCAGCTGTGATGTGATTCACAGAGAAAATATGTGTGCCTGATAAGCCTCATCTAGGTATGAGATACGGTTCTTTTGCCCATGCATCCAATGTTAATGAGCCAACAATATATATCAAATGAGGCATCTTTAAATAGAAACACACATAAAACAAGGTTATGTATTGGTCAGTTGACAAAATTATGGCCAGAGGCACACAAGAACCTAACCCTGAATTTCTCCTGGGCTAATGGCTTCACTGTTCACTAATTCAGTATTCTCAGTGACTTTGTAGACCATAACTACTATAAGTAGTAAGAATTAGGAATACATATAATGAAGTCAAATTGTTGTTGTTTTTAGGTGCGACTCAGAGTAACTCTATGTAAAACAACACAAAACACTCCCCAATACTGTCCCATGCCCAGCACTATGTCAGTGCTTCTCTGATGTTCATAGGGTTTTCAATGGCTGATTGTTTTCAGGATTGTTTCAGGAGTGCGCTACCAGATCCTTCTCCCATTTTTGTGGTGCTGGGGATGGAACCAAGGACCTCAGAGCATGTAGACCAAGCACTCCACCAACTGAGCTAACCCTCAGCCCCAATGAGGTCAGAGATTTGAAATAGTATACATTCTGGAAAATAACATCTTCTTCTGTCTTCTGCAGAAGGATATTTTGAGAAATACAATTCACAGATTTGTTCTATTAATAAAGTGAATGCTCCTTCCCTCTCTGACTAGCCCCAGAAATCTTCAACTCCAGGCTATCCTTGGGGTTTCTCTCCTCTGCGACACAGGCTCCAGGTTCTCCTCTCTGGAGACCACCCACACTTACCTCAGTTTCTGCAAGAAGTCTGCTTGTCTCCTGCAAACCCCTAGCTCTTACTCTTTTGAAGCCTCTGCTCTAGCCACGATGTACCAGGGAAGTGGGTTTTATCTTTACCCATTTATGCTTCTGCCACTTTTTTTTAATGGAAACATTTCATTGGCTCCCATCTCCTCCTTGGTTTGTGAGTTTCCTATTTCCTTCATAAAGCTCACAATGTCTGCCAGAGTGTTTTGTATTTATGTGATGCTAAGTAAATTGTCTTGACTACAATGGAAATGTTCACCAATTCCAAACCTTCCTGTTCCTTGCATGATAACTTCTATTTTTCATCATACTCCAGGCAAGCCAAAATATCATGGCACTCAGTGTTCCTCAGTATGGTTTGTATATTTAAAGAGCAAGACCTTCAAGCCCAGCACATGAAAATGCCAATAATCAGCATCTGTTTCACAGATATGCCATCATAGGATTAGTATGGTTGATGTAAGATACTAAACAATTCCAACCAGGTCATATGTTTTTGACTAGCTAACTTTTGAATATAAATAACCCAGACAACCCTCTTCAGGGTTTATCTCTAGTGCTCTGAACTTGACCTCTCTTCTGCCCCTGGAGTACTCCCTGTGTGTGCCACTTCCTCTTCACTAGCAGTGGCACCTGCTTCAGTCAAAAGGGTATTTAAATCTCAGCTGTTAGCTGGGCATGGTAATTGAGCTACTCAAGAGGCTGAGGCAGGAGGATTGTGAGTTTAAGGCCAAAGGCAGCCTGCATACCTTAGTGAGACCCTGACTAAAAAAAAAAAAGAGAGAAAAAGCTGGGTGCGGTGGCGCACGCCTGTAATACCAGCGGCTCGGGAGGCGGAGGCAGGAGGATCACAAGTTCGAGACCAGAGGCAGTCTGTGTAACTTAGCGAGACCCTGTCTCAAAAAGTAAAAAAATGGGCTGAGGGTGCAGCTCAGTGGTCCAGCACTTGCAGAGCATGCAGGCGTGAGGCCCTGGGTTCAACCTTCAATACCGCAAAAAAAAAAAAAAAAAAAAAAAAAAAAAAAAAAAAGAGAGAGAGAGAGAGAGAGAGAAAGAAAAAAGAAAAAGAAAAAAGAAAAGGGCTGACAGTGTATCTCAGTGCTAGAGTGCTTGCCTATCACATGCAAGGCTCAGGGTTCAATCCCTACCACCACAAAAATAAATTAATAAACTAATGTCAACTGATCTAGCAAATCCATGAAGAAGGAATTATTATGGGGCTGGGATTTAGCTCAGTTGGTAGAGCACTGCGCTGCAGTCTCTGAAGTCCTGAGTTCAATTCCCAGCACCGCAAAAAATGGGAGAAGGACCTGGCAATCCACTCCCAAGGCAATCCCGAAACAGTCAGCCATTGAAAACCCTATGACGGTCACTATGGGTTGGATACAGGCTCGACAGCACCTAACAACAACAACAACAAATGTGCAATTGCATAACCCCTAAGGAATTAAAGGATCTCGGCACTGAGCATCAGTAATTGCTACATACATCACAAAGAGAAACAGATGCTCATAAGAGAAGGACATTCTTATTTTATAGCACAATAAGCACCATTATTGTTTAAGCCATTTTTGAGGAGCATATTATACAGGGAACTGCTGGAAAATCAAGCCAGATTCAGAAGAGGGTGTGGAATCAGGGACATCATTGCTTATGTCAAATGGATATTAGCTGAAAGCAGAGAATATCAGAAAGATATTCATTTATGTTTTATCAACTATGCAAAGTCATTGGACTATGTAGATCATAACAAACTATGGATAACACCTCAAATAATGAGAATACCAGAGCACTTAATTGTATTCATAAGGAATCTGCACATGGACCAGGAGGCAGTTGTTGAAACAGAACAAGGAAACACTGCCTGGTTTAAAGTTGAGAAAAGTGTGCATTAGAGCTGTGTACTTTTACCATATCTCTTTCAATTTCTGTGCTGAGCAAATAATCTGAGAAGTCGGGCTTTATGAAGAAGAATGCAACATCATGATTGGAGGAAGACTCATTAACAACCTGCGTTATGCAGGTGACACAACTCTGCTTGCTTGAAAGTGAAGATTTGAAACATTTACTGATGAAGATCAAAGAACATAGCCTTCAGTATGGATTGAAAATAACATCAACAAAACAAAAATCCTTACAACTGTGTCAGTACCCAACTTCACAATAAATGGAGAAAAGATTGAGGTTGTCCACGATCTTGCTTTACTTGATTCTACAATCAACACCCATGGAAGCAGCAGTCAAGAAATCAAAAGATGCATTGCTTTGGGAAAAACTGTTGCAAAAGATCTCATTAGAGTACTGAAAAGTAATGATGTCACATTGAAGACGAAGATGTGCCTGACTCATGCCATGGTATTTTCCAGTCACATCATATAGTTGTGAAAGGTGGACATTGAACAAGGGAGACAGAAGAACTGATGCTTTTGAATTATGGTGCTAGAGATGAATACTGAATATACCATGGACTGCCAAAAGAACCAACAGATATGTCATAGAAGAAGTGCAACCAGGGTACTCTTTGGAAGTAAAGATGGCTAGACCGCATCTTATTTATTTTGAACATATAGACAGAAGGGATCAATCCCTGAGAAGAACATCATGTTTGGGAGAGTGGCAAGTCAACAAAAAAAAAAAAAAGAAAAAAAAAAAAGAAAACCCTCCCCTAGGTGTATTGGCACAGTATCTTCAACAAGGGGCTTAAACATAAATAAGATCATGTGTCTGACACAGAATCAGGGAATACTTAGTTCAGCTGTACATAGGTTTGCTATGTGTCAGATCCAACCCAATGGCACCCAACAACTACAACAATGAGTTCCCTTGTCCCTTCCATCTCATGAAGATTCAGCAAGAAGTTATCATCTTTGAAATTGAGTGTAAGCCCTCATGGGATACTGAATTTGCTGATGTCTTGATGTTGGAATACCTAGCCTCCAGAAGTGTAAGCAATAAAGTACTTAGGCTAAAGGTTTGGTTTTTGTTTTTTGTTTTTTTCCAGTACTTGGGGGTTGAACTCAAGGCCTCAAACATGCTTTGCAAATGCTTTGCCCCTGGGCTGCATCCCCAGCCCACTTTTCTAGTTTTTATCCTGAGGTAGGGTCTTGCTAAGTTATGCAGACTGCCTCTGGCCTCAAACTCGTGATCGTTCTGCCTCTCCCTCCCGAGTTGCTGGGATTACAGGAATCAACCACCGTACCCTCAACTAGACAGATTGACACTGTGTCTGCAACAATGGGCTTAAACATAAATAAGATCATGGGCATGGCACAGAATTGGGGAGTGTTTCATTCTGCTATACATAGGGCTGCTATGAGTCAGACCTAACAACAACAACAATTCCATTACTCAAAAGCAAAAGTTTCCTACATGAAACAGGCTTGCCTGAATCACCTGGGGAAGGAGGAATAGGTGTATATCATAATGACTCCCCATCCTGCTATTTCTCCATTGAAGGACATACTCCATTCTCCATGCCCTACTCCTTTCTCACCCCCACCATCCTGCTGGCAAAGGGGCATGTCACATCCCTTATAGGTGTTGGCCCAGGACAACAGGTGAGAGCCACTGGAAATGAGATGAAGGAGGTAATAGAAGTGCACTGTTTATCTTCTTATCCCCAGAGCCTGGCAAAGATTTGAGCTCAAGGAAAATAATGACTCTATAAATGAATGCCCTACTGCCTAGCAGTTTCAAATATGTGTTTATGTACAAATTTGGACCCAGTCTTCCCCCATACTTCCCACATAACCCACTTATGCATAATTTCTTGCTTGCACTTAATGATCCCTTTTGGCCTCCCTGTCTCCAGCCTCTTCTCACTATATTCTACCCTCTCCAGGTCCATCATAATTACCACCTAAATTACAAATCAGATCATTTACAACCCTCCTTAAACATCTCCAATAGCTCATAATTAGAAGCCAGATCAAATCCAAATTCCTTTCATGAAAAGAGATCTTTGTTCACTTGACCACAACAACTCTCCTGCCACACTTACTTCTTTCCATCCCTCTCTTCTCCTCCATCACCTCCAGCCCACCCAGAGTTCCAGTCATATGAGTCCCTAGTACGGTCCTGACATCCCTTTCATTCATGCTGCTTCCATGGTATTTTTCTCTCTCCACCTCACCTATCCAGCCTAACCAACTCTTGGTCATCCTTGTCAACTTGTCTCTACTTTTCCAGGCAGAGTTTGCTATGATTCCTTGGTTTTGTTGCAGCCCTTTGAGCATAACTCCATAATAGCCACAGTCACATCAAATTATACTTATTTTTTTGAATGCTCATCCCTCCTACTAAACTAAAAAGTATTCCAAAGACACATCTACATCCTTATTCCATACAATATCTGGGACGAGATAAAAGGTTTTGAGTGATGGAAAAGAAGAAAAAAAGAAAATATTGGCACTTTTCCAGTCACTAAGTCTAGAAACCTGGAAGTTATGAATTCCCAGAACAGAAAGGAATGTTGCAGATGATTGTGAAAAACTCTTACTTTAAAGATAAGTGAATTGACTCTTCTTTCATCCCCTTTACTCAATTTGTCACCAAACCTACTTGTCATATCCTCTTTCAAAATGTCTACCAGATTTCTTCCTGCCTCTCCATCTGCCCTGACCCCTTGCTCTGTCCATGCTCACTTACTCATGCTGGGGTTGTCAAAAGAACCCGTGAAGAGGGTTCTCTTTTCTCTCTCTATCCTGAACCATCCTGTACATAACTGACCAAAGAAACTATAAGTCAATACTTTCAGCATGTCACACCAATCATCCCCAAAAATGTCTCTATAATTTTCTACTGGCCTTGTTTTTTAAGCCATGCTCCCAGCCTGGCCTTCTAGAGCCTCAGTCATCTGTCCCTCCCTCCTAGCCCAAATCTACCCCACACTTCCAGACATACATGCTATGTCCCAAGTATCTCATGGTATCAGGAATATGCTAGGGCTCATTCCTTTCTCCAGCTTTCTGCCCAGGCCCAAGACCCTACCTGGGTGTCCTCCTGATCACCTTTGCTCATTAAAAACCTAGTTCTCCCTCAAACCTTCTCTTATAATCTGAATATGAAATGCCCTACACAGGCTCATATGTAGTGCTATTTTGGGAGGTGGTGGAAATTGTAGGAGGTGGAGCCTAGTTGGAGGAAGTGGGTCACTGGGGCATGCCTTTAAAGGTTACACCTGGCCCCAATCCTTGTTTTGCTCTCTGCTTCCTGTTTTCCATGAAGTGAAGATACTCCTCCATATCACACATTCCTACCACCATGATGTTCTGCCCAAGTTCATGGGGAAGAATGATCATGGACTCAACCCTCTGAAACCATGAGGCAAAATAAATCCTTCCTCCTTTAAACAGTTTCTGTCAGGCATTCTGCCACAAAAAAATGATAAAACTGACTAATACAGCACCCCCCACCACTCCATCTTTCCTCTCTCCCTGACACAGATCAGACTACTCTTTTCTTTCCCTGAACTTTCATGACCCTGATGTTCATTCTCTCCCACTTAGAATGTAAGTGACCTGAAGACAGAGACTGTGTCCTCAGCAATTTGCATTCCCTAGGAGTTTGTCTCCCCCAGCCTTTGCCTATCACCACTCTACTCTTCTTTTAAGACTCAACACAAATATAATAATCCCAAGAACTAAAAAAAAACTAAAAACCTGGTGCCTCTGAACTCCTACAGAACTTTCTGGTATCTTTCTTATAGCATCCATTACATTCTTTCTGCTAATGGAACTGTTTGCTATTGTGCTTTATTTTTCTTAACCTAGGGCAAATGCCTAGGCCAGGATGTAGTCTCCTCATCCCTGCATTGCTTTATCCCCATGTGTCCTTAGAACCACTGGCCTCATACAAAGTAAGTCCTTGGTGTGGGTATCTTTCTTTGAACCTCTCTGTAATCTTAGAAGTGTGTGTGTGTGTGTGTGTGTGTGTGTGTGTGTGTGTGTGTGTGTGAGAGAGAGAGAGAGAGAGAGAGTGTGTGTGTTTAAGAGAGAAAACAGAGAGATGGGCATGTTTTTGTATGCAGGCACATGTGTGTCCTTGGTCCCTATGTTGATATCCAAATCACGTTTAAATGGTTCTCCATGGTAACCCTGAATAGGGAAAAGGTAATAAAAAATAAGGCAGAGAGGTGGGTGCATTCCAACAAGGTCTTGATGACCCCCAAGGAGATTGCTGTTGGATTGACCTGGTTCTAACATTGAAAGTCTTGTGTCCTTAGAAATCCCTAGATCCCAGGCAAGTCTAGATGGCTGAGCACTGTAGCCTCAGGCCTAATTCTCACACCAAAGCCACCTCTTTACCTCCCTTTTCTGACTCCTTAAATGATTATTCATTCACCAGCATAGGCCCAGGGAACATATGCCAATTTATCATAGCCTAGCCATGCCAAGGCTATAGCCATAATATAGCCTGGCATTTGATTTCATCAGGTATCAGAAGCTAAGCAGGGTTGGACTTGGTTAGTCCTTGGATGGGAGATTATCCAGGAATACCAGGTGCTGTAGGCTTGGAAGAAGGACCTGGCATCCCATTCCCAAAACAATCAGCCATAGAAAACTCTATGAATAGCAGAGAAGTACTGACATAGTGCCGGGCATGGCACAGTGCCAGGTAGTGTTTCTTTCTGTTGTACAAGGGTGGCTGAGTTGGACCTGACTCGACAGCACCCAACAAAAACAGCCATGCCATTGATCGTTCTTTAAATTTCCAGTTTCCAAATTAAGATATTTGAGATGCTATAGCAAAACATATGGTAGGTGGATAATGCACTAAGATTATGTAATTACCCTCAAAATGTCATTGAAAGACAACTTATTTTTTCAACCCACCCTCAAATCACATATGAAAATATTTGAGGTAAAGAAACTTCTAGAATAATATCAATAGGTCATATCTGCCTTTGGGAGACCCTTCTACTCACAAAATACTTAAATTCCTTCTACTTTCTTGATGCTGTCCATTGTGATGGCTTTAGAAATCATATTCTGAGTTATGGTATTTTCAGGTCAAATTTTATGCAGATGAGTACCTCTAAAAATGTTTAGAAACAACTGAGCTATAAGTAGAGCCTCCATGATGATTTTTTGTATATCTTTGTCATTGGTCTGGTTTGACAATGGAATTTTCAATGTGAGAATTCATGCTCCTGAGTTTCCATTAGTTCCCACAAGGGAATAACAAAGCCTTTCTAATACTTAGTAGAGCCTTCTCTACTGCCCTTCACCATGTCTAATGTCTCAGAGCCAACATCTGAAGCAATCATGTATGCACTAGTATGATACCTGAGGACCTATAAAATGTATTTAATTTGGTAAAACATTCTGTTAAGATTCTGAGAGTTTTTACATGGTTTATAGCATGTGAATTGTTCCAAGTGGACTCAACTGACTGAAATTTTTGCTGGATTAACTGGAGGTTCAGACACCTTCTAAATCCACCATTACAGGACTCAAAATATGTGACTAATACTACCCATAAAGTTGGTAGAATCAATTATTTTTTAACAGGAAGAAAACCTTAAATTGTCCCTTCACATTGGCTGTGCCATCAGTTGAATATGCTACATAACTTTTCATAGAAATATGATTTGATCTGAGAACATCTGTAACCGTCTGGAACATATTTTTCCCAGGACTTTACTTCAAGCTTACTATAGATATCAGATGTTCTCCACAGAATCTGTGACATGTCTTAGGATTCTTGAATAAACATCAGTTATGCCTCTGTCTTGAATAGTGTCAATCTGAATTGAAAATCTGCCAGCCTTCTTAACATCACCACCAGCAGACTTCTTAATTAATGGGCTGATACTGTGGATGGACTTATATTAAAATCAAAGCACATAAGTGGATCTTCTACTTATTTCAGAAACTCACTTTAGTTTCCAAAGATTCAAGATGTAATTCAGCAAACGACAACCTGAGAAATACACACCAGATCATTATCTTACTGCTTGCATTTGCTATAGTGTTATTTTTCTCCTGATGACTGACAAGGTCCTTTACCAATAGCCTGAGGTCCATTAATCATGCAAAACAAAAATACTTCAGCACAACTTGTTCTATTCACGTGTACTTTTGATTATAAAATGGAAAACTAGCATTGTGATTAATAGTCCTTATTAAATGAGAAGACTTCGTCTCTTATACTAGTCTCTCTGACACAAATGTTCTACAAATTACATTTGAAGTACACATTACACAAAAAGAACCTACTTAATTTTAATAAAATTATCTCAGATATGCACAAAGATGTATGTATAAGAATATTCTCCAAGTAGTTTAGAAATTCTAAAAAGTTGCAAAGACTTGCACTATAGGGAATTAATGATTTGTAGTAAATCCATGCAAAGAAATACTATGTTGTTATTAAAATTAATATGGGGAAAGTATTGTCGCACAAATGAAGAAAATGCATACCCATATTGATAAGTGAGGAGAAAAGAAAACTTTAAAAACAGCTTCACAAGATAACAGATTTTTATTTGTACTTTTTAAATTATAAATATCTATATCCCATGGAAATAAGCCTGAGACGATGTACTCCAAATAGTAAGAGTAACTGGGGTGCAATTATGGGTCAATTTCATTTTCTAGCATTTTTTTTCCTAGGCAAGCACATCCCCACTCCCTTTTTTATTTTTATTTTAAGACAAGGTCTCACTGCATTACACCAGCTGCTTCTGACCTTGAACTCAGGATCCTTCTGCCTCCGCCTCCTGATTATAGATGTGGATGACAGGCCTGGGCCAATGTACCTGGCTTGTAGATCTTCATTATGCCACCGCCAGGCTGTGACTCATTGGTGCCCAGGACAGTGAGGAGCAGCCTGGGGTATGAGCAAAGGATAAAGGAGACTCCCAGGTTAACTGACGCCCAGAGGCAGAAGCCTCTGAGTGGGACCTGGCAATCTGCACTTCTAATCAGCTTCTGGGTAGTACAGATCCTGCTTGTTCAAGGCCCATCCTCAGGGCAGCACTGCTTGAGGGCTCTCCTTGACCCCAGCACTTCTCTCCCATGATGTCTTCCACTGGGTGTGTGTGTGTGTGTGTGTGTATGTGTGTGTGTGTGTGTGTTTGTGTGTGTGTGTCCTCTTCTAGAATACAGGCTTGGCTCTGGCCCAAGCCTAAGGCCTTCCAAATAGCAATTATTAGATGAATGTTTGTTGAAGAAATTAATGGAGACATTTTCAGGCACAGTGGAAGGTGAGCTGAGAAAAACAACTGTAGTGTTCCCTATTTACTTCTCGGTGAAACAAGAACATGGTATGACTGGTTCATCCACATGTGAGCCAGAATCTCTGGACTGGCCTCAGAATCTGCACACTTAATAGTTCTCCAAGTAATTCTGCTCACTAACATTTGAGAACCTGCCCAGGGAAGAGGAGAAAGAGGAGGTTCCTTGACTTGGTCAGGATTCTTTGGTTTTGCATTGAAACAAAAAGTTCCAGGAAAAAATGTGAGAATAGGTTTTCTAAGAATGGTGACATAGAATCTATCACACTTTACCCCATTAACATTTCAGTATTAATAGGTGCCTCCAATTAGCATGGAAAAGAGAGAATGGACGCAAAGTTAGTATGATCTGATAAAGAAAACATTTTAAATGGCTAGAGAGAGCTGAGAATCAACGTAGAAATGGGACATCTTCTTCCAAGGGATCTGGAGAAGGAACACATTATATTCTCCCCAAGGGCCTGAGTGCTTTCTGCCCATACAACCCCAAAAGAAACATGTTTTTTTAAGAAACAAAGAAAAGCAGCAAAAACTGACTGTTCTCACTTCCCAAGAGACTTTTAAGCCAGCTCCAAGGTAGAGGCCAAGAAGGAGCTGACCTGGGAATGTCTGATAGGCCTCCCTTCCCACGTGCTACTGTTCCCAGCTGTGTCCGCCAAGGCCTCAAGGGTGGCATCTTATAAAAGGCATTTGGAGAGGCCACAACACTTCCTCCTCTCACTCCAACAGGAGGCCCTTGATTAAGCCGGAACTAATTCTTATGACAAGTTACAAACCGCAGGCAAAAATAATGAAAACACTGACACCACTCACACTGGGAGACGACTTCAGGGTGCTCCTAAGACAAAGCCGTTTTTCACTCTGCTGCCTTGGTGGTTCCCAGTGCTGGGCACCGCAGCCTCCCCAGAATTCCCACTGTGGCACTGATTCAAGATCCCAGCAGATGGCTCTGTACATCTGATTAACTTTTTCATAGAATTTTTTCTCTTTAAATCAGGCTAAGGCAGGGAGATGAGCATTAAATTCTGAATCACAGTTCCTACACTGTGTAACCTTGTTGGGAAGGGGTTTAGCTCAGTTGGTAGAGTGCTGCTCTAATCTGAAGTTCTGGGTTTGATCCCCAGCACTACAAAACTGGGAGGAGGGCATGACAATCCACTCCCAAAGCAATCTCAAAACAGTCAGCTATTGAAAACCCTATGAATAGTAGAGAAGAAATAACAGTGATGGGCATGGCACAGTGTCAGGGAGTGTTTTATTCTGTTATATATAGAGTCACTATGAATCTGACTCAACTGGACGGCACCTAGCAACAATATCCTTGCTTACAGGTGCTGTCAAGACAGATCTAACTCATAACAATCCAAAGTACAACAGAAAACACTACCCAACTCAGTGCCATGTACATGATCTTTTTATGTTTGAACCCATTGTTGCAGCCACTGTGTTTTTTCTCATTTTGAGTAGTGCTACATCAGGAAAAGGAGGTCCCAAAGGCTTTACTGCATTCCCATCATTAATGTCAACTCTTCTTGGAAGAGGCATTCTTCCCCAGTCATTTCTTGAATACCTTCCAGCCTGCGGGGCTCATTTTCTGGCACTATATTTGACAGTGCTTATGTGCTATTAATAGGGTTTTCAATGGCTTATTTTGGGGGGATTGGGCTGCAAGGTCCTTCTCCCTAGCTATCTTAGTCCCGGAAGTTTAGTTGAAACCTTTCCACCATGGGTGGCCCTGCTGGTATCTGAAATACCTGTGACATAGCTTTCAGCATCACAGAAACATGCAAGCCCCCACAGCATGACAAACTGACATAGTTTATCAAAAACTGAATGGCCTGCAACAGGTGAGTTTCCTTCTCTGAGTCCCAGTCTGTGTGTATATGTGTGTGCATACAAGGATGAACTGGTACATTCAAAACTGAGACCTGAACACATTCAGGCAGGGGTGGCACACAGCCCTCCAAACAACTGTGTGCAGGTGTTGGTGAGTACTTCTTTGCTAAAAAAGAGAGATTGGGAGCATAGGTGTGATGGAAGGAACAGAAGTTTCCACTGCAGTCACTGCAGTGCCGCTGGGAGCACCCTGTCATCAGCTGAAATAAGAGCAGGGAGAGATTTCCCAGCACAGTCTGTACCTAGTGCCAGAACTGTGAGGCCTGGCTCCTGAGCCCAAGCGGGACACCCCGGGGAGCCCCAGAAACCACAAAGACCCCTAGGAAAGCTCAGAGTCCTGCAGGTAACCCAAGAATGGGCCGAGCGCTTGCAGAGTTGAGTGGTTAGACTTAATAAAATTCTCTCCCCTCACTGGTGGACAAGGCCTGGGGATATACAGTGGGAAAGAAAACTCTCCTACTAGCTTAAGGCTCAAACCAGGTAGTATTCAAAAAGTGATCTGCAAACTGCCAAAGGAGTCAGGGATATAAGGAAGTCTCTGCTTCCCTTTATTTCTCAGTATATGAAGCCAAGAGATCTTTAGAGCTCAGCTTAACCTGGAAAGGTGAGCCTCAGAGGGTGTGGTTACACCTAAAAGTACCTTTAGGCATATGGGGAAATGCTCTCTTTCTTTCCAGAGAGACTTGAAATTGTTTCTATGAGACTGGCATGATCTTCCACCCACTGGAAATTCGGCCAATCTATCGTTGATACCAGGTCTCTCTTCCTAGCTTTAATCCCCTTTATCTGCATATAGAATAGTATCACTCAATAACTAGAGACACTTAAAATTAACATTTGAACTTAAATTAATCCTCCTTTATTCAGAAATTTTAATTACCAAGTACTATGTGCTTGCTTGTGTATGGGTGGGCAGGTGTGTGTGTACGTACGTACTTCTCCTAGACTCTAAGGTCTTTGAGGATAGTCATCAGATCTTATATGTCATTGTATCCCCAATTTAAAAAAAAAAAAAAAAAAAAAACAGTAGATTCTCAGCCAGGCACTGTGGTGTACACAACTAATCCCAGTGGTTCAAGAGGCCAAGGCATGAGAATCACAAGTTCAAGTTCAGAGACAACTATATAATTTAATAAAAGCCTATCTCAAATAAAAAATAAAACAGGGGCTGAGGGTGCAGTTCAATGGTGGAGCACCTGCCAAGCATATGCAAGGACCTGGGTTCAGTCCCCCAGTACTGAAAAGAAAAATGTAGATTCTCAATAGTGGTGGTTGCACTGAATTAAAGTGGGTATTAGCTACCGTAATGCTCCCCGGCACTGCATGATGCTGTGATTGCCTAAAGCTATGCCACTAATATTTCAGATTCCAGCAGGGCCACCCACAGTGGATAGGTTTCAGCTGAGCTTTCAGACTAAGACAGACTAGGGAGAAAAAACAGACAGCCCACTCCTGAAACAATTAGCCACTGAAAACCCTATGAATAGCACAGAAGTACTGTCAAATATGTACCAGAAAATGAGCACCCCCAACTCATTCGAAGGCATTAAAGAAAAAACTAGGGAAGAGTTGTCTCCTCAAAATAGAGTCAGCCTTAATGATGTGAATGGAATAAAGCCCCTGGAACCTCCTTCTGCTGATGTGACAGGATTCAAAATGGGAATAAACACAGTGACTGCAACAATGGGCTCAAACATAAAAAGATCATGAAGGGAACAAGTCACAGGGCAAAACCGCTCACCTCATGGCCATGAAATGGAAGAGAATGAAGAAGAAGCTGTGTCCCACAACCTGCTTTGGAACACTCTAACAATAGTCTAAAGATATCCAGCTAGGCACCAGCTCTTAAATATCTCACTACCTCCCAATGGTGCCTCCCTAGGGACAAAGCCTCCAACTTGTGAACCACTGGGAGGACATTTGAGATCCAAACTATAGCATACCAACTAAATAGAGATGGATGGGTGTGGGGAGGAAGAAGGAGGAAGGTGCACCTGCTTCTTAAGCTCTCTGGCCCCAAAGTGACACACTTCACTTTCAAAAACGTTCCATTGGCAAGATGCAGTCTCATAGTACCACTTAGAGGAAAAGCATCAAGCAATGTCATCCTTGGTGGAAAAGCTGCTTTCCAATGCTCCATACTACAGAGGGAGGAGAGTGAATCTTTGATGGCATGAGCCACCACTGTCACATACTCTTATGTTAACATCTAAACTATAAAAGGCACACATTCCTCACAAATACAATAACTCTACTTGGGAAAAGTTCCGCCTTTGCCTATTTCTCAGCATAATTATTGATAATACACTTTTATGCTCTCAGAAATGTCCAACATTGGAGGATAAATTATTTGGTTAATCTGCCTTTAAACCATCTTATAGATAATCAATGAGCCCACCAAACTGTTGTTGGTTTTTCAAGGCCTACATTTTTCACCACGGACAACAGAGGACCCATTGGAGAGGAAAAATCTATAACGCAAAGAAGAAAACATTGAGAGTGGCATACTCCATTTTACCTGTCCAACATTGATTCTCTTGTCAGTTAAGAACATTCTTTGTGCTCAAAGACCACTTCAGAGAAACACAGCTTTCCAAAACAAGCAAAGCTGTGCCTTAGACACCAAAGAGCAACGTCTGAGAATAAAAGACGCAAGTCTTTCATTCCAGCCATCCCTGAATCTCTGCTTTCCAGAAAAGGACTGGCTTCCTCAGAAGAGCCAGTTTTTCCTTCCAAAAACAAAAAAAGCAAAAACATCTATAATCCAATCAAAAATCCTTTCATTGTAACATGGAAAGTATGAATAAGGGCTGAGGGCATAACTCCGAGGTAAAATATTTGACGAGCACATGTGAGGCCCTGGGCTCATCCCTAACCCTGTGAAAGCAAACAAAAAAGTGAGGATGTAGGAAGTCAAGAATTTTCTTCCCCAAGAGTAAATTGCCCCCCAATTTTAAATATGAAAGCCTCTAATTCTGAACTCATAATTATACAGAGAACTGTCTAAGATTTACTTTGCTAATGGCTATTCTTCATAATGCCTCATAATGCCATAAACAAAGGTACAGAGAGAATATTTAAAGAAGTTGAACTCAAAAAACTTTCAAGAACTCAAAAGAATTTCACTACATATAGAGGCAGATACAGATATAGTTACAGACATGAATATCAACTATTAGAAAGCTAAATGAAAGGGATAATATAAAAACTTTACATTTTTTGTTATTTAGTTTAAGCAACTTGAAATTGCACAGGAACCTCTTTGAAAAATAGTCTGCAATTCAATTTCACCAATTCAGACTGATTTTTCCATTTCAGTTAGTCTAGGTGTTTCCACCTATAGTTGGCTTTGCCAACTATAGAGGATTTCCCCGTCAAACATCTCTGCTTGAGCTTTGTAAAAATACTAAGAGGAATATTTGATCCAATGCTTAAGCATTAACTATGTTCAAGGAAAGCCATTATGAATGAACCTTCTATGAATTAAATTGATTTTCTAGAAAATGAAAACAAAATTGAATCCAAGAATAAACTATCTTAAAAATCACATTAAGCTGGGCGTGGGGGCGCACATCTGTAATCCCAGCGGCTTGGGAGGCGGAGACAGGAGGATCGCAAGTTCGAGACTAGAGGAAGTCTATGTAACTTAGTGAGACCCTGTCTCAGGAAGTAAGGAAAAAAAAAATAAAAGGGCTGGGGGTGCAGATCAGTGGTCCAGCACTTGCAAAGCATGCAGGCGTGAGGCCCCGGGATCAACCCCCAGTACCACAAAAAAAAAAAAAAAAAATCACATTAGATGAATAAAAACATAAAAATATTTTTCACTAGGCTGTAAAAATTAAATTAGCTAAAAGATGAAATAAAAGTCTTTGTGTTCTAAGCAGTTCCTTTCCTTAGGACAATAGGTACCAATGAAAGCCAAAAGTCTAAAAAGGGCTGTACTTGTTTCTCACGATGATGCCTTGGGAAGCGAAAGTCAGCTTTTTCTCTAAGTGATTCACCTAGAAAAGGGGAATCATAGTCAGTGGCTGCTCCTGGACTATGGAGCAGGAAAAAGGGAGGCATCCAGAGGTGCCACACAGCTGGCTAAGTGGGCACTTCTCCTCTTTCATCTCTCCCCAGTAGCACCAATATTTCCTTGGGTTTAAGTTCCTTCTATACATTCCTGATCCTCCTAAGAGCTAGTCCAATAAGCTATTCCAGCTCGGCAGCCTTGGTCTGTGGATTGAGTCATATCATGCCATGGAACCTGCAGAAAATGTCTATTGCGTCCAGATCCTTGCTTTACTAGCCAGGTAAATACAGTACTTGCTATAGCAAATAGGTTCAGATTTCAGATGCCTAGCACAATTTTAAAAGTCCAGGTCCCTGTTCTCCAAGTGATGGTAAAATGCTACCATCCTCCAGCCAACTGAAAGAGAAAGCTCATGGAAGATGTGCAGTATGTTTATGGCCACACATACTGCATTTGCCAGAACTCAGTGATGTGGTTCATGTAGATGCAGAGGGAGCTGGGAAGTGTAGCTTTGCTTTGTGCCCAGGAAAGAGAAGAGAAGTATATGTTGATGAATTCTAGCTGTTTCTACCACCCTGGCTCTGCCCATCATTTCAGACATTTGATCCTCTATGTTGCACATCAGACACTGACAAGGATGGGAGTAAATGATGAGCAGTACATTGCCCTTGAGGAATCACAGCCTAGCAGGAAAGAAGAATGGGTAAATTAATAATAATGATAGAGCATGATAAATGTTACAGCAAAGACACTCACTGAGTGATAGAGGAACCTAGAAAAGAAGCAACTTTGAAGACGCTTCAGGAGGATGAAAGAGAGTGATCACAGTGTTATTTCATACTTTTTTTTTTCTTTTTTTGGCAGTACCTGGATGTTGAACCCTGGGCCTTGCACATGCTCAGCAAGTGCTCCACCACTGAACCACAACCCCAGCCCTGTTTTTTGGTGGTGGTGGTGGTGTTTGTTGTGTCTGGTTTTGTTTTTTTAAAAGACAGAGTCTCACCAAGTTGCACAGACTGACTCCTGGGTCACTGGGATTACAGACCTGCATCACTGTGCTCTGGCCTTCCCCAAAGCTTGTCATGTGTTAATCATCACAACTAGAAGAGGTGGATATTACTGTTATTACTTATTGTTATTATGAGACCCACAGTTAGGAAAACTGAGGTTCAGAGAGGCTAAGTCACTTGCTCAGTGTCTCTGCTAATAGTAAAGGCAGTCCATCCACCTAAAAGGACTCTCTTCAGAGCAAGCGAGGAAGGAAAAAGACCCTCTTTGCTGCATAAGCTCTGTGCCAGCATGTCTGCAACATGGAGATCAGGAGGGAGTCTGGAGCCCTGCAGAAGTATGCCCTGCCAGAGTCTTGTTACACACTTACCCCCCATGCCATGCCACTCTAGGTATCACAAACAGAGAGGGCCCAGAACCAGGTACCATTGCAAGGCTGGGAGGATGTCAGGACATTAGGAAGATAGAATAGACTGGAGCAAAGACCCCCAACCTGAATGGTAGTCCTAAAAAGGCAGGATTAATAGCCAATGAAATATCAGAAGAAGGTGATCTATGGTGGCGTGCGCCTGTAATCCCAGCGGCTTGGGAGGCGGAGGCAGGAGGATCACAAGTTTGAGACCAGAGGCAGTCTGTGTAACTTAGTGAGACCCTGTCTCAAAAAAGTAAAAAAAAAAAAAAAAAAGGGCTGGGAGTGCAGCTCAGTGATCTAGCACTTGCAAAGCACGCAAGTGCAAGGCCCTGGGTTCAATCCCCAGTACCAAAAATAAAAATAAAAATAAAAATAGATTTTAAAAAAATAAAAATTTATTACAACCTTGTTAGGGTCAACATTGTCATCTAAGTTGAAGTGGACTCCCAGCCAGAAATTGGAGGTAGGGTACTCCACCTATCTCCAGGTGTCATTGCTCCAAAGAAGAAAGTGGTGGGCTGTCCTTGGTTCCCTGGGAATGTATCAACCTCTGCTGAATAGCCATAATATCAGGTGCTGACCATTGCCCAATTCCTCTCCTACTATGTGGAGTGACCACTTCTCCTGCTTGCCTGCACACTCCTTCCTGGTCACTTAGCCAGTCTATGTTCCCCAGCTCCCTTGCCATGAGGTGGAGCCATGGCCAATGAAATGTGTGCAAAAGTGATCTGAGTTTCTTCTAGGCTGTGGCATAAAGAATTGACCTCTAGTCATGTGCCCTGACAACCCTAGAAGCCACCTGTTGTGATGGCAGTGTAACAAGAAAGACAGAGTGCTGCCCAGAGACTCAGCTAACACATAAGGCTTCAGGAGGCAAGAAATAAGCCTTTCTGCCTTTGCCCACTGAGATGCCTGGGTTTATTTATTCATGCAGTATATCCTCGCAAGTGTATGGGATGCAGCATATTTCAAGTCTTTGCCTATCACTGGTTTTCTTTTTACTTTTGTTTCAATCCTGGAACTCATGCCAGTGTTGCTTCATTATTCAAGATTAAACCTGCTAAATCTAATCTGGTTGTGTGCACATATGGTGATTTCTTCAGTTATTTATTAGTATTCACAATTTTTAATGAAGCTATAAACAAAACTCCTTGACCACTACTTGGAATACCATTGTCTAAATTTGTGTCATAATGGCCACAGAGCCTGAGCAATTTCCTAACACACCCTCCTGCTCTAAGTGGAAACCTAACAGGATGAACTTTCCAGTAATGAGGCTTGACAGCCCTGCCACCTCCAGGAGAAGCAGCAGTCAGGCCAAGAGAAGGGCTGCTAACTTCCTCGCAGAAGTGTTGATTAGGCTGTGTGCGATTGGGCTGCTCATGGCTTGTGGAAAGGTCTGATCAGTCAGCATCTGAACATTTTGTGAGCCCTTTTGGGCTCAAACACACACACACACACACACACACACACACACACACACACACACACACACACACCAGAGATCACCAACTGCAACACTCATCATTTCTAAAAGGCCATGTCCAATGCAAGTGTGGCCCCATGTTATGAGAAAGCTACATTGAAGAAGTATTAGGTGCAAATTGAATTAACATTGGAGAACTGTGTCTTTTAGTAAATTCCCATTTGCTTAATGTTTCCTTAGAGGGAGATGTACCCACATCTATAATTCCAACTTCAACTTGACCATGACTTTCAGACAAAACACATGGAAAAAGAGTCTTTTAATCCCCAGAAGCAACTGGACAGTCAGATCCCAATCAGAAGCAGACAGAAATATATACTTCTCTTCATTGTAGTTGTTCTGAGAAATACATACTGAACTGAGGTTGGAATGAACAGAAGCACAGAGACAATCAGGCCCAAAAGCAAACAGAGTGCAAAAATTCTACAATTGCCTAGAAAGCCATGGAGTTACTTAGCTAAATGTTTTAAGGAATAATATTATTTAAAATGATAATAATCTGCATTTGACTAAAAATATTTCATTTTTAACCAGGTGAAGTGGCACAGGCTAGTTATCCCAGTAACTATGGAGGTGGAGGCAAGAAGGTCACAAGTTCAAGACCGGAGGCAGCCTGCATAAGTTGCATAAGTTACCAAGACCCTGTCCCAAAACAAAAAGTAAAAAATGGGCTGAGAGTGCAGCTCAGTGGTAGAGCATTTGCAAAAAAAAGTGTAAGGCCTTGAGTTCAATCCCCCGGTACCACAAAAATAAAAATAAATAAAATAAATAAATAAAATATTTTCCAGGGTATAAACAAAGCCCAGGTAAAAATAATTGGTATTATCCAAGTTGTTGTTGTTGTTGTTGTTAGGTGCCATGGAGTCGGTATCCGACTCATAGCAACCCTAGGTACAACAGGTGAAACACTATTGTAAGTGCTTCTCTGTTGTTCATAGGGTTTTCAATGGCTGATTCTGTTTTGGGAGTTGGTTGCCAGGTCCTTCTCCCAAGCCTACAGCACTGTGGTATTCCCAGGCGGTCTCCCATCCAAGTACTAACCAGGCCTGATCCTGCTTAGCTTCTGAGATTTGATAGGATCAGATGCCACACGGCTATGGCTGTAGGCATTATCCAAGTTAGGTGTCTCAAATTCCACACAGCCCCTGCTCCTCCTCACCCTATTTCCCCCCATTCTTTCTCCCCATCCATACCCAGAATTTCCTTCTGAGACTTTGATGAAATATCTAGATGGCTAAATACAGATTGTTACATAATTATGTTTGTATTATATTTTGAAAGAATTATTTTTTACACTTACTTTCAGATAATAAAATATAATTTTAGCATTTATATGTACTTCCTAATATTTATAATTATCTAGACATATAAATACATATATACCAACTGGTTTAAGTGCTGGCTCCTAACCTTTTTAGAGTCTGGCTTTCCTGTTTTCATCACTCACAACAGCATCAATCACTTTTAGTCACCTGGAATTTATCTTCAAGCACTTTTTTTCCAACAGACACATATGAGTGAAACCTATCTCAGAATCACTAATCTTAGAATTTTTTTTAAACTTTGCCTACAGAGAATATACTTGTTACTTTCCCCCATGAAATATAACCTGGCTGGATATAAAGTTCCCAAACCACAACTTTGTATGAATAAAACTCTACAGTAATGATTTCATATATTTAGCTCAGAAAGGCATGATTATAAGTGGTTTTTATATTTCTTTCTTGGCATCTTGTCATTATCTATTCCACATAAAACACATTGTAATAAGAAAAAAATTTAAAAACAAAATCAATAGTTTTATGTTCAGTGATTATTACATTCCCATAGGCTGCTGGATGTTTTGAGAGGTCTGCCAATCATGACTGTTGTCAAGGAAACACTAAGTCAACTGTAAGTTACATATTGATAATATAAATATTACTGTACAAGTGATTTTTCACTTAACAAAAATACAATATTGAGACTTAATATGATCTTTTCTAAAGAAAAAAAACAGTAGTGCATCTGGAATAATTAGTAAGAGGAAAACATCAGAAGCCCTCAAACTGACCCATGGGTTTTCAGATAAGATTCTGAAATCTAAGGGACACAGGATCTTATAGCAATAAAGCTGTAGCTCTAGTCTCCTTCAGGCTGCACAAACACATTACCTCTTTATTCAGAAGGACCAGAATCTTCACCACCACCAAAAGAAAGAAAGTATGCCCAAACTGGTTATGCTTTGGAGGTGGTCAGATAGGGGATGCACACTTGTTAAAAAACATACCGTGTTACCATGATTTACTTTACTCGCAATAGTTCTGACACCAAATGGCCAGGCTTTCCACAACAACAAACAATTCCCCAACTCTGCAGACATTGACCAGGTGTCCTACAAGTCCAATTCAATTCTGATACTATGGGGGGTTAGCACCAGATCCCCCACGTACAACTCTCAGTTGTAAAAAACGATTCCTGTTTCAGACACTAATCACAAGTCTTGGATCTCCTGTACTTCTGACCAATCAGTTGTAAGTTGAAAGCACCCATGATTCCCTCTTAGGTTTGTTAATTTGCTAGACTATCTCACAGAATTCAGAAAAACACTTTATCTCCTACTGGCTTATTACAAAAATACAACTTGAAGGAACTGAATAGAAGAGATTCAGAGAGCAAGATGCCTGAGGAGGGACACAAAGCTTCCATGGCTTCTCTGGGCACGCTACCCTCCTGCCCCTTCAATGGGTTCACCAACCCAGAAGCACTCCAACCCCTGTAATTCAGAAGTTTTATGGTGGTCCCATTAGATAGACATGATTGATTAAATCATTGGCCATTGGCAATTAACTCAATCTCCAGCCCTCTCCTTCTTTGGAGGTCAAGGGGGTGGAGCTGAAGGTTCCAACTCTGTCTTCACATGGTTGATTCCTCTGGCAACCAGCTCTCATCTTGAAACCATCTAAGAGCCAACTTCATTAACATAATCTCAAATATGGTTTCAAGAAGCTTATGAATAATAAAAAAACACTCCTCTCACCCCTATCACTCAGGAAATTTCAAGAGTTTTAGGATATCTGTGCCAGGAACCAGGGATGAAAACCAAATATATATTTCTTATTATATCACAATGTCGCACATGTACTAGCTATGATTGATCTTGAGCAAATCAATTCCCATGTACCCCATTTTCTTATCTACAAAATCAGAATGAAAATAATATCCCCCTTGTGGGACTGTTGTAAGAATTAAATGAGCTAAAATAAAACACAGTACCTGGCAGATGGGAAGTGTGAACCAAATGTTTATAAGGAGCAAATGAGCTAGATAAGATATGAATTACACATTGACCTCTATTATTTGACATGACCCCCAGGAACATCTATGACAGCAAGGTAGGTAGGGCAAGAGGTCTTATTTCCATTGCAAGCCTGTTAAGCTGAGGGAAGGTGTGAGGGTTTGTTCAAATCATAGGACTAACTGGTGTCAAAACTAGAACCATCCCTACTGCTCCACTGTGCTGGTCCTAACTAATCTTCCAAGCTGCCCTGCCATTGAGCCTGGTCATTAAGAGAAAGTACCACTGGAGATCTTATAATCAAGTGCCAGGTAAAGCTGCCCATAGATTTCAAGGTAAATAGAGAAATAATCCTTAACATGCCCCTAGAAAATGAGGGAATCCTACCCATGTTTAGTTGTGGTTTTTTATTATTGATTTCTTATTGGGGTACAGGGTATATCTTGCTTGTTCTTCTAGCTAGGAATTATAGATTTCTCAACTTCCTTTCTTTCAAGAGGAAGTTGGTCCAAATCCATGACCAGGAATCCCACGTGGGAAGACGCAACATTGCTATTAAAAGCAATTAGAATGAAGGCAGAAAGCAATTTTTCATTTCTTCTAGCACCTTGGTGAACAGCTGGAATCCCTCAGCCTTGTAGTCTCACAATTAATTTATTAGCACAAATAATCTAAATGAAAGGGAATATTTTAATTCTCACATCTACCAATCCATAGTAGGAAAATCCAAAAGGCTTAACACTTTTTGGTATAACCACAGGAGTAGCAAAGACCCTCTGAAAGAGGAAGAGATCATAAGAACATAGCTCCACAATCCCTTCACTTGCCATCCAGGTGAGTCTGCAGCCATGCCTCCACACCGAATAAAGTGTTCTTCTCTGCACAATAGAAATGTAATAGTACTTGTCTCATATTGTCGTGAGGATTAAATGAGAAAATACCCCTAAGGCTCTTAGCACAATGCCTTATATGTTTAATACAGGCTTTATTACCACAGTCAGGCACAAGTAAAGACCCCTGTGCTAGAGGATGGGGTCTCCACAGATACTGCCACTCCAAGCAATGCCCAAAGTAATTGTGCCACCCCTAATGATTTACACCTGTTTACCTAAAGAATTTTCTGCAATATAAAACATAATAGATTATTTGTATGTACTCAGGGTCAGCTCTTGTTTCATTGTTTTTGTGAAGGCCCTAAAACTTTGTCACGGCAGCCCTGAATCTTGCCCGTACAGTGAAGCACTTCCTTGTCAGCCTGATGTCCAATTGGCTTTTGATTTTAATTTGTCCAAGTTCTGCTCCTGAGAGGGAGAAAGAGTAGAGATGACTGGTAGGCTCACATGCTGGCTCCTAGCTGGCCATGAACACCAGCTCTCCAGGACCTGGGTGCCCCTTCCTCTGAGCTCATCTCACAATGCCTGGGAAACGTGATTGGATGCATAGCAGGAAAGCTGGCAGTGAGGTGGTCTCTTTCTCCTTGTGGCTTTAGGGAGAGGCTGAAGAAGCCTGCAGGATCTGTTTGTTCTCCCATCGGACAGCTTCTCCTCTCCTGGCCTCCTCCAACGTTGGGTTTATTCTCAGCAAAGATTGATGACTACCACAGGACTGACTGAGCAAATGTGGCTGGGCAACACCTGGAAAAAGGCATCACCTGAGAGGTGATTCACAGCCAGCCAGAAAACCCAGTAAAGACTCACACTTCAACCTCAGCTTCCCTACAACTGTGGCGATGTGGAGGGGAATCTTTGGGCCATCTCCCTCTTCTCATTTTCCTGTACCTCTGCCCCTTTGCTTCCTAGATGTCTACCCCCAACTCCCTGCATACCCTTTCTTTTCTCCCTTTCTAAGTAATCCTGAAAGCATTCAAAACTAGAAAAAGTCAAAAATGTAAGAGGATGCTAATCTCATATTCACACACATTTCCTAATAATTTTGCAAACTAACAGTTTAGATATGGTCTTCTTGGAGATGAGAAGCATGCATGGTAGAGAACCTAATTCAAAGACCCTAAATAAACATGTGGCATTGAAAGGTTCATATGTTTGCTTATGAAAGGACCTGAATCATATGTTCCGCAGTTTGACTTTTGTCAGAAGAGCTTGCAACCTGGAGAATATCTATCTTCTCTCTCTCTTCCTGTCTCCCACCCCCATCTCTCCTTTCCCCTCTTATATTGTCAGTGAGATAAAGGGAGTATTATTCTCTCTCATGCAGGAGCCTATTATGGGCAATGCACCCATCATAAGCAGAGAATCTTCTGTTCCACAAACTTCAACTATCACATCACAGAACAAAGGCCAGAAGCTCCAGGCTTTCATTTTATTCACTGGGCAAGGAATCTGCCCACTCCTTATCCACTGTCTGATTTCTCACCAAAGGAGCATTTGCAAGATGAAAGATTTATATTCTGTGAAATATTTCACTTGTCATCAGCTGAGGACTCCAGGCTCCCCGGCTGTGCTGGTCAGTTCCGGGAAGGTTCCCTGAGCAGCTTCCCTCATAGGCAAGGCCACACTGCTCCCAAGTGGCTTCTGTGGAGAAGCAGAAAGCCAGAAACGCTGCAGCTGGAATGGCCTCCAGACCCACAGGGCCTGCCTCCCTGTGGCCTCACGCGATGAACCCATCTCGGCAGACCCAGCCTCAGACCCTTCCTCAGACCCAACACACTGGAAAGCTCAGCTCTCACAATGCCAGGAAGACCCTTTGTCCTGGCAAAGCAAGCATCCCTTTTAAATAAGCCTAAAAATCTGCAGGCTGACCTAATAAAAGAAAGTCCCGAATTCAACCTGGACATCATCAGAGTGAGAGGCTTATGGTGTCAGAAGGCCTTCTGCACCCTTAAAAAAAATATGCAAAAGGATAAAGACAAAAACAACTGTAGGCCCAAAACAACTATTAGTACCTCTTGCACAGGAGTATTTGCACCCCAAAGGCAGCTCCTTAGTCCTTGTGAAGCTACTTACAGCAGTTTACAAAGGTAAAGCAGACTTAATAAGCAGCATCCTATTGTCAGGCCCATCCTTTTGTAAACTAAAAATACCATCTATTTTTATAATTAGTGTTCTTGTAACATCGATTGTCATCACATCCCAAAGGGGATGGCTGTTTCCAGTGCTATGATTGCTGCCCTCAGAGTTTAGAGCAATCCCACCTTATTAACTCTCAGTTGACAGGAGAAGCAGGGTGGCTTCTATTTCATCCACTGAGTAAGATAGCAAAATTAAACCCTCTCCCCAAAAAATTCCTTGGAGCTACTACTCAGCCATTCCACTTCCTGCATTATCTGGGAAAATCTTAATATACCTGAAGTTCACACTGTACTCCAGAAAAATTGAATCAGAACCTCTGTAGTGGACACAGGAACCAGTAGATTTTTGAAGTTCTGCAAGCATTTGAGAATCGCTGTCTGATACCAGGTTCTTCATTCTAGCTGCACGTAAATATCATCTTGGAAGCCTCTAAATGCTACCCAATCCCAGGCTTCACCCTAAACCAACCAAATCAGAATCTCTAGCAATAGTGCTCAAGTGTCTTGTTAAGCTTGCCAGAAATTCTGATGCACTGAATGTTGAGACTAAAACTACATTGCTTGATTAAATGACCTCATTTTATTACAAAAATGTGTTCACAGAAAAAGAAAATAATGAAAATATACAGAGAATAAAGATATATAGATATATAGATATGTATGGTAAGTTGTTGTTAGGTGCCATTTAGTCGAGTCCAACTTACAGCAACCCTCATAGGGTTTTCAATGACAGATTACTACCAGATTGTTTCTGAAGTGGCCTGACACATCATTCTCCCATCTTTGTTGTGCTGGGGATTGAATCCGGGTCCTCAGAAAGTGTGGAGCAGCACTCTACCAACTGAGCTACACATCAACCCCATATATACACATTAGACCTACAGAATCCCAAATCCTACCTTCCAGAAATAACCCCAGCTAAAAAGCTGGGGGGAAGTTAGGGGATATTAAAGGAATATATAAATGAAGGAAAATGGATTCACAGGTATTCAATTTAAAGTCTCCATTACCTTTCTAAACTCTCTCCCAGCAGTTCTGGGGGCTGAGAGATTGTGCCCCAGCATCGTGCATGGGTATGTGCATACACATACACAAACACACACACACACACACACACACACACACACACACACACACACTCCCTGTTCTAGAGGAGGCTGGGGAGACTTTGCCACTCTTTTCATCACCAAGAAGCTCTTTTACCATTTCATTTTGTGGGTGTCTAAATTAGAAACATTTTGTTCATTAAACTAGATTTATGAAGTAACAATTACCTCATTTGCCCATTTTTTAAATTAATCAAAGATTTATATAACTCCCAATCAGAGGTGCTGATCAGTACAAAACAGCCCAGTTGTGGCACCAAGTTGCAATAATGCCATCTGAGAGCAAAGAAATGTGATGCTTATTGAGCCTATGTAATTTATCTTAAGTAGACTGGCTTTTTAAAAAACAAATTTCAAATACTAAAATATGGGAAACAAATCACTACCCTTGAAAGCTTGAGGATATTTGAGGAGGGAAAGGAAACAAGATAAATAACAAATGTCCCTAGGGCAGTAGGTTAAAAGGGAAAGGGTTAGAGAATAAGGGCAGGATTCCACTATAATACTATGCAGGTTAGAAATTTTATTCTGCCAGTAATCATACATGAATCCTTGGGCAAAATCAAGCTATTATCTCTGGACCAATTTTCCCATTTGTACAACGAGTAGGGTTAAGCTAACGCAGAATTTCCCAACCTCAGCTATATGAACATTTTGTTGTTGTTGTTGTTGTTGTTAGGTGCCATCGAGTCAGTATCCAACTCATAGCGACCCTCATAGGGTTTTCAATGGCTGACTGTTTCGGGATTGCCTGGGGAGTAGATTGCCAGGTCCTTCTCCCATTTTTGTGGTGCTGGGAATTGAACTCGGGACCTCAGAGACTGCAGCCCAGCGCTCTACCAACTGAGCTAAATCCCAGCCCATATGAACAATTTAGGGCAGGATATTTCCTTGTGGTGGGTTGTCCCATGCATTAGAGAACACTGAGAAGCATCCCTGGCCTCTATCCACTAGAAGCCAGTACCACACCTCCCTAGCTGTGATAATCAAAAATGTCTGTAGACATTGCCAAATGTCCTTTGAGAGGTAAAATCACCTCTATGTGAGAGCCACTGCTCTACAGTAATTCTGAAGTTCTCTTTATTTTTGAAAACTCAAAAATATTATGGGAGAAATTGAAAGGAAAGACCTAACATATCAAGGAACATATATATATAGCCAAAAATGAGACTTGTGGAGTTACCTGTAAAGCAGAGGTTCTCAATATTGGCTGAATTTTCAAATCACCTGAATAGGTTTTTGAGTTCCCAAGGCTAAGATGAAACCCTTGACCCATTAAATCAGAGCTACATAGGTTGCACAGAATCCTTGGGGTGATTGCAGTGTGCCAAAGTTTGAGGACCACTACCGGAGAACTTAGTATGAGACAGAAATGACAATACATCTCATTTCTCAGGATTGTGATAATACTTCATCATTTTGATCAATAAGAAAACCAAAAATCCCGTCTATACCAGCATTTTGCAAAGTACCAGGAAACAAGACATCTTCACATAGGCCAATCTCAAGCCTTTTCTTTAAATGAAACCCACACACGCTTCCAGGAGAAGACATGAGCACATGGACACCCAAACAAACTGGAAAGCCAAGCATCCAGAGTGGTCACCACCAACCTCCCTAGAATCCTCTGCCCACACAGCTATGGAACCACGACCATGCCAGTCAGGGTCTCCAAACCATGAATGTCAATTGCATTAAAACTATCCACAAAGAGATTAACTATTTCAATTTATCAAGTAAATGACAACCATATCAAAAGACAAAGAGTGCACTCCCAGGAAGATGACAATAGACCCTTTGGGCTCAGTTCTGAGTGAAATTAGTGTTTGTGGCTAAGGCTTGGAAGGGGCTTAGACACCCAACCGATGAAACAGAGCAACTACCAGCCTGATTTAACCCAACATGACATAAGCAGGTCAAAGAGACCACTATAAAGTGATTAAGAGTCCTTGACTATTTCCTGAGGATTATGAGCTCATTAATTTAGGACTTTTTGCAAAGTGTTTATACTTACTTACTGAAGAACAAAGTTGTGATACTGAGGTATGCAATCTCATTTACTGTAATTTTTGTTTGCTCTTTCAAACAAATATCAGTGACAGTAAATTTATTGAGCACGTACTCTGTGACAGTTCCTGTGCCAAGCATTTTAGATAAATTTCATTTAATCCTCATGAGAACCTAGTTCAGTTGTTGTTGTTGATGTTGTTATCCCTGTTTTACAGTTGAGGAAACTAAGGCTGAAAAATGTCAGATGACTTGCCCAAGGACATACTTCCAACTAGCATAGGAATGAGAATTAAAACTGAGGCAATCTGACAGCAGAAGCCTAAATTCTTTTTTTTTTTTTTTTTTTTTTTTTTTTTTTTTTTTTTTTTTTTTTTTTTTTTTTTT
>VMDO01000674.1:0-21804 GCA_007922755.1 Pedetes capensis | reverse complement strand
TTTTCTGAGACAGGGTCTCGCTAAGTTACACAGACTGCCTCTGGTCTTGAACTTGCAATCCTCCTGCCTCCACCTTAGCCTAAATTCTTGAACATTATGTAATATGTCCTCATGAGTTTTCTGTTCATTTGTCAGATCATAAAACTAATAACTTTGTGTAACACTCTTTCAGTTAAGAATTTCAAAACACATTTAAAGTGTATAATATATAGCCTTATTCCTAGAAATGACCCAAATGGAGAAATTTTAAGCAAGTGTTCTCAAAGTGTGGCTTCAGACCCCCTAAATCAGAATTCCCTAGGGACACTTGTTTAAATGCAGCATCCTGGGCCCCATCTCACTCCCATCATATCAGAATTTGGGATGCAAAAAGCACCCAGGGTTGGGATCTGCATTATAAGCAAGCTTCTCGGGTGTTTGGGGGTTTGTTCTTCCCTATTGAGGCTTGAGAACAGCTCCCTTAGAATTGGCATACCATTGCATCCACAAGGAACAGCCTTATGCCTACAAAATTTGAAAGAAATTTGTCTCCAGAAATACTATACAGAGAAACCACAAAAATCAACCTTAAGAGGCAGAAAACTCCCAGTCATGTATCCCCCTTGAAGATCTCTGGATGTATTTATAACATATTCAGTATTAGATCTAAACACACCTACCAGAATATATCATACTTTGTACTGAGAATCTTTCTCTGGAGACCAGAAATGTGTGTTATTAATATCACTCAAGCTGTTACTCAATGCCCTCAACACACAGGCACATGAAAACACACACACATGCACACACAACATACATACACACACACACACACACACACACACACACACACACACAAATTTGAGTGAACACTGTGTAACCAGAAAATGAAATTGCTTTCAAATAACCATTATGACTGTTCTTATATGCTCACATTACAATAAAATTCAGAGTGAGAGCTATCAATGGAGATAGCAATTACAGACCATGCATTTCTCTGATAGACACGAGCCCTTCAGGGATGGGATAGCATCTTATTCCTCTCTGTACCTCTAGTTTTGAGTACATAGTAGGCAATTAATCCAGTTTTTCACTAAAAAAAGAAGAAAGGAGGCTTTGAAGGAATTAGTGAACAAATCAATTCCCTGATCAGAAGGGGACTCATGGCTCCTCTCTCCCCCACACATACCTTTTAGACAGGGCTGCTCCCCAAACATGAGAGGACAAGGCAGTTCTTTAACTGCCTGACTTCTCTCAGTATTTCTTCAAATCTTGAAGCCATGCCTCTTTGCATCAAAAGGTAATCACCTAACTCCTTCAAGCACACACATGCAACCCAAAATGACCCTTCAAATGAAAACCAAAATAAAGCATATTGAGGAAGGAAAAGAAAGAGCAAACTTCAGTTAAAAAGGAAAAAAAAGGGAAAAGAAAAACAATAAGAGCATACAACACACCAGGGATTGGAAAAATATCAAATTTTCATTTATAGCAAAGATTGTGCAGAGTTTTGTTTCATTCTGCTATTCATGAGTTTCATATCCTTGCTTACATTAAAACATATTTATTCCACTGCTTTGTTCCCTCTAGTCTTTCTGTAGCATGAATATTTGCATAGTCTCTATAGGCTGCTGTGCATACATGTACACATACACACACACACACACACACTCACACTCACACTCTCCCGTGCATGCCTATCTCACACCCAAAAGTCAGCCTCTTGATCCCTGGACATTCATGTGAGTGGATAATTTCCAAACTGCCATGAATGCATATTAGGGATGATACTATTCCAACAGCCTCACGAGAATCTATGTTTGGGGTTGTTTCCAGCCACTGGAATAGTTCTGAGTTGATGTATTCAGAGCATCTTATTTAAAAATCCACAAAGACACACCAAATCATAAACATTCTGACCTTAAGGAGACCCTAGAATTATCTGCTTCCAAATACTTCATTGTACAGACTAGGAAATCAAATTCAAAGTGCAGCTTCTTGCCCATAAGCAGATAATCAGTCAGTGCTGAGGATCCAATTCAACTGTATCTCTGCCATACCATGAAGGGACCAGTATTTTACACTTAATAGATAGCAAGAAGAAAATTCATCCAGATTCCTCTTGATCATGACCACAAGATCTAAGTTCCATTTCAATAAATAATAGCCAATTTTTGTAACAGTTTCTGAAGAATGGTGGACTCCAGTAGTCAAAATTATTAAAAATGAGTTATAGCTCTTCTTTTTGGTTAGCTTCTTTTTTTAAGTGCTAGCAGCTAATGGGAGTAAAATAGGAAAAAGAGACTTTAAGGTTCAGAAAATCTACCAACTTGATACCTCCATTGCCTCCATACTTTCACTTTACAACTCCAACACTGACCAGAGTTGATGGAGACCCTAATACAGTGCTTCTTAATTGCTTTATTTTGTTTTCTTTTCTTTTGTTTCAGCATCAGTGGGTTGATCCCAGGGCCTCACTCATGCTAGGAGAGTGCTCTACCATTGAGCTGCATCCTTAGCCCCTTTTATATCTTTTGAGACAGGGTCTCACTAAGTTGTGCAGGCTGCACCTGACCTCAAACTTGCAATCCTCTTCCCTCAGCCTCAAACTTGCAATCCTCTTCCCTCAGCCTCTTGAATATCTGGGATTACAGGCATGCACCACTGTGTCCAGTCTGGGCATCTCAAATCTTAATATCATAGAAATTTTGCTAGGCACCGGGTGCAGTGGCACACACCTGAAATCCAGCAACTCAGGAGGTAGAGGCAGGAGGATTGCAAGTTCAAGACCAAAGGCAGTCTGTGTAATTTAGTGAGACCCTGTCTCAAAAAGTAAAAACATGGACTGGATGTGCAGCTCAGTGGTACAACACTTGCAAAGCATGCAAACACAAGGCCCTGGGTTCAAACACCAGTACTGGAAAAAAAAAAAAAGAAAAGAAAAGAAAAAGAAAAAGGAATCTTGGTAGGCATGGTGGCACACAGCTGTGATCTCAGCACTTGGGAGGCAGAACCAGGAGGATCACTGAAAGTTCGAGGCCACCCAGGGATACATAGTGAGACCCTGTCTCAATAAAACAAAACCAAATAAAAAAGAATCTGATAAAATATATGTAATAATTAAACAGGTCAAGGTAGGCATTGAGATTTCACATTTCCAATAAGCTTTTAGGTGACTACAATGCTGCTGGTCACAGGACCACAGTTTGAGTAACAAGATTCTAAAGGACCATCCACAGTGACCAAAGTATCAATATCACGCAAGGCAAACCAGGTGGCAAAGAATGAAAGAATGGTCAGCAGGCCCTGAAAGCAATACATATAAGGAAAACTGCAAAACAGTAGAACTGGCCAAGAAAAATTAGTTACTAGCTTATCAAAGAATATCTTCTGGCACTTACCTCCATTTTATCTAGCTATCAATGTCAGAAAAGCCCAAAATGTCATCATGCAATGGCAGTACCTTATATTTCTCCAGGAAACTCACCTCAGAGAAATAAATCTGGAAGTACAAAGCAACAGAAAGTCTAATTCTCTGTATTAATACTCAGGAGCAAGGAATAAATGCAATCAGAGCAGTTTTGGTTACTTATAAATAACTTCAATGCCAAGTACAAGGAAACAGAAAGATTTTTAATGAGCCAACAGAGAGGGTACAAGGCTGGGGCCAGCCCCATCCTTAGTTTACTAAACAAACCAAATCATCACGTCTAACAACTTTGCTTAGAAAATAGGTTTTGTGCCAGATGGACATTCATTTCAGAAAATCAAATGGGCAACTTAATTTCAACCTCTCTGATTAAGTAGATCTTAGCCTGTCTATGAACATGCTTCCAACCTTTCCCCAAGGGAATTGAGTGGTAACATGGAGAGCATGACCGTTTATTTGGCTTAAGGAACACATTAATTTATCTGGTTTATAGAATTTAAACATCTGACGAATGACAGAGGGGTTGATTTTATTCATCAGCTAATTGCTTTGCCACCTGGAGCTGAAGCTTTATATATGCAGCTTATAAAAGATCTGAAAAGGATCTCAATTATTCTTTAATTTGTTCCTTGAATATAAAGTAGGAAAATCTGGCTTAATCAAACATTGTCTCAATTCTATGGGGATATGTCTAGTTACCTTATAACAAGGTAAGCTTTCATTTAATCATATGATATGATAATTCCCCACTTTCAAGCCAAGTATCCTCTTAGTTACAATCAATTTTCCACTGAAAAAAATAAACATTGTCTCTTTACTGAAATCCCAGTAGAGGAAAATAGCCCTTTTTAATGAAACTTGCTGCTAATACAACCACACTAGGAATTTCTGTGTAGGAATCCATTAAACCCTCTAATTTGACATTGCTGGTAAATTGCAGAATAAAGCAAGTTCCATGAACAATTCTCAATGCACATGGCCATTCTTGGCACTTGTGGAAGAAATGGATAATGAATGCACATGTGCATGTTGTGCACACACATACATACACACAGAGAGCATTACTGGAATCTATTAAATCTCACTTAATAAATGTTTTAATCAAGTTGGATTCTACAATTTATCAGAGGGGGGTAAAAGAGGAGAAACTAGAAGTCATGCAATTTTAATTGCATCAAGTGAGTCTGAAATGTCAGCATGTGCTAGAAGGCTGTGAGAATCCCAAGACATAAAACTGGTAACTGGTGGGTACCTGGGACCCTCCTGTCATGTAATGTCACAACAAGCTGAAAGTTAGGCTTTAATACCATTAGATTAATGACCCAGGGTATTGGAGTTTAAAGCCAAATACTTATCCCCATCTTAGCAAATTTCTCTTCCTCATCTCTTAAATGCCCTGGGAAGGCACAACATATCTGCCAAAGGGGCTAAGTCTGAGAGAAATGGGACCAGGCATTATACAGGCTTCCTGGAGCAAGTGAGTCACCAACTAGTACCCTATCTAAGAAGAAAGGGGGGCTTCTGGGGCCTCCAGTAGCTGAATGGCTGAGGTACAGGCAGACAGGTAGCAACAGAGAGATTGGCACTATAAGCAGACACTTAGGCTCAAGGGTCCCCTGTTAAAATAAACTCTGCTGAAAAGAAGCTAGAGCTCAAGTTCCTTAGGAACTGTGATGGTTAATCTTCATTGTCAACTTGGTTGGATGTAGTATCACCTAGGTGATTGGTGAGGCACACCTCTAGCTGCATCTGTGAGAGTGTTTCCAGGGAGGAGTAACTGAATAGGGAAGGCCCATCTTGAATATGGGTGGCCCATAGAGTGGTGGCCTGGGAGAATAAAAGGAGGAAAAGGACCAAGTCAGCTGAGGGTCTGCATTCCCTTTTCTCTGTACTTCCTGGTCAGTCATGAAGTGAAGAACTCTCCTCAACCACACACTCCTGATGCCATGATGTTCTGCCCAAGTGCATAAGGCTAAGCAGCCATGGGATGAGCCCTCTGAAATCATGAGCCAAAATAAACCCTTCTTCCCTTAGATTGCTTTTATCAGGTGTTTGGTCATAGCCACAAGGAAACTAATACATGAGCCATCCTAAGTGGTAACATAAGGAACCAAAGCCAATGCCATAGGCACCCATAAGCAGACCAGGATCCACCTAGGAGAAGTGATCATAAGTAATAATGCAAGACACCAAAGACAGACATAGGGGTGTAAGCTTAAAGCAAAACCAGCTCTCTTTTGGCATCTTTCAAAGTACCTAGATCTGGTCCTTCCATGTCTGACCAACAATGAAGCATAGGCAATGAAACCTTGGATGCTAGAACTGGCAGCATCTTAAGAGATATCTCATCCACTGTACATGTGGATAGCATGAGTATCCCCAGATGTTTGGAGATCATACAACTTAAGAAATGAGAGCTAGGCCCCCGGAGTCAGAATCCTAACTATGTAATTCACTAGGTGTGTTTCTTTGAGCAGTTTCTCTGCTTCTGAAGAAGATAATGGTACCTATGTCATAGGGTTGTATGAGACTTAAATAAGTTACGCTATAACAGCAACTATAATAGTGTCTGGAACGTGTAGGAACTCCATAAATGCAGCCTTCTATCATCATATGATTATTATCATCACTTTTTACAGACTGAATTACGAACAGGAAATTCATACATTGAAGTCCTGATTCCCATAAGAGGTGTGATCAAAAAATACAGCGAATGCTATTGCTGTGTGCCATACAACAGAAAAGCAAAGCTAGCAATCTTCAACATGTGAAGCAGCAAGCAGTGTGCTGAACCTTAGTAACTGTGTGTGGTGTCTCCTAGTTCAGTGCAGTTGGAAAGGCATGAGATACAGTTGAGAGAAGGTGTGTTTTGAAGTGGCGCCAAATCATGTATCACAAACAATGGTTCTGGTACAGCAATGTTAAGCAAACATTATGGTGTGCTCTCTTTCACTTTATTCACCGGATCTGGCATCATATAACTTCTTGCTCTTCACCCAAGACAAAATGACCATAAAGGGTAATCGTTTTTAATCAGTTCAGGACATCGAGGCAGCCATGACAGTGCAACTAAACACACTCATGAGGGATGACATCCAGAACTGCCTCAGAAAGTAGCAAGAATAATAGGATAAGTGTGTTTGAAGCTAGGGGGAGTATTTTGAGGGAGATGACTAGCAATGTGTCTTTTACTGTAATATATTTTTTAATTCAAACATTCACTGTATTTTTGGATTATACCTCATACTTTAGAATGTGACTATATTTGGGGATAGGGACTTGAAAAAGGTGAGATTAAATGAGATTTATAAAGATGGGGCACTAATCCAATATGACTGGTGACCTGAGGAGAGGAGGAAGAGAAACTAGGAATGCAAGTGTATAGAAAAAATTCCATGTGAGGACACAGTCAGAAGACAGCCATCTGCAAGCCAGAGAGAGATACTTCAGAAGAAACCAAACCTTCTGACTCCTTGATCTCAGACTTCAAACCTCCAGAACTGTAAGAAAACAATGTCTATTACTGAAGCCCCTAGTCTGTCATGTTTCATTATGGGAGCCCAGGAAAACACAATCACTATCATTATTATCTGGTCCAAGGCACACTGCCAACTAAAGGTGGTGTAGGATGAAGATCCAGTTGCCATTTCCATCGCTCTGCCTCCCACATGACTTCCCTAAATTTCCTATTTGATCTATTATGTTAACCATGGGTTCTCTGCCTATTAAGAGAGGATAAGATACTATTCAGCCTGCAGCCATAGCCCTGTGGCATCTGATCCTGTCAGATCATGGAAGCTAAGCAGGGTCGGGCCTGGTTAGTACCTGGATGGGAGACCTCCTGGGAACACCAGAAGCTGTAGGCTTGGGAGAAGGACCTGGCAACCCCCTCCCAAAAAATCAATCTGCCATTGAAAACCCTATGCACAGCAGAGAAGCACTGACAATAGTGTTTCCCCTGTTGTACAGAGGGTCGCTATGAGTCGGATACCGACTCAATGGCACCTAACAACAACAACAACAACAAGATACTATTCAAGAAAACATAGAAGGGGTAAGAAACATGAGTATCTGAGAGAAAATCAAGCATCTCTGTCTCAAAGAAAGATGCTGCTTCTGAAATGTATACCCTCTATTCTCTAACAAAAGTCTAGAATCCATTGCTTTTGTAGCTATGTTTCTGTCTCTGAGTTTGGAGGGTATTGTTAGCCCTTAGCAAAGTGCCTGTCACATGAAAAAAGACAAGTGCAAATCCAGGGAGATAGAACCAATAAAATAGAATGTTTTCCACTGGCTTTACAGTTGGAACAACTTTGGGAACATATATAATTTGCCTAGTTACATCCCTCCTTTCCTCCCATGGTGAGCTTCCTAGACATTGGGATGCTGGGTACACTGTTGGTTGGTTGTACAAATAAATCAACCCCTAGCTCCACCCCAGGCAGCTTCCCTGAGATGAACATGATACAGTACCAAGTGAGTGCTTAACCAAATACACTCATGAGTCCTCCATGAAAAGAAAAAGGAGTTTGCATTTGTTTCTCTCTGAAAGCAAATGACATTTGCACCACGTGTTTTTTGGGTTTTTTGGTTTTTTGGTTTTTGGTTTTTTTTGTTGTTGTTTTTTGTGTTATGGGGAGGTTGTGCTCAGGGCCTCACACATACTTTACAAGCACTCTACCAGTGCACTGCACTCCAGCCCATTTTTATTTTGAGTCAGGGTCTTGATAAGTTATGCATGCCTCTGGCCTTGAACTTCTGCTCCTCCTAACTCCACTTCCCAAATCACTGGGATTATAGGCACTCGACACTGCGTCTGGCTGCACCACATATTTTTAATTGTATTGCCCTTCCTCCTCAGCACACTCATCCACACACCCACAGAATTCCTTGTTTTTGTTGTTGTTGTCAGGTGCCATCAAGTGGCATCCGACTCATAGAGACCTGCATAGGGTTTTTAATGGCTGCTTGGGGATTACCTCAGGAGTGAATTGCTGCATCTTTCTCCCATGGGAATCAAACCCAGGACCTCAGAGACTGCAGAGCAACACTCTACCAACTGAGCTAAATCCCAGCCCCACACACATGCCTATATACATGCTAATCTATAACTTCACTTTTGTATTTAATTATGCCCTTAATAGCTCTCAATCTGATTGCATTCCAATCAATATGCTTCCACTAAGGAGGACAGAATTTGTGAGTTAGAAGATAGAGTGGTTGAGTTGAGCAGAGAAATTATTCTGATGCTCCTTTGTCTAGATTCCTTAAAGATGTTTTCACTTATCTTCAAGAACTGTTTTAGATATGTTCTATAATTAGTTTGTTGAGTGTGCCTACCATGTGATGTCTAAAGAACACACACACACACACACACACACACACACACACACACGCATGCATGCACACAAATATGGTCCCTGACCTCTCAGGACTCATTCTTTCCTAGGTGGAGACAAGACTTAGATACTTGGAAAAATTTCACAGCAACTCAAAGCTGTTCATCGTTAAAAGCCAATTTGAGTGGGACCAGATGGAAGGAGTATACACGGCATTCAGCATGGGATAGACAACTTGCGGGCCTAGAAGCTCTTGACAAGGTAATCCCAGGACCAGACTGTATTTTGAGTGGATCTCAAGGGTGTGAGACCTGGGGACAGCATGCTTGGGACAAATGCTGGGACCAAAAGCTAAAGCTGGGCATTAAGCCAAGCTTGGAGTAGCAGATAGATAAGGAAGGACTTTGGGTACCACATACTAATGAATATCGGATTTCCTATCTCCAGTAGCTTCCCTGGGCTCTCACAGGCATAACTAATTGCTGAAAGACTTTAATGTCTCTTTGAACTGGGCAGTGTGCTGGATTTTTTCCCCTTGAATTTGTTAGGCTATAGGTTTGGCTGCTAAAAGAAACCCAAAATAATAGTGGCTTAACCAATATGTATTTCTTAAAAGGGTCTGGGGTTTAGCTGAGTTGGTAGAGCACCACACCACACTCTCTGAGTACCCAGGTTCAATCCCGAGCACCACCAAAATGGAGAAGGACATGGCAATCCACCCCAGAAGCAATCAGCCATTGAAAATCCTGAGGGTTGCTAGGAGTCAGACCCAACCCAACAGCACCTAAAAACAACAACTCACATAAAGTCTGAGCTTTTGGGAGGCTCTGTTCTATAAAGTCATCAAGAGTCTTGCCTCCTATGTTTTTGCATTGTCACCTCTAAAATATTGCCCCTGACCACCTACGAAAGATGCTGACCACCAAGATAACTTTTTGGTGTCTTAATCATAGATAGCAATTCTCTTTTCAATAGGGCCAGGATGAAAATGTGGAAGAAATCCAATTTCCATTTGAAAACTTTCACTCCAAAAGGATTGATCTAAACACAGATAACTAAACAAAGTGCAATAATCTTTCTTATTTTCCAATATTGAAAGTTCATGTAGCTTTCCATGTTTGGAATTCCAACTTCACTCTATTAAAATTAAAAAGTAAATTGTTGGAGTGGAAAACATCTGCATAGCCAGTAAGAAAACAGAAAATTAATCTTGCAGCCTATGTTCATAATGGGTGATCTCCACCCCCCCTCTCTGGTGGTTATCCACTTCTAAATTCAAGTTCATTCAAAATTATCTGCCCTTGTTGGGCTCCCACACTCAGTTATTACCAGAATTTTCTGCCACAGGCATCTGCTCCTTAGCAGTAAACCAGATCATTGTGGGGCCATAAAATAGCTCCTTGAATGCCTACTGCGGTTAAAGAGCTCTTTGTGAGCTCAACCAATTCAGCCTTCCTTTCTCAGGCAGAAATGAAGGGATCAAAGCAAAGCAGCCAAAAAAGTAAGAACATGGAAGAGGGCTCTCTGGATTTTATCTCTTTCCTTCCTCCCGTCTCTCTCACACATCTTCTTGCTTCTCACCAACAAATATAACTTCCCTGGAAAAACAATAGCACGATTTGTTCTTTAAAATGCAAAAAGAACACTAAAAATAAATATGACATCTGTTAACAATGGGTAATTCTGGTTAATGAGAATATGGATGGGCTTTAATTTTCCTTTTTCTTTTTTTCAACTTTCCTATATTTGTATTTAAAAAAATAATTTTTAGATAAAATTCAGGAACATGTCCCATGTCTTTCAAAGCTCTGTTCCCACAACCTTAATCCAGAAACTATTTCAATATAATGTCCTAGTGGGTTCTAGCCCCATATAAGTAGGAAATGTTGTCATTTTTCTTGAAAATTTTTCAGCCCCATTTCCCTTTTGCAATATTTCCCTCCCTCTCTCTCTCCCTCCCTCTCTCTCTCTCTCTCTCTCTCTCTCTCTCTCTCTCTCTCTCTCTCTCTGTCCCCTCTCTCTCCCATCTACGATACAGCCCAACCCTCCACACAAGAATCAATACTATTCATCCAGAATTTGGAAGTCACCCCACAAGGACTATTGAAATTTTTCCATGTTTTATTTTGAGATAATTATAGAAGCTGAGAAAGTTGCAAAGAAATATGCAAGTAGGTCTTGGCTACCCTTCATCCAGTGTCCCCCAGTATTAACATCTTATAGAACTAATATCAGAACTAATGTCAGAATCAGGGATTTGAAATGATATAAGTGATTGAGGTTATTCAAATTTCAGTAATTAGACAATGACCCAAGCATGTATTTGCATGTGTGGGAAGCTTTATACAACTTTGTTGCACGGAAGCTTCATATAACTACCAATAAAAATACAAAATTTTCACATTACCACAAGACTCCTTTGTGTTACTCCTTCATAGTCATGTCTACCACCTCCTACTCTGTCCTGCATCCTGAACTACTGGTAGCTACTCCATCTGTATAATTGTGTTATTTCACAAATATTTTATAAATGGGGTCATGTAGTATGTATATTTTTAATCAGCTTATTTACTTAACATAATTTTCTTGAAGTTCATGCAAGTTATTACATAAGTCAATAATTTATTACTCTTTAATTCTGAGTAGTATTCCATTGTATGATGTAGTATTGTTTAACCATTCACCCACTGAAGGATATGTGTGTGGTTTACAGTTTGAGGCTTTTAACAAAGGAACTATGAACATTCCTATACAAGGTTATCAGCATAGGAAAGTAGTTCCTTAAGAAGAATACAATCACCGAGAAAATGGCACCAAGAATTGACAAATGGGGTTACATGAAATTAAAAAGCTTCTGTCCAGGAAAGGAAACAATCAATAGAGTTAAGGGAGAGCCCACAAAAATCTTTGCATCCTACACATCTGACAGAGCACTAATTTCTAGAATATATAAAGAATTTAAGAAAGCAAATTCCAAGACAACAAATAACCCAATACATAAGTAGGCAAAGGAAACACAGTTCTCAAATGAAGAACTCTGAAGAGTCAAAAAACACATGGATAAATGCTCCATATCCCTAGACATTAGGAAAATGCAAACCAAAACAACACTGAGAGTCTATCTCACTCCAGTAGGAATAGCCAAGATCAACAAAGCAAATAACAAATGCTGGTGAGGATGCAAAAAAAAAAAAAAAAAAAAAAAAAAAAAAAAAAAAAAAAAAAAAAAAAAAAAAAAAAAAAAAAGGAAACCTTTTACACTGCTAATGGGACTGTAAATTAGTTCAACCACTTTGGAAATCAGTATGGAGATAACTTAGAAAACTAAGAATAGAACTGCCATATGACTCAGCTATACCATTCCTGGGAATATATCCAAATGGAGGTAAGTCATCATACTACAGAGAACCTACATTTCCATATTTAATGCAGCACTCTTCACAATCACAAGGGTATGGAACAACCAAGATGTCCATCAACAGAAGAATGGTTAAAAAATTTTGGTATATATACATAACAGAATATTACCCAGCAATAAAGAATGAAATGTCATTTGCAGCAAAATGGACTGAACTGGAGAATATCATCTTAAGTGAAAAATCCTAGGCCCCAAAGAGAAATATCATATGTTCTCACTCATTTATGGGAACTAAATTTAACTTAAGGAGAGAAAAAAATTACACACACACACACACACACACACACACACACACACATATTTATATTTGTTGTTAGGTGCTGTCAAGTCAGGTCTGACTCATAGCAACCCTCATTGGATCTTCATTGACTGATTGTTTAGGGATTGCTTTGGGAGTGGATTGCTACATCCTTCTCCCATTATTGAGGTGCAGGGAATCGAACCTGGGTCCTCAGAGAGTGGAGAGCAGTGCTCTAACAACTGAGCTAAACCCCAGCACTGAGTTCATAGGGGAGTAGAATTCTATAGGACTGACAGCTAAGCAATAATGAAGAAATAAATCACTAGATACTTATCCTTTGTGTTTTCTAAAAATAATGTAGAAAATTTTGTGCCCATCTGATTCAGGATTAGAAGTGGTCCAACTATCAGACACATCACTAACAAGAATTTGTCTTCTGGAAGCTCATCTAAAAGGAATTGTAGAAACTGTATATATACTATTGTGAGCTTTGGAAATGAAGCATTTGACTGAAAACTAAATAAATGCCTGAGAATTTCACTTTTAGCAGCAATTATAAATGATATCGTGCCTGTTATTGTAGCTCATTGTTAGTATAAAGCAATGTAATTGACTTTTGTGTGTAAATCTTGTATACATCCACCTTATTGAACTCATTCATTTCCATATTTTTGTTTGTTTCTTGTAGATTCTTTGGAATTTTCTACATACACAATCACATTATCTACAGATAGAGACAGTTTTATCTCTTCTTTTCCAATCTGTGCGCCTTTTATTTTTTCTTACCTTATCACAATGGCTAGAACTACCACTACTATGTTTAATAAGACTTGTAAGTGCAGGCATCATTGCCTCATTCCCACTCTTCAAAGGAGAGCATTTTGTTCTTCATCATTAAATACAATGTTATGTGTATCTTTTTCATAAATGTTCTTTATGAGTTTGAGGAAATCTACATCTACTCATAGTGTACTGAGAGTTCTTGTTTTGAATAAGAATTGGATTTTGTCAAACTTTTTCTGCCCCATTTGATTTTATTAATGATTTTGAAAGAGTGGATTGCACTGATTCATTTACAAATATTGAATCTGCCTTGTATATCTGGAATAAATCCCACTTCATCATAGTCTATTATTCTTTTAATACATTATTGGATGTGATTTGTTAAATCTTATTGTTTTTGCATTTAAGTTCATAAAAGATATTGATCTGTGGTTCTCTTTTTCTTTTTTTTGATTTTGTATTGTCTTTGTCTGACTTGGGGGCTAGTGTAATACTTCAAAAAATGAATTAGAAAGTGTTCCCTTGTCTTCTTTTTTCAGTGGGCAATTACATAAAATTCATATTTATTCTTCTTTGAATATTTGATAAAATTCTCCAGTAATGCCATGTAAGCCTATACAAACATTTCTTTTTCAGTAGTTATTTAATTAAAAAATCAATTTTTTTTTTTTTTTTTTTTTTTTTTTTTTTTTTTTTTTTTTTTTTATATTTTTTTTTTTTTTTTTTTTTTTTTTTTTTTTTTTGGTGTTGACATGTCCAACTCATACCAATCCTCATAGGGTTTTCAATATCTGATTGTTTCAGGATTGCCTTGGGAGTGAGTTGCCACATCCTTCTCCCGTTTTTGCAGTGCTGGGAAACAAACAAGGGAACTTCAGAGACTATAGAGTGGTACTCTACCAACTGAGATAAATCCCAACCCAATTTTTAAATAGCTAATAGTTTAATAAAACTATTTAGTTTACCTACTGAATATACCATGGACTGCCAAAAGAACCAACAGATCTGTCCTAGTAGTGCAACCAAAGTGCTCCTTGGAAACAGGAATGGCTAGACTGCGTCTTATATATTTTGGACATGCAGTCAGGAGGTACCGATTCCTGGAAAAGGACATCATGTTTGAGAGAACAGCAGGTCAACAACAAAAAAAAAAAGGAAAACCCTCAACTACATGGATTGACACTGTGTCTGCAACAATGGGCTTAAACATAAATAAGATTGTGTGCCTGGCACAGAATCCAGGAATGTTTTGTTCTGCTGTACATAGGTTCACCAGGAGATGGACCCAACTCGACAGCACCTAACAACAACTTAATCTTGGCCAAGTTTTGGTAATTGATGGTTTTTGAGGAATTGGTCCATTTCTCCTAAGTTTCTGAGATTCTAATTTCTGAGCATGTACAATATTACTCTTTTACCAGCTATAAGATCTTTTGTGACATCTTCTGTTTTACTTCTAATATTGGTAAATTGTTTTCCTTTTTCCATATCTTTGTCAGTCTTGCTAGATACTTACCAATTTAGCAAGGTGTAGTGGCACATACCTGTGATCCCAGCCACTCAGAAGGCCAGCCTGGGAAACAAGATTTTCTCAAAAAAAAAAAAAGTTGATGTTGTTTTTTCTTTTGAAGTTTCTTCTTTGACCTATACATTATTTAATTTCCACATGTTTGGAGACTCCTTGTTGTCTCTATTATTAGTTACTAGTTTTACTCCATTATGGTCCAAGAACACACTCTAAACAATTCTAATCATTTAAATTTATTAAAGTTTGTTCTATAACCCAGGATAAAGTCTGTGTAGGTGAATGTTCTGTGGGCACTTTAAAAGAATATATATTCTGCTACTGTCGAGTGAGGTGTCCTACAATGTCAAATTAGATCCTATTGTTTGGTGGTATTATTCAGTTCTTCTATATCCTTACTGATCTTTTGTCTCCTAGTTCTTTCAGTTGCTGGGACTGAAGTGTTGGGGTTCCCAACTATTTAATATTCTCTCCCCTACCTACAACTCCAGTCCTACTCAGAAGACTGAGAAAGCTCAGCAGCTCCACAGAGAAGCCAATAGTCACTTTCCACCCAAGGCTCTAGTTCTGTCCCTTCTGGAACCTAATCCCTTGAAGGGCTCAAAGTACAGGAGTCACTCTCTTATGGATTACTAACATTTTAAACCAAGACCTTGCACAGGGATGAAATATAGTAAAAACCAGGTCTGGCACTTGTTGGAGATAGATATCAGAAGAGAGGCAGCTACATATCAAAACAAGTGCAGACAACAGCAAATGAGTCAATCAAGCAAAGCTAAAATTAGTTCTATTCAGTAGGCTGGGAGAGGCCAACAGCTCCCTGGAATAACCAAAAGTCAGGGTCTTAGCTGACAATAAAGTCAGGACCAGCCACAGAGCTCAAGCAGGTCAGGATTTAGGACCTCAGGAGGGCATGCAAGAGTCCAACTTGATTTCATATAAGCCTAACAGCCTATGACTCCTATGACAGAGTCAAGGAGCCCCTTCCTGGCCACAGTGTTGCTCATCTAAAAGGTATCTGTGACTTGTAATGTAACCCAAAGAGTTTCATTGCTACCTGAAATTCATGGCTACCATCATTAGCAACAAGACAGTGGAGAAGACATTTAGAGGTGTATTTCTTGGCTATTCTAAAATCATTCTACAGACCTGTGACCCATATATCCCATTAGCTCTAAACAAAGGCAAAAATACCTATTGAAGAATCATAAGGCAAGATAATGTTTAGGGGCACAGCCAGAGGAAAAAGTAACTTTAAGAAAAAGAATAAAACCTTCTATAACTTTATCTGATAGATGTTGATGTTGTTGTTGTTAGGTGTCATCGAGTCAGGTCCAACTCACAGCAACCCTATATACAACAGAATGAAACACTATCTGACATAGTGCCATGCACATGATTGCTTTTATGTTTGAGCCCATTGTTGCAGACACTATGTTTCGTCTCATTGAGTCATGCCACATCAGCAAATGGAGGTCCCAAGGGCTTTGCTCCATTCCCATCATTAAGGTCAACTCTAATTTGAGGAGGCAATACTCCAGTTGTCTTTTGAATGACTTCCAACCTCGGGGGCTCATTTTCTGGCACTATATTTGGCAGTGCTTCTCTGCTATTCATAGAGTTTTCAATGGCTAATGGTTTCAGGAGTAGGCTACCAGGTCCTTCTCCCTAGTCTGTCTTAGTCTGGAAACTCTGCTGAAACCTGTGCATCATGGGTGTCCCTACTGGTATCTTAAATACTAGTGGCATAACATTAGGTATCACAGCAACACACAAGCCTCCACAGCATGACAAGCTGACAGACACATGGGGGAAGTGAGAGATAAATGGCTGATAACCCACAAATTATCAGTATTTATCCTAGAATGCCTGTAGCTATACCCCTGTGGCATCTGATTCCATCAGATCTCGGAAGCTAAGCAGGGTTGGGCCTGGTTAGTACTTGAATGGGAGATTGTCTGTGAATACCAGGTGCTATAGATTTGGGAAAAGGACCCAGCAACGCACTCCCAAAACACAATCAGCCATTGAACACCAGATGAATAGCAGAGAAGCAGTAACAACACTATTTCACCTGTTGTACATAGGGTAGCTATGAGTTGGACACCAACTTGACAGCACCTAACAACAACAATAATCCTAGAATACTCAGAGACAGAACACTACCATTTTGATGTACCACATGCTTACACTACTCCTCCATTATTCAATTGACAGTAACTCTGAAATGATACTGACAATATTCTTAAACACATTTGCAAACTGCCAATGACTCTTGTCCTTTGACACCAATATTCCAACCTAAATGACTGGAAATCCTGTTCAAGGCCATGCCCCTTTGCCACTAATCTGGGATTTATCCTCAAAGGCATGAAGTCTGTAGCCTGACTTCTGGGCAAGCAGAGTACCCTCAAAGTCAATTATGGACTGAGAGGAAGAGGCTCTGGGGGGCGGTGCTGAGCGCTCCAAGCATTTGCTCAGAAATGAGGTGCAAATGAGGCGCAACAACTTCCACCCCAAAGTCAGGCCCTGCCAGGCCTTCACACTGCCCCATGCATTGCTGTATCCCAGGTAAAGAGAAACTTCCGGCCGTGGCAAGTTCTTTCCCTCTGCAGTCTCAGAATTCCCCACAACAATGTCTATGGACATGTGGTCATAAAAGAAGTTCCAGGGCTACTTCTTAATCCCTCACATTGCACTGGTGCCAGTCTAATATATGTCCAGAAAAAGATGAAACAGAATGCTCCCATAGGAGATTACTGACTTATTTTATCACATATTTTAAATAAGGCACAAAATCTACACGAAAATAAAGTGGAACCGGGACATTCGCAAAAAGCGCCAGTCCCACAGTAAATGAAAGCCTAAGTACACTGAATTGGATCCCTGGCTCATCAAACCAAGACAGTACGTAGTGATAATGTGCTGCGACAATTCAGTACTGGGCCCCAACAATAAAGCTGGGACTGTAATTACTGTAATGACCTCCCACTGCTATTGTGTCTTTAATTAAGTCTTTATCAGTAGGCATTTGCCACTTAAAACTAACTCACTGTAACTACGGCAGCGTATCATCTACATTTTCACAAAGAATTACGGAATCATATTTCTGTCACAGAGATGAAAGGGAATATTTTAGTTCAAGTGTCATTTGCAGACAAGCTGCATAAAAGAAAATCAAGCTGTCCTTTAGCGGCACTTTCTGACAAGTGAAACTCAACTGAGAGATGCCAAGGGGGTTGTGTATGTGTGTTTTGGCTTCGCCCGGTTTCTTTTTACCACAACTCCAATTCCTTTCTACATAAACTATGGGGAAAGAAGGATACCAAATTAATAACACATTTGATTACATAAAATTTCTTGAGATGGAAGGAGACTAAGGCACTCATGGGAAGCCCAGAGACACTAAGGGCGATGCCCTAAGTCACACCTGGGTGACTGCCCCGGCCGGGTCTACACCTCCCGCCTCACAGCTGCAGGCCCTTTCCCCCAACTGTGCTGCCTCCCCTGGAGCAGAAAAAGCCCATCTTACCCGGTGAGGTGCACTAGAAGTACCCTGCCTGAAGAGACCACATTCCAAGTTCAAGTTTCCAGTCATAATTACTTCCTTACTTTAGCCTTAAAACAAGGGCTCAGATGGTGTCTTGGCAGAGCCCAGCTATGTGGCCTGAAAACCCTCCGTCAGGAAAAGCCTCGATTCTGGCCTCCTCCAAGTGTTAGCCAGGACCTCTCCCTGCAGCGCTGCCCCTTGGTGAGGGAAACATGAGCATTCACTCTGGACCTCATTTCTCAGAAGTAACTAGATCAACCTGGGACCCAGAGAAAGCCCCCACTCCACCCCTACCCACCTATTCCCTATGGCCATCAAGTCTGACCGGCACCAGCCTCCACCAAATGGCCAGGCCAAGGCCCTGTGCTTTTGTGCATTGCCAAAAGCCTTTCAGTTGAAACCTGCTCCTCCAGAGGGCATAAATTCTTCTAGGTTTGAGGAAGGGCATGGGCATTGTAGGGGCTGCTGAAGGAGAGGAAGGGGTAGGAGAGCTCAGAGGAGAGCAGCCGGAGCCACCCCTGGGGTCCAAGGGGCAGCCCCTGCTAGGAACCCAGGACTCTAACTGGCTGTGCAGCTCTACTTTACCCAACACACCTGTGGCTGCGGGGAGGCAGATGGTTTCTGCTTATTGATTTCAAGGATCCAATTCCTGCTGGGGAAGCCTGCTGCTTCCACCAATTTCCACCTATTTTCAGTGTCATCTTTGGCCACTTTCTTTTCAGTTCTAATTTCACTTTTAGCACCATAAAGGCTTTGGCTGGACATAGAAGAACTGAAAATGAGAACAAAATATTGAGTTGGGAGGAAGCACGCTTCCCAGAAGGACCCGAGGGGAAATGCTGTTCAACTTTCTCCCATGTATTTGCACCCACTGGGGAGCGTCCCAGGATTTCCCACCTTGGCAGGGACACCTGCTGGCAAGGTGTGACCCCCACTTAGGTGTCACTGCTACTGTCAGGTTTCTACTCCTGCCTTGCCACCGCCAGGGATGCAGCTGAGCCTGCAAAACCAGCAAAAGATTTTTGGAGAAAAAAATCCAAATTGGCCTCAGCCCTGAATTCAGCAACAGTTTCAAGATATCTAATGATTCCTTGGGGGTGGGGTTTAGATCAGTTGGTACAGTGCTGCTCCGCATTCTCTAAGGACCCGGGTTTGGTCCCCAACACCACAAAAATGGGAGACGGACCTGGCAATCCATTCCTGAGGCAATCCTGAAACAATCAGCCATTGAAAGCCCTATGAGGGTCCCTACGAGTCGGACCTGACTCGATGGCACCTAACAACAACAACAACAATGATTCCTTGTTTCTGCCTCTTGGAAAAATGTAGCACTCTGCACTGGAATGCTCACACAGGTGAGACCAGGAAGCTGGGCTCCCTCCTTGCATGTAGGTGAGATGGCACCTTCCTCCCGCTTGTCTTTGTCCCATGAAGGGCTCTTCCCAGTAGAGGTGCGTGTCAGTGAATCTCAAGATAACCTTGTCTCTGGCTGCCTGCTGGCACTGCTTCTCTCTGCTTCTCTTTCTTGGGTTAGCCTCTGACTCGCGATTGCCGCTTTTTTTCGGATGGTCCCTTCCCCTTTGGTAGTTCTACACACAGCCAAGAGGTGCATTGGCTAGTGCCAGAGGAAGACAGGGCTCTGAGCTCAGTGAGTGGGTGTTTCTGAGACTTACTGCATGGTTCTCAGTAGAGCTTCTCAGCCAGCCCACGCCCAGGCACCCAGCCTTCTTCTATCAAGCCTGCTGCTCTCCCCCAGAGCTTAGGCTGAGAATCATTTCTGTTAATGATCCCAGCTATTACTTTTTCATCTGAGAAAGGACTCAGCCAGGTGATGAAAGACATAAGCCAAGAACAACTCTATGCCTCATCATACAAATGCTTGGCTTTCCTGGGGCCAATATACCTGCTAGTGACTGACACATTTCTAGGTTCTTACCACACCCACTATTGTACACGTTAGGATGCTTCTCTGAGTAAATGGCAAGATTCTTGCTGCAGGGCAAAAGAAATGTCAGAAGTACCGCTCCTACTAAACAACTTGAAATTATCCTCTACCTCAAAAACATATTCACTAGGAAGAATGTATCTTAGACATTCTTTTTACTAAATAGGGAGGTAATTCTCCTCCCCAAAAAACATGGAGCTGAGCCTAAAACACTTCATAAATATTTGGTGAATATAAATGAATGATGCATGCATAAATTAATAAATGAATTTTTCCCTAGAGAGAAACCTGAATTTTCCCTCTCTGTTCCCTCAACTTCTTTATTCTCAAGCACCTTCTTGTTGATGGCTCCTAAGAAGCCATATGTTATTTTCTACAAGGAAAGTGAGAGGAGAAATTCTGGAGATAAGAAAGCCAATGTTCATTAACATGAAAGAAAATTACAAAGAGGAAAAATGAGATAAAGTTAGGAGTACCATTAGTTTGGAATACCTGCTCTCAACCAGTCTGTGCATTAGAATTTCCTGAGGAGGTTTAAAAAGTCCTGATGCCTGAGTCCCACCTCCAGAGATCCTGACTTAATTAGTATGGATATGATCTGGCTATTGTGATTTTTTTTAAAAAAACTATCCCAGTTGAGCCGGGCATGGTGGCGCACACCTGTAATCCCAGTGGCTTGGGAGGCGGAGGCAGGAGGATCGCAAGTTCAAGACCAGTGGCAGTCTGCGTAACTTAGCAAGACCCTGTCTCAAAAAGTGAAAAACTGGGCTGAGGGTGCAATTCAGTGGTCTGGCACTTGCAGAGCATCCAAGTGCAAGGCCCTGGGTTCAACCCCCAGTACTGCCCCCCCCAAAAAAAAAAAACCTATCCCAGGTGATTTGACTGCACAGCAATTTTGAGAAACACTGGTTTGTTACTAAACGTGTGTCCCAAGGTCTAGAGTCTGGTTAGAGGAAAATAGCAAATTTGGCTCTAAGCCTTGTGTTGGTCAGCTATCATCACCGTGGCAGAAAAACCAAGTGAAACAAACGTTGTTGTTTTCAGGTGCCATCAACTCATAGCAACCCTATGTACAACAGAACAAAACACTCCTCAACTCTATGCCATGCCCAGCACTATTGTTGGTGCTGTTCTGCTTTTCATTGGGTTTTCAGTGGCGGATTGTTTCGGGAGTGAATTGCCAGCTTTCTCCCTAGCCCACAGCTTGGTGTTCCCAGGCAGTCTCCCATCAAAGACTAACCAGGCCAACCCTGATTAGCTTCACAAGATCAGGAGAAATCAGATGCCAGAGTGCTATGGCTGCAAACGAAACAAACATATGGGAAGAGATTTATAGGGAGCTCACAGTTGGTAAATGAGCCCATAATGTGGCCAGGCAACAGGGCAGGAAGGGCAGGCAGGGCAGGAGGCAGGAGGCAGGGCCTGTGCCAGACACCCCTACATCTTCATGAGCAGGAAGCACAGAGAAAGTGCAGAGCCACAGGTCTGGGATAAAAACCCCCAAAGGCGTGCCCCTAGTTGCTCATTCCACCAAGCGAGACCCGCCTCCCAGAGTTCCACAACCTCCTACGACAGCACCACCAGCAGGTGAACC
>VMDO01000673.1:230817-268894 GCA_007922755.1 Pedetes capensis | reverse complement strand
GAGGCCCCGCCCCCAGAGAGGCGACTGGATACCAGCCCTCGGCCGCTTTCCAGCCCCATGCCCCATGCATCTGTCGCCACGCAGTCCGCTGGACCCACTGTCATCTTAGTTGCCTTCAGTCTTCCCAGCCCTGAAGAGGGTATTACTATTAATTTGCATCTTCCTTTATTGTCCCACTGTGTTTTCATTTATAAATCTCATAGGCAGACAGATGATTTTTCTCTTTTGGAGAATGAAATTGCCTTTTCTCAATTGAGTTTATAAAGTCAGGTTTATTGAGATATAATTTACATTCAGTAAAATTCACCTGTCTTTAGTGTAAGTTCTGTGAATTCTGACAAACGTGTACATCACCGCCATCAAGATTAAAACAGTTCTCTGGTTGAAACAGAGCTTCCTGTGCCCTTTTGTAGTAAATTCCTTCCTCCCACTCCCAGCTCCTAAGCAATCACAGATCTGTTTTGCCTTTTCTAGAATGTTATATAGATGGACCCATACAGGATGTAGCCATTCTGTTTGACTGATATTTAGGAAAGCAACTTCGCTAAACTCCTTTTCACCTCTAATCATTTTTTGTCAATTCACGTGTATTTTCCAAGTATTGTCAACTTACTTCGTACAAAGAATTTTTTAAAATTTACTTTTGCTTCCATGATTATATTTATATATCTTACTTGCTGCTGTGGTTTTAACAAGCATTTCCATTCATGATGACAGTAAGGAGATAGGGAGATCTAAATGAAAGCCTATCTAATGGAAAAAGTAGACTCTTACTAAATTATACTCAATTTTCAATCTCATTTGCCAGTAACAAAATTTTTGTTGAAATCCATCTAGTAAATTTTCATCTTCCTTGATGTCAATTAATTGCAATCAAAAATTAACAGGAGGTGGTATAATATTTTTTATTTATTTTTGTTTCTTTGAGAATGTTATTAGGTAGTCCAAGCTGGCCTGGAACTCAAAATCCTCCTATCTCTGCCTCCCCAGTGCCAGCTTCAGGCTGCACCACTGTGGCTGGCTTGTATTTTTATATTTCTAACAAATTAACATAGAAACAATCCTGGCTGTAATATTTTTATAAATTGTAACACTTCCAACTGTCTTGTGTAAAAGTGATCCCCCCCCCTTTTTTTTTTTTTTTTTGTGGTACTGGGGGTTGAACCCAGGGCCTCACATCTGCATGCTTTGCAAGTGCTGGACCACTGAGCTGCACCCCCAGCCCATTTTTTTTTTTTTTTTTACTTTTTGAGACAGGGTCTCGCTAAATTATGCAGACTGCTTCTGGTCTTGAACTTGTGATCCTCCTGCCTCCGTCTCCCAAGCTGCTGGGATTACAGGCGTGCACCACCGCGCCTGGCCAAAGTGACCATTTTTATGTTGTTGTTGTTGTTAGGTGCTGTTGAGTCAGGTCTGACTCATAGTGACCCTATGTACAACAGAACAAAACCCTCCCCAACACTGTGCCATACCTGGCACTATGTTCATGCTTTCCTGCTATTCATACGGATTCCAAAGGCTGATTGGGGATTGTTTTGGGAGTGGGGTGCCAGGTCCTTCTCCCATTTTTGCAGCAATAGGGATCAAACCCAGGGCTTCAAGGAGTGCAGAGCAGCACTCTACCCACTGAGCTAAAAGTGTTTTTATAGGTATCAATTTGATTTTTAGCAATCATATAATGGTAGAAACACTCCTGAATACTAGCTTTCAAAAATGTGGTAATCCCTAAATCCATTTAGGGGCTGGGGTTTAGCTCAGTGGGTAGAGTGCTGCTCTGCATTCTCTAAGGACCTGGGTTCAATCCCCAGCACTGCAAAAATGGGAGAAGGACATGACAATCCTCTCCTGAAGCAATCCCCAATCAACACCGAAAACTCTTATGAGGGTCGCTATGAGTTGGATATGACTCAATAGCACCTAACAACAACAAATCCACTTAACCACACAGAGATAAGCTGCAACAAAGCAAACTACTACCAATTTAAACTGAGCTATTCCCACTTTCCCTCACAGCATCTGGTGTGAGGGCTGATTTTGGACCAGATTGAGACAGTCAACCTATGCCTCAACTATAGGTTTGTCTTGTTTTGGTTTGAGTGTTTAGGTTGTTTGTTTTGTGGTGCTGGGGACTGAACCCTGGGTCTAACATATGCTAGGCAATCACTCTACCATTGAGCTACACACCTAGCCACTTTTTTATTATTTTAAAAAATTTTTAATTTACTTTTTGCAATATTGGGAGTTGAACCCAGGGCCTAATGATATTAGGCAAGGGCTCTAGCACTGAGCTGCACTCCCAGCCTATTTATATATTTACTTAATGGTACTAGGGGGGTTTAACTCAGGGCCTCATGCATACTTTGCATGTGCTCTACCTCTGAGCTGCACCCCCAAGCCCTTTTTTATTTTTTGTATTGAAACAGGGTCTCACTAAATTGTATGGGCTGCCTCTGGCCTCAAATTTGCAATCCTCCTGCATCAGCTTCCCATGTTGCGGGGATTAGAGGTGTACACCACAGCGCCTAGATTGTTTTTTATTTTACTATCACCTCTGCTAAATGGCAGGTATGCTAAATATCTGTATAGTCCAGAGACTAAATTTGAGCACTCTTATCAAGCCAAAAGCTTTGAGAATTACCAAAGGTAATTTTTTTAAAGATAAAGAAAATATAGAAATTTTCACATTTTTTCCCCTTACCTCCAAGGATGGTCTTGTGCATACCACCACACACTGCACCTCCAAAACTACTGGTCTGACAATTCCAGGATGGTCCAGAAAGGCAGATTTTGTTTCAGTACACAGAACCATCCTTCAAGAGGTAGAGCTTTCAAAAGTAGCCAGCAGCCTTAAAGGATTCCCCAGGCATTGGAGGCATTAAGCAGAAACTAGATGACCATGTAGATGATGCATTCCCAAAGATGCAGCAGCAGGGGTAAATGGATTGAGTTCAATTACATTTAAGATCCTTTCCTTTTCACATTTGCTAATATGTTCATGACTAGAAATGACAGTTGATTTACCTGTCTCTATTTATAAGGAAAGTAACAGGTAACAGAAAGCTAGACAAGAAGCCAAAAGACCTACCATCAAACTCAATAACCCTGGGTAAGTCATTTCATCTCTCTGGTTGTTTTTCATCTGTAAACCATGGGGTCAGAATATAATTGTTTTTAAGGCCCCAAACTCTAATTTTCTGAGATTCTATGGAGCTTTCTTCTTCACCAAACATTAGGTTAGCTCTTAGGGAGTACAGTGCTCAGTGGTGGAGCACTTGTCTAGCATGTACAAGGCCCTGGGTTTGATCCCCAGCACCACAAAAAAATTAGAAACTAAAAACTAATTAAATAAAACATTCTCGTTTAGAAAGATTCCTTTTTTTCTTTTAGTTTTAAAATAGTTGAATTTTAAAAGTCGTTTTGATATTTATTGTAGTGATGGAGGATTTTGTTATTTCTGACTAATGTAACATATTTTGTAGCTGTAATATAAACTGTAATTCTGGAATTACTTGAATAATTCTTCAAATATTTCTCTATTTTATATTTCTAAGATTTTATTAGGATTTTTGCATCAATATTCATAAGAATCTCCTAAATTTTCTTACATCATCTTTCTTCTTTCTCTAAATGAAAACCACATTTACTTCAGCAAATGAATAGGTGTCTTAACCATCATTTCTTTATATTTTAGGAGTATATGGAAAGGATTTGTTTTCTTACAGTTTGGAAATCACAGAACACTATCATAAGGAAATGCTATTTTAATTGGACATTCTTCAGCAGTTTATGGATTATTTCTCATAACCAATCTGGACATTCTTTTTTAAATATCACTTTGTAATATCATATCTTTATAAGGAGACAGTTTTACATTAATCAAATGTTTAGCATCAAGGTGAAATAACTCTTTTCAAATCTAATTATTTTCTATACTTCCTATCCAATGATAAATTTACTAATTTGTACTTTTCTGATTGAGCTGTCACTTTGCCAATTCAATATATAACAATTACTTAATGGTCTTATTTTTCTAATTTTTGTCATTTATTTTTCTAATTTTTTGTGCTTAGTTTTGTAATTTCCATTTTGATTTCTTTTGTTTTCTTAACAAATTCTAACTGTATACTCCTTTTTAAAAATTTATTTCCACCCTTTCCCCAATACTGAGTTATTATTATTATTATTATTATTATTATTATTATTATTTTAGACAGAGGTTTCACTGTATCGCCCAATCAGGCCTGGAACTTAAGATCCTCCTGCCTCAGCCTTCCATGGAGCTGGAATTGCAGGTGTGTGCCACTGCACCTGCCCCTAATACAAAGATTTAAAGCATGATTTTTTTCTTATAGTATTGCGTTAGTATCATCACACAAATTTTCATTATTTAAAAAATACTGTTCTTCACCATATTCTTCACAACCTAGATATTAGCAAAGTACTTTTTGTTTCTGTTTTTGATCACCAACTAATACTATGTATGTTTATTTCTACAATCAAATTATGTTTACAGTTCCTCATGTTCTCACATTTCTGGCTACTTTTCATTCATGTATTTTGACAATATGTTCTTTAAAGTGACCAAGTTCAGTACTACTAGGTTTTGATTATTTAATATAAATTTTATCTTACCATTAAAACTTTGTGAAATTTATCAGATACAACATAAGCAATCATTGCTTCTTTAACATTTGTTCTAGCATGAAGAAAACTCAGACAGGTATTAAAACAGGTATTTAATTTTTTCATTATATTTCTTGCTTCTTATAATAGTTGAACTTAGTTTTTGTTTTCTAAATTAGTGGCCTTTCTTTTTTAAAGATAAATTGAGCCTGTTTACATTTAATAATAATTATTTTAAAAGTTTATAGGATTGATACATAAATCCTTTTTCAAATACATCACAACTAATTATTTTTTAACTTAATGTGCATATATATGAGAGATAAACATAATCCAATATACTCAGTTAACTTGATGTTATACAATATGAATTAAATGGAACTTTTTTTTTATGTGCTGGGGAATTGAACCCAAGGTGTTCCCCCACTGAGCTGTATCCCCCAACCCTCCCCTTTTTTAAAAGCTTTTTATTTGAGACAGGGTCTCACTATGTTGCACAGGTTGCATCTAGCCTCAAACTTGTAATCCTCCTGCCTCAGTCTCCCAAGTTGCTGGGATTATAGGCATGGGCCATAGCACCTGTCTTGGACTGACTCTTACTTGCTTTTTATCCAAAACTGGAGACACTATTTTCTTTTCTTTTCTTTTTTTTTTTATTGGACATTTTTAATGTACACCTTAATGTCTGACATGCTTTTCATTGTGACACTTCCATATATGCATTTTGATGTACATTATTCATATAGGTTCCCCCTTACCCTCTTGTATGCTTTTCCCCCCTCCCACCTTCCCCATCTAAGTCTTCTTTATCATTTACTTGGTAATATTTATCTATATGTCCTTGGGTTCCAGTTCTGTTTAAGGCAGAAACTTTTCCTGTAGTGAACTTTGTTTTTATCTTGTCAGAACAATTGCATGCATTTTCTAGAACACTTATATTGACACCATTCTTAGCTTTTTTTTTTTCATTTTATTTTGATCCGACCTTTGAATAGGATTTTCCCTTCTTATAATTTTGATTCAGCTCCCACATGAGTGAGAACATGTGGTGTTTCTCTTTCTGAGCTTGTGTTCATTCACTTAGAATAATTTTCTCTAATTCCATCCATTTTGCTGCGAATGACCTTATTTCATTTTTCTTAATTGCTGAGTAGTATTCCATTGTGTATATGTACCATAGTTTTTTAATCTATTCTTCTATTGAAGGGCACTTTGGTTGATTCCATATCCTTGCTATTGTGAAAAGTGCTGCATTGAACATGGAGATGCAGGTGTCTCGGTAGTATGATGACCCATCTCCCTTTGGGTAAATTCCCAGTAGGAAACACTATTTTCTTCTGTGAGCTTTCTCTCAATTCCTTAGTAAATAAGGAACTATTCTAAAACAGGATACGGTCCCATTTTAAATTCAAACAAAGATATTCAAGTTTGACCATAGATAACAGTAATGTCAAGAGTTGGGAATGTAGCTTAGTGGTATAGCATTTGCCTAGTAGACAGAGGTCATAGGTTGGATCCTCAGCATTTCAGGAACAACAACAAAAAACAACCTTTTTCTTTTCTTTTTGGGGTGTGTGTGTGGATAGGGTCTCACTATGTAGGCTCTGCTCACCTGAAACTTGCTATGTAGCCCAGGCTTGCTTCAAACTTTCAGCAATCTTCCTGCTCCTGCCTCCCACGTGCTGGATTATAGGTGTGCACCACCATGCCTGGCACAAATATAACACTTCTTGTCTGATAACAGTAATGTCATTTAACAACAGGAATCTAATGAACATAGGCTAATGTCTACAAACATTAAAGTTTTCATTGTGTTACAACCCCAGGCCACAATCCTTCACAGTAATTTAACTCCTTTCATATTTGAACTAACGTTATACAAGTGAATTTGCTAATAATAATTAAGCAAAATTACAAAATGAACCAAGGTCACTTAATCAAGAGTCACAGTAAGAAAGGAACCCTAGGAATGCAGGTCAAGGCAAGAGGCTGCAGCTGGCTGGATATGATACCATTTGCCTAATTTTCATTTAGGGATTTGCTGTAACAAAGAAAAGAAAACATCAGGTATGACCTATTATTATTCTGTGTCCATTAAATGCAAATATTTCCTGCATGAATGATTAAAAGAAAAAAAAATTTAAATATTAATCATTCTCATATGTTCACAATAGAAATTTAGCTTTTTTTTTTTCCCTAGGCTGGTGTCAAATTCCTACATTCAGTGGTTCTCTTGCCCCAGCCTTCCAAGTAGCTGAGACTACAGGTGTGCCACTATGCCTGGCTTGCTTTATTTCTGACATGCTCTATTTCTGAATGTAAAATATTACTCAGCAGCTGGGTGTGGTAGTGCACACCTGTAATCCTAGCATTGGAGAGGCTACGGCAGGAGGATTGTTAGCTCAAGGCCAGCTGGGGCTACATAGTGAAACTCTGCCTCAAGAAAAAAAAGTACTCAATATTTGCTTCAGGGTCAAATTAGACAATATGGCTTTTGACATATTAAAAGTCTATGGGAAAAACTAAGGTGTCTTAATTTTGTTTTAATATCAAACAGAACAACTTACACATTCAATAAGAGTATGGGTCAATCCAGTTTAAGAAATAGTACCAAAATTCAATCGCCTAGCTACTTTTCAGGGAAAATTGTACATCAACACAAATCTTTCTAACTTAACTTTTTGAGATGAAAATGGAAACTCAAGTCCACAGCCTGACAGTTGTATAAGATATTTCCTCCTCAGCATCAGGCATTGAAGTGCTATTGCCCTTATATGCTACTCTATTTCAACAGGTGATTCAGCTGGTCCTGTAGATCTGATGACTGTTCAACACTAGAAATCAGAATAGAGAAAGAATTTATCTGAAATAAGCAATAAAGACATTTCTTTATATGATCTTGTTGTTGTTGTTAGGTGCCATCCAGTCAGATCCAACTCATAGTGACCCTATGTACAACAGAACAAAACACTACCCAGCACTGTGCCATGCACACAATCTTTTTATGTTTGAGCCCATTGTTACAGACATTGTGTTTCTTCTCATTTTGAGTCATGCCACATCAGCAAATGGAGATCCCAGGGGCTTAACTCCATTCCTGTCATTAAGGTCAACTCTGCTGTCAGGAGGCAACTCTTTCCTAGTTATCTTTTAAATGCCTTCCAGCCTGGGGGCACATTTTCCAGCACTATATTTGACAGTGCTTCTCTGCTATTCAAAGGGTTTTCAATGGCTAATTGTTTCAGGAGTGGGCTGCCAGGTCCTGCTCCCTAGTCTATCTTAGTCTGGAAACTCAGCTGAAACCTGTCCACCAGTGGTGGCCATGCTGGTATCTGAGATACTGGTGGTACAACTTTCAACCTCACAGCAACACACAACCCCCCCATACACAGCACGACAAGTTGACAGACATATGTGACATATATGATCTATCTAACCCTTAATGCATAAATAATGTTACAACCAAATCAAAATTTATATCAGTTCACTTGGGTCCCAGAAGTGTTTAAACTATGAGTTGAGGATAGCTGCACACACCTATAGTCCCACATACTCAGGCTAAGGCCAGAGGATCACTTAAGCCCAAGAATTTGAGGCCAGCCTGAGCAACATAGCATGATCCCATCTTAAGGGGAACAATGGTGTTTAAGCTATGAATAAATGTTTGAAAAGCCCATTAGTAATGTAAATGATAGAGCAAGGAACAAATTTAATCCACTTAAGAAAGCAAGGATGTTTAATGACTTAAGCACCTTTACTTAATGAATGTTACCAATTTAAATGGTTTTCTATTCATTAAGGTTGGCCTCTGTGCTTTTAAAAAGCTTTTACTGGTAGTGAATTGAGTTACTGCATGCCTTTGAAATGCACTGTGTTCTCTAAATCCTGAATAAGCTATCCCAGAACATGGCAACTAAAAGGCATATGTTCACCAGAGTTTTGTAACGATCCTGGATATAGGAGCATAACTTCCCCTGCTGCCTGCTTTAGTTGGTTCCCCACTCCCCTACCTGTAGGGTTACTTACTTCTTCTGAATAGCTTCTTGCCTAAATCAGAAGAGGAAAGAGGAAATTAAACATAAGAAAACCCAGTGAACTAGCAGAAGTTATTTATGGCCAGATATATACAGGTGGAACAAAATCCTGGCTAGGTCACATTCTATATTTCTGTCTATCCTATCCTAAGATTGTGCTATTGAACAGGGATTCCTGAGTGTGGAGTTGTGAAAAAAAAAAAGAAAGAAAAAACACGATTCTAAACCAAAGAAAGTAATATTTCCCTAGAGTGAGGAAGCAATCCAACAAACTATATGCTTACATTTAGTCTGGGTATATGGAGTCAAATTATCACATATTTATTATGTACACACTCAAAGAATGAAAAAGATAAACATTAGCTATCATTTAAATTCCCAACCATTGATTTCCAATAGGCATATAAATGTAATAACTACATAAACTATAAAACAACTAAGTAAATTGAAAAGGATATTAAATTATATTTTTATTCAAATTTATAGTTAAGAAGGGGGTCTCTATACTTCAAAATCTCCTGGATGAGTTATATATAGCTGGTGCTGGGCTACATGTGAAAATGCAGGATACAAGCCAGGCATGATGGAGCATGCCTGTAATCCCAGCAACACAGGAGTCTGAGGCAGGAGGAACTCGAGTTCAAGGCCACGGACAGCCTGTGTAACTTACTGAGACCCTGACTCAAAAATACTTTTAAAAATTAAAAATAAGCTTGTGGTACAGCCCAGTGACAGAGCACTTGCAAAGTATATGCAAGGTCCTGGGTTCAACCCCCAAGTACCAAAAAAAAAAAAGAGAGAGAGAGAGAGAGAGAAGAAGAAAAGAAAAGAAAGAAAGAAGAGAGGTGGGGAAGAGAGAAAAAAGGAAGGAAGGAGAGGGGAAAGGGGAGTGGGAAGGAGGAAAGGAAAGAAGAAAGGAAGGGAGGGAGGGAGGAAAGGAGGAAAGAAGGAAGGGAGGGAGGAAGAAAGGGAAGAAAGGAAGAAAGTAAATGCAGGATACAAGTTACCATTGCCCTTGATTCCTTGGAGGGGGCACAGATACCCAAGGACAGATGCTGGGCCCAGTTGACAAATACTAATTAAGGGCCTCCCAGGTGCCAAGCTCAGTGCTAGCATGGTCTTGGCATGGGCCCTGCCCAATAGGGGGGAGGGTCTCCCTCTGAGGAGCCCCCAAATTAACACAGAGAGGTTCATAAAAGGTGGCCCTCGAGCCAGGTGCCATGGCCTACCCTTATAACCACAGCCATTTGAGAGGCTGAGGCAGGATCGCAAGTTTGAGGCTAGAGGCAGTCTGTGCAACTTAGCAAGATCCTGTTGCAAAATAAAAAATAAAAAAGCAGCTGGGGATGCAGTTCAGTGGTGGAGCACTTGCCCAGCATGTGCTAGGCCCTCGGTTAAAAAAAAAAAAGGTGGCTCTGGCTTCTGGTACCATCCCTCCCCAACTTTCTCTGTCATCTCAGGCATCTTTCCAGAAGGAACTCATCCTTGACCAACCCCACTTCCACTCCCACTCCCGCCTTCAAGGGACAATGTGCTAAAGCTCAAAGCAATGAAAGCAGGTGAGGGACACTGACTTTGCACCAAGTACTTGTTAGAGAGGGCATACTCACTGGTACTGAAGATGTGTTGTTATTATTGCCATTTTTCTTAAACTCTGAACAAAAGAAAGAGAGAAAAAACAGCACATAACATTCCACTTCTCTGTAACCAAACTGTAACCAACAATGTATATAAACCCCTAATCATATAAGAAATGTTTTCTTACATCTTCTGAGTGCAAAATGGCATCTTCCTGTAGTACCATGTTTCGAGCTGCCTGACCTAGTAACTGGAAGACAAAAATAAAACGGTAATGATCAAAATTCCCAAAGTTCCTGCAATCTTCTCTCTGCAGCTGTTCCACCGTCACCCTCTCCCTCCCCACTCCGACACACACAAATGTAATGGGGAATAACTTTCCATCATTCGGGTTGAAAATTCATTTCACTGGCACTGTGGTAGTTCTGGCATGGGCTCCACTGTCCACCATCTGAGCAATCAATGCTCCTCCATAATTGCTGAGTTCTCTGCACAGCTTATTCATGGAGTGCTGACAGGTATCTGCAAAAAGAACTTTGGCTACATAAGTTCAGTGAGAGAATATAACTTCTGGTCCTTCAAAGGCAGAGGTGGGGTTGGGAGTGGTTTGAGAGGAGAGGGTGGATGGGGAGAAGGAGTTGAGGTGGGACTGAAAAGGACAGAGGGAACCTAATTGTTCAGAAATTGGGTGAGGGCTAAGAATGTGGCTCAGAGGAAGATTGCTTGCCGAGCATGCAGGAGGCCCTGGGTTCCATTCCCAGCACCACCACCAAAACAAAACAAAACAACAACAACAACAAAAAAAAAAAAAAAACCGAGGAGGAGCGGGGAAGGGGATAGAATGAGAGAAAGAAGGAAAAAAGGCATGGGAAGAAGCTTGAGGCTTACAGTGGGAAAACACCACATGAAGGATGGCCAAATGGGGCTGAGGCAGAGAAAAGCCAGGAGAAAGGTACAGGCAGACTTTAATGAGTTCACTGATAGCTGGGCTCTGAGACCAAGAGGGAAGAGCAGAGCTCAGATTCATCTGAGAGGCCTGACGTCAAGACACAGCTGACTAAGAGGTTTCTGGCCTCATGCTGTACCCTGTCCCCGGCATATCAAAACCCAGCCCTGTAAATGATGTTATGGGCATCCTACCAACCCCTCCCTGTTCCCCTTGACCAGGGAGATTCTGGTGAAAAGGGGTGATGATTTCAAATTAACCAGTAACATCAGCATTGCTGGAGCTCCTAAATTCCTTCCCTTAGGGAAGCTTTTATTTTTCTTTTCAATTTAAGTTTTAAAATTATTAAATGTTTCTGTGCTTCTAACACCTGAACAATGAAATAAAATCTTCCATCCCTTTTGTCCCTTGCCCTCCCTGTTCTCTCTCCCTCGTGCATAGCTATTTTTATTACTTTTTGGCTTATCTTTCCATTATTTATTTTTTAAACAGTGGATACACGCACCCTTGCCCTTTGGTATCTGTGGGTGACTGGTTCCAGGATCGCTATGGATACCAAACTCTGAAGGTGCTCAAGCCCATTATATAAAATGACATAGTATTTTCATATAACCTATATACATCCTCTCATACGTTTGAAATTATCTTTAGATTACTTACAATATCTAATCCAATGTAAAGGCTATGTAAGTAGTTGTTATACAGTATTTAGGGAATAACGACAAGGAAAAATCTATGCATGTTCAGCACAGATACAAACACCATAAGCCTAACTAAATTTTTAATCTGTAGTTGGCCGAATCCATGGATATGGAACTCAGTTTACAGAGAAGAAACTCTATTTATTCTCTCCTCTCCTACCTTTTTACTTGCAATGTAATATACTGTATTTGTATTCTTCCATCTTTTTACTTACAATGTAATATACCATGTTTGTACTCTTCCAAAGCTTGTCATTTTTACTTCACAGTATAACAGTATATTCCAGAGATAGATCTGCAGCAACCTCCTCATTGCTCTTTTACAATTCCAAGCACCACACTGTACTAGGTAGGTATACCAGAAAAACTGCTAGGGTTTAGCTCAGTTGGTAGAGTGCTGTTTTCTGCTGAGGCCCTGGGTTTGATATGGCAATCCGCTCCAGAAGCAATCCCAAAACAATCAGCCATTGAAACCCTATAAACAGCAGAGAAGCACTGGCATAGTGCCAGGCATGGCAGTGTCAGGGAGTTTTACATTCTCTTGTACAGAGTGCTATGAGTCAGACCCAACTTGACAGCACCAAACAACCACTACCACCAGAAAATTATTCAACAACTCGTCTGCTGGTAGACTTTGGGTTTGTTTCTAGTCTTTTGCCATTTTAAATACTGCTACAAAAAAACTCTTATATACCTGCATTTTTGCCAGTGTATCTTTGGGATAAACTCATAGAATTGTGATTATGATACAAACCTTGCTACACATTGCCAAGTCGTGTCATTCTGCATTCCCACTAAAAATTTATGAAAGTGTTTGTTCCTCTCCTGTGACCACTATTTTTGTTTGTTTTTGTGGTGCTGGGGGGTCAGACTCAAGGCCTTATATATGCTAGGCCAGCACTCTATCACTGAGCTACATCCCCAGACCCTGTGGACACTTTAATATGTCAAAATTCAAAACGCCTGTAGATGGGGGATGGTGACTCACAAACTAATGGCAGAAAGAAACGGCTCCAACAAAATCTACCTTATTCACTCACTTATTCATTCAACAAATATTTATTGAGTACTTATAACACACCAGTACTCTGGGTTAAGAGTAATAATGGGCCTCACAATCTGGAGAGATTACAGAAAACACAGACACTAAAATACCTATGGGAAGTGTTTCTGGAGAAGTAGTTTGTGCTTTGGGAGCCTGTGGGGGAGGGTGCCTCATCCAGTACAGGGGTAAGTGTTCAATGAGGACTTCCTAAAATAATTGACTTCTAAACTGAGACCTGGGGGGCAGGGATTTAGCTCAGTTGGTAGAGCTCCACTCTGCAGTCTCTGAGGTCCTGATTCGATTCCCAGCACTGCAAAACTGGGAGAAGGAAGTGGCAATCCACTCCCGAGGCAATCCCAAAACAATCAGCCACTGGAAACCCTATAAGGGTCACTATGAGTCTGAAATGACTCAACAGCACCTAACAACAACAACATCAACAACAACAAACTGAGACATAAGGTTAGGATTTAGAATTCGTCTTACATGTAATTTTATAGAAAAGTGGCATGATCACGGGCGCAGTGGCGCACGCCTGTAATCCCAGAGGCTCGGGAGGCAGAGGCAGGAGGATCGCAAGTTCGAGACCATAGGTAGTCTGTGTAATTTAGCAAGACCCTGTCTCAAAAAGTAAAAAAAATGGGCTGGAGGCAGCTCAGTGGTCCAGCACTTGCAGAGCATGCAGGCACGAGGCCCTGAGTTCAACCTCCAGTACCGGAAAAAAAAAAAAAAAAGTAGCATGATCAGTTTTACTGTTTTAAAAGTGTGATAAGCAGAATGGACTTGGGCAAGTCATGAAGGTGATTGGTTAAGATAGTGCAGTGCTCCAGGCAAGCAATAAACACAGAAGTGGAAGTGGGGAGAAAAGGGGATTTGAGCCTGACATGGTGGCACACACCTGTAATCCCAGCACTGGAGAGGCTTATGCAGGAGGATCACAAGTCCAACATAGAGAACTGAACAGCACAGAGAGATTCTGCCTCAAAACATCAAAGCCAAAACAAATAAATAAATAAATAAGGGGGGGAACAAGAGGGGAGGGTAGGATTTGAGAAATATTTAGAAGATAGATTTGATGGGATTTGTGATTGCCTGGAATGCAGAGGTTGTTGCAACGCAGGGCCAAGGTCTTTTCCTTGACGACAGATGTATTCATTGGCATTCTGCATCATTTTTTTTTACATAAGCCGACCACACACATATTATTTAACACTTCCAGTTTTGCCTTTCTAAAATGGAACATCTTAAAAACAACTATAGAGCAATCTTAATACAAATTCTTTCTGGTTTTTTTTTTTTGTTTTTTTGTTGTTGTTGTTGTTTTTGTGGTACTTAGGGATTGAACCTGGGATCTCACACGTACTTTGCAAGTGCTCTACCACTGAGCTGCACCCCCAGCCCATTTTTCACTTTTTATTTTTTGAGACAGGGCCCCACTAAATTACACAGGCTGCCTCTGGCCTAGAGCCTACAATCCTTCTGCCTCTACATGGGATTATAGGCGTTTGCCACCACACCCTGCTCAGAATCTTTTTAGATTCTACAAATTTTTCTCCTAGGTTTTTACCACTGTCATGCTTATAATTAACTAACAGTTTCTCTGAGCTATTCATCTTCACCAAGTTTCCTATTTTCAACTTAGTTTCCATAGCAATAGCATACCCACCCCTCTCCCTTTCTCTTCCTCTCCTCCCGCTAGCAAGCTCACTCTCTCTTCCTCTCTTCTCTCTCTTCACTCTCATCACTTCTCTCATGACTTCCCACATTATTTCATTAAATTGTGTAGCTGCCACAGTGAGCCCAAGTGTCATAACCAAATTTAAGAAAAACACAATGGGACTAGGGGTATAGCTCAGTGGTAGAGCGTTTGCCTAGTATGCACAAAGCCCTAGTTTCAATTCCCACTATGACAATGACAACAAACCCACAACAGACCCTCCGTAAGCACACAACTCAAATGGAGGAAGTATAGGTGTACAACAGAGTAGCCTATTAGTTACAGGCACTCACTGGGCTGTGGGCATAGCTGGGTACCTTCCTCCTCACTTTCTCCTTGCATTCCTTGTCTACACCCTCACCTCAAGGCCTTCACAGTCAGCATTTCTTCTACTTGAACTCTCTGGCTCTAGCTGTCCATATGGTTTGCTCTAACACTTTATTCCTTGGTCTGCTCAAATGTCACCTCTTCAAAAACCCTTCCTTTACCACCTTGTTTAAAGTAAGCCCTTTCATCACTCTCTATGCTCAGATTTATTTTTCCTCATAGCATTTACTGCCACTTGATTTTTGTGTTTCATTTGTTTGTGGGCTATCACTTCACTAAAATGTAAACTTCCTAAGTATAGGGATGTAGTTTTATTTATCCCTTGTACCTAGAATAATTCCTGGGACATAGAAGACACTCAACAAACCTGTTAAATGGATGCTGTAGAATGAATGTTTTACACATGAAAATTGTCAGCTAATCAAACCACAAAGCTACATGGAACCTATTAAAAACATAATGCTCTATGAACTAGAAGGGATGGAAAGTCAGTAAGACATTCCAGTAACCTAGTAAAGGAAAGTAAGCTAGTAAAGGCTAGTAAAGGGAAAGGCAAAATTACTTAAGTATAGAAAAAGGCGGGCTGGGATTTAGCTCAGTTGGCAGAGCGCTGCTCTGCAGTCTCTGAGGTCTGAGTTAGATTCCCAGCACCAAAAAAATGGGAGAAGAACGAGGCAATCCACTCCCAAGCCAATCCCAAAGCAATCAGCTATTGAAAACCCTATGAGGGTCATTATGAGTTGGACATGACTCAACAGCACCTAACAACAACAACAACATAGAAAAAGGCAATATGGTATGAAATATGTGCTGCAGAAGAGATCTAGTAAAAAGAATAAGTTCAGAGAATTGACAGGTGATGTGTGAAACCTGTCCTGGAAAGCTGGGCTGATTTCAGTTTAACTCAGTCCATATCATTTAATGAGCTCCCAATCTAAATCTCTTACAGAAGCCCATGTGAAAATGTGTAAGGATAAGCAGGAGGAAGAAGCAGGTCATAAAAAGGCAGTCAATGACTTTTTGGTCACTTATTCAGCTAATACCATCTGAGAGGTAATATCCAAGAGTGTGAGCCTAGGACCATTCTATTTGGGATTGACTAGTAGCTGTACTTGTTCCTAGCTAGGTATGATCTGGGACAAGCTAAATTCCTCTCTATATTCCTATATTATTAATTATTATAAAGACTTAATGATTTAAATGACTAAAACACAGCCGTAACAGCACATAATAAATCCTCAGTAAATGTAAGTTTATTGTGACATTCAATACATACTGGTGGTTTGTAGGGATACATGTGGGGCACAAAGAGGAAGAGAAATGGCTTGAGGCTTATTTGGCCCGTATTGAGGCCTGAGGTCCATTCAGGACCCCTGTGTGACTTGCTGTGGCACACTTGAGTCCACAAGGTCTGAGACTGCACTGCCAAAATAGCCCCTGCCCTGGCAGGACTGGGGCATGCCCGCTTTAGACCCTTGCTCTATGATAGGTCGTATCCTATCACCCTATTGGCCACTAAGGGGAGGTCTATGATTGCTTGCTCTCTGCCTTGTACCCACCTATCAATTAAGCACTTGAGTTTCACCTCATTTGCATCAGGCTCACAATTAACCACTTCTAAACAAAGCCCGGAATTCTGATTGGTCCCAAGGGGTATATAAGGAGAACTCACTTGCCAATCTGTCACCTTGCCACGACTACTACCGAGACAGAAGACTGCAAGAGGAGAAGACCTCGAGGGACATGGGAGGATGACCACTGAGGAGAGAAGCAAACACTAAGAGCGGCTGCCGCAGAGAGCAAGGGAATAGCCACCGGACCTGCGCCGGGGGCCGACCAGAGCAGGCCACTTACACAGAGGAGCAACTTAGAGCTGTTTATCACTTTAATCCTCAGAACTGTATGCCACTTTGAGCACTTTTAAGTGCTTTACAATAAAGAGCTATGTTTTAGAGACCTCCCAAGGTATCTCTCACTCCATTGCACTCATCCTTCCCGCGGGTTCCCTGTTTGGAGGGAAAAGAAAGTTGTATGTGAGGTTCCTGCTCCACTATCTGGGCCCAGAGAGATAAAGACACCAGAGCAGTGAGCCCCACAGTGGTTAACTATGAAAAATTATTTTTTTTAAGCCAAGCGTGGGGAGCAGCATTTGGGGAGGCTGAGGCTAAGGCAGCACTGGGGGAAGATCAACATGAGTTCCAGGCCAGCCTGATCTACATAGTGAGTTCCAGGCTAGCCTAGGCTACACGGGGAGACCCTGTCTCAAAAAAAAAAAAAAAAAAAAAAAGAAAAGAAAAGAAAAGAGCAGAACTGAAAGAAAACTATCTTTTAAAAAATTTATACATACTCATACCATTTCTACCCCCAAAAGATTCAAGAAAATGTATACTAAACTATAAATATGTATTCCATTTCTGCTTTACAAAGATGTGTGTAATACATGTATACATGTATACACACACTTTAAAAAAATAAAAACTAAAAGTCATGAAAAGGAGAAGGAAGTAAACATAATTACCACCATAAGTGACAGAAGAACTCTGTGTAACTGTGGCAAAAGGTGAAACAAGGAACTATATATTACTTGGTAAAAGGTAACATAACAATTTTTCAAAAATGTAAACTTTCCTCTGATACTGAATCCTAAAAAAAGCATATTGTATGGGATCCCACATCAGGTCAGTGACTTAAATAATAGTGTTATATCCTTCAGTCATAGAGCATTTGGTTAGCATGCACAGGGCCCTGGTTCAATCCCCAACAGAGCAAAAAATTAATTAATTTAAAACATAGTGTTGTATAATAGGTGCAAACATCTCATATATTTGGTTTTTTTGTTTTGTTTTGTTTTGTTTGTAGTCACTGTCAGGAAAAGCTAAGGATGTAACATCAAAGCTAATTCTGTAAAGACAACTCTACTGAGGCCTCAACTAATGAGTCATGCAGTTGTGAACATTCATATACAAATCCAAAGACTTGAGGACATATTATGCTTCTACTGCAACTACATAACTCAATGAAATAATATGGAAAACAAATGATTTAAAAAAGAGAGTTGCTACTGCTATGAAAACTAAGTTGAAAACTGGAAACATCTGTTGAAAATGAGTAGCTAAGATAAAGTGCTATTGAGTACTTAACTAGCACGATAACAGGAAAAGCCTGCAGGAGAAAAATCATAGAAATCTACAAAGACTCTGTGCTCTGATTGTTTCACAGGCGTATACAAAATTTCCATTTTAAAAAAGGCAAAGCTGGAAATCTTAGCTATATTACATGTGTGGTTGGTTTATCTAACAAAATGGTGGCCATATGTTTCATTTGTTTTGTTTTTTGAGACAGGATCTCACTGGTGAGCCCAGGCTAGTCTTGATCTTGCAATTCTCCTCCGGGAACAAGGTGGCTCACTGTAATCCCAGTGACTCCAATGGAAGAGGCAGGAGGATTCCAAATTGGAGACCAGAGGCAGCCTGGGCTACTTATTGAGATTCTGTCTCAAAATTTAAAATAATGGGGGGCTGTGGGTGCAGCTCAGTGGTAGATCGCTTGTAAAGTATGTGCGAGGCCCTGGGTTCAGCCTCCCAGCACCCGGGAAGAAAAAAAAGGAAAAAAAGAAAAAGACTTGCAATCCTCCTGCCTCAGCCTCCCGAGAGCTGGGATTACAGGCATTTGCCGCCATGCTCTACTACATGTTTCATCTCTTGAGTAAATACCTACAAATGGAATGACTTCGTTTGTCCATTCACCTGTCCTTAGGCATCTGAGTTCCTGACAGGTCGGCGTGATCATAAAGAAAGGTGGTATGAACATGCACGTGTCTTTGGATAGACACATTTTTACTTCTCTGGGGTGAATACCTCGTTCAATATTCCGGTTTTGTGGAGAGGCAGAGTATACATATAGAAAGCTTTCTAGTGAGAAAAGCTACCAAATAATTCCATTCATGGAACCAGCCATATGATGGAGACAAAACAGGACAAAGGAAAAAGCTATTCTAAGAAAAAGAAAGCCGAGAATGTGGCCAGAAAGAAATCAAGAAAGAATAAATCCAAAGACAGGCGATTTATAAGTGTGGAAGAAACCTGGAATGCTGAGAGCAAAGCCTAGCAGAATTTTGAAAGAGGGCCGATCTTCGCTCGAGACAACCCGGAGAATTAGTTAGGAACTTCAGCTTCTCCGCCGACCTGTGGCTGTCTGAATTCTAGCACAGATTCCTACATCATTTCTCCCCTCTATGCAGCCAACCCTAACCGGGGACTAACACATAGAATGTCACACATGCCTCCGCCCACGAGCCCCGCTCTCGGCTTCCTGGTCACAGCCTACACTCCCCAGGATGCAACGCGACACCCTTCCCTCCGCGAGTCCCCGGAGTACAGGGACCTGAGAGTCCAGGCTTAGCTCACCTCGGAGCTCCGGGAGCCCTTCAGCACCTGCTTGGTGAGCGCGATCACGTCGGTGCCACAGGTGTTCACCTTCTCGGTGAGCAGCCCCTTCACGGACTGACCAAATCGTGCTTGCGAATCTGGCGTCCCAGTCGCCATCATCTCAACCAGCGAATGGCTCCGCAGGGACGATGGCAGGTCGCGGGGGCCAAAAGACCTGCAAAGCGGAAGGAAAAGAGCTAGGGTGTCTCTGATCATGGCAAAAGAAATGGACGCATGCGCCCAGCGGCTGTTGCTAACTAAATTTATTTAAAATACTCAGTTGAGCCTGGCACGGCAGCTCACGCTTGTGATCCCAGAGACTCTGGAAGCAGAGGCAGAGAGGATTGAACGCTCGAGGCCAGAGGCAGGCTGTGTAATTTAATGAGACCCTGTCTCAAGATGAAAATTTTAAAATGGGCTGAGGATACAGCCTAGTGATAGAGCATTTGCAAAATAATGTGCAGGGCTCTGGGTTCAATCCCCAAGTAATGCAAAAAATAAATAATAAAATACTCAATTGAAAGCCTTGCACAATGGCGCATGCCTTGTATTCCCATCAACAAAGGAGACTAAGGATCGCAGTTTCAGGACAGGCAGACTACCAATTTAGGAACACCCTGTCTCAAAAAAGAAAAACAAAAAACAAACCAAAACAAAAAAACACTTCAACTGATATCCAGATGTTCTAGTGTGGTGGCACTCACCTGTAATTCCGAAATTCAGAGGGCAGAGGCAGGAGGATCAATCAAGAGTTGGAGGCCAGCCTAGGCCATATAGTGAGTTCCAGGCCATCATTGAATGTAATGAGGCCTCTTTTAAACAAAGACTTGATATCCTGCCCAAGCACAGAGGCGCACACCTGTAATCTCACGGAGATGGAGGCAAGAGGATCATGAGTTTGAGGCCGGAGGCGGCCTGTGTAATTTAGCAAGACCCTGTCTCAAAAGAAAAAAAAAAAAAAAATGGAGTAGAGGTGCAGCCCGGTGAGCATTTACAAAGTATGTGCAAGACCCTGGGTTCAGGGGCCAAGCAAACATTTCTGGAGGGAATGGAGGATAACTTCAGTAAAGTGGTTTTGGATCAGAAGACCTGGATTATCATCTCAATTCCAGCATTTAGCTACAAATCACTCAGCTGCTGTATTTTACACACCTTATTTGTAGAACAAAAATAATAATATTAGGGGTTGGGGTGTAGCTCCGTGGTAAAGTACTTGCCTAGACCTTGAGTTTCATGTTCTGTACCACAAAAATAATAATAATGTAATAAACATTTCATTTCATGAACTAAATATAAGATACTTTGCTAGGGAACAGAGAAAGAAATACAAGATATACAGTCCTTGTCTGCACAGGAGCTCCCTGAGTGAAAGGTGAACAAATGTGTAAACAAATGAACTAGGGAAAGCAATGTAATAGAAAAATTGGCAAAGGACACAGGCAGTTCAAACAAAAATAAATTCAAATGACCAATAAATGTGAAAAATGCTCAGCATCACTAATAACTTTCTTTTTCTTTCTTTCTTTTCTTTCTTTCTTTCTTTCCTTTTCTTCTTTCCCTTTCTTTCTTTCTTTCTTTTTTCTTTTTTCTTTTTTTTTTTTGTTATGGTACCAAGGTGTTGAACCCGGGACCTCATTGTAGGCAAGTGCTCTACCACTGAGCCGTTCCCTCAGGACCCTCCCCCCCTTTTTTTAAGATCAGGTCTCCCTAAGTTGCTCAGGACACTTCTGGCCTTGTGATCCTCCAGCCTCAGCCTCCCTAGTTGCTGGGCTTATAGGCATGTGCCACTGTGCCCAGCACTAGTAATTTTTGATGATAAATAATTTCTTCATTCTACTAAATTACTGATAATTACTTTGGAAATGAATTAATATATGCTTCAAATAGCTCCATTTTTTTAGTTAAGAACAAGAGAATAGTATTATGTTCAAAATCCTAAACTATCTGTACTCAGATACAAACTATCTGTACTCAGTATTAATATTACTTTCTCTTCCATGTGTATAGACTCATGACTGTTAATATTTTCATCTAATTTTTGTTCTTAATTACCTTTACTGAGATATAATTTATATGCAATAATGACCTTTTTTTTCAGTGTTGGGAATCAAACCCTGGTCCTCACATTTGCACTCTACCACTGAGCCTATAACATTGTTTTCTTCTTCTTCTTTTCTTCCTCCCCTTCCTCCTGCCCTCCTCCCCCTCCTCCTCCTGTCTGCCTCCTCCTCCTCCCTCTCCTCCTGCTCTTTTTTCTTCTCCTCCTCTTCCTCCTCCTTCCCCTTCTTCTCCACCTTTTTGAACAGGGGCTTACTATGTAGTCCAGGCTAGCCTCGAATTCATAATTCTCCTACCTCCACCTCCCCAGTGCTGGGATTACAGGTATACATTACCACACTTGGCTTTATGACATTCTATTAAAGTGTACAATTTTATGAATATGACACATGTATATACCTGTGAATCACACCCACTATTAAGATACATTTACATTACCCCCCCAGAATTTTCAAGGACCCTTTGCAGTCCATTCCTCTCTGTATCTCCCACTCCAGGCAACAACTACAATATCTGCTTTTGGCAACTGTAGGTTAATTTGCATTTCTAAACTGTCAGCTATAAATGGGATCACACAGAAAGTACTCTTTCATTTTGTCTTGTTTCTCTCAGCATAATAATTTTGAAAATTATCTGCATCATTACGTGTATAACTACTCTGTTCCTGTTTATTGCTAAGAATTTTCTACCATATGGATATATCTGACTTTGTTTAGCCATCCATCTGTTGATGGTCATTTGGGTTGTTTCCATTGCAGGATTTTATAAATAAAATTGCTATGAACATTTATATTCCAGGCTTTAAATCGTTTTTCTTTCTGTTGGGTAGATAGATATCTGTAGGGATGAATTTGGAGTGAGAAGATAGAAAAAAGTGGCTCGAGGCTTATCTGGCCAAAATAGAAAATTAAAAATTATTCTAGGCCCAGGAGGCCAAAACAAAATGGCCCCTACTTGGCAAGACCAGGGTGTGTTCCAGTTTCAGTCCCCCTTCTCTGATAGGCTGTGCCCTGCCCTATCACCCTAATGGCCAGCAAAGGAAAGCCTCTGATTGGGTGTTCCGTGCCTCCTCTCCACCAACCAAAACAATGTAGCCAAGTTTCACCCAATTTGCATCTAATCCACGATTGGCTACATTCAAATGTAGCCCTAAGTTCCTATTGGTCCTACAAGTGTAAATAAGGACGCCTTGCTTTTCAGGGGCATTTGCCTTTGGAACTTGGAGCACTCACCTTTCCATGGAGATATCAATGGAGACTAAAAAAGCTGGGACAAGAAGATGCCGAGGACAGCCAAGGAGGAGAAGGGGAAGACACCAAGGAGAAGAAAGAAAATGCTGAAGACAGCTGCCACAGAGAGCACAAGGACAACAACCAGATCAGCACCAGAGGCTGACTCTCGCAGACCACCTCTGCAGAGCGCTGCAGATAGAGCTGTTCCACCTTGAGCTGTGCACTTGTATACCCTCAGAGCTGTACATATTTAAATAAGTAGAAGTGCAGCACAATAAAAGAGCTGTTAGACCAGTGACAACCTGAAGTGTCTCTCACTCTGTTGGTATCTACCCGGTCCCCATGGGTTCCTGTTAGGGAAATTGCATGTGGAGCTCACTCCACTATCCAGGCCTAGAAAAGGATAGCAGAAAGCCCCACAGATATCTAGGAATGAAATGGCTGACTTGTGTAAGTATTCAACTTTTCAAGAAACTGCCAAACTATTTCCCAAACTGGTTTATCATTTTTCATTCAAAACAGTAGTGTAGGACATTTTCAGTTGTTCATCACCTACAAACTTAGGAAAAGACTGATTGTTCTGTAGTCATGGTAACAAGTAGCCACCTGTGGTTGACAGACCGGCCACTGACAGGTAGCATCCATCACCCATACCTCCTGATGCTCATGCCCTAATGTGATCCCCATCTCTTAACTATGGATAGGACCTCTGGCTTGCTTTTAATCAGTAGTACATGCACAAGTGATGGAAGATACATCATTATGTTACATAGCCTATGGGATGATGCTGCTCACATTCAACATGAGTCTTCCTCCATTGGTTAAACCTCTATGGAAATGCCCTCACAGGACACCCCTACAGGTGTGCTTTACTGATCCCTTAGACACTTCTTTATCCAATCAAGCCATTGATCAAGATTAACTATTACACTTATGACTTAGCTTATCATGTTCCTCTTACTCGTAATAATAACTTGCTCAAGTCCAGGCTTTATAGGAGGCAATCATCACAGAAACTCTACAACTTAGTTCTGGCAGGCTATTAGTACAACCAGTTTAAAAGACAGAATAACAATAATAGTAATTTTTGTGAAGTCCTTATAGTAGGAGACATACAAGATAAAATAATATTTGTCATAACACTTGAAGACAATATACCTCAGCTCCATCAAGTTGACTATATCACTTCTACTGCTTCCAGGTTCTACTTCCTAAAGGAGAATTAGATTCTTCAGTGCCAACTCCAAACACAGTTAGTTATTCTGTAGGGCTATTCCAAAGATATACCTCCCTACTGCCCTCAATGGTGCATATTCAAGGGGTGATTGAAAAATACAGTGAATGTTTAAATTTAAAAAGAATTCCTTAAAGTAGAAGACATTGTCATTAATCCCTCTCAAAATACTCCCCCTTGCTTCAAACACACTTATCCCATTGTTCTTGCCACTTTCTGAAGCAGTTCTGGAAGTCTTCCTTTGTGAGTGTCTTTAGTGGCACTGTCATGGCTGCTTCAATGTCCTGAATCAATTCAAAGCATTTACCTTTCATGGTATTTTGACTTTAGGGGAGAGCCAGAAGTCACATGGTGCCAGATAAGGTGGATGAGAACACATTATAAGGTTTTTATTTGACAGAAATTCCCATAACAGAAATGATGTGTGACATGGAGCTTTGTCATGATGGAGGATGAAACTAAAGACACTCACAAAAGAGGATTACCAAAGTTCTTCAAAAAGTGGCAGAAGCCATGCAATAAGTGTGTTCGAAGCCCCGGGGAGTATTCTGAAGGGAATCAATGGCAATGTGTCTTTTACTATAATCATTTTTTTTTAATTTAAACTTTCACCTTTTTTTTTTTTTTTTTTTTTGGCATGACTAGGGGGCTAAGCCTGCAGCTGTAGCCCTGTGGCATCTGATCCCATCAGATCTCGGAAGCTAAGCAGGGTCAGGCCTGGTTAATACCTGGATGGGAGACCGCCTGGGAACACCAGAAGCTGTAGGCTTGGGAGAAGGACCTGGCAACCCCCTCCCAAAAAAATCAATCTGCCATTGAAAACCCTATGAACAGCAGAGAAGCACTGACAATAGTGTTTCCCCTGTTGTACAGAGGGTCGCTATGAGTCGGATACTGACTCCACAGCACCTAACAACAACAACAACAGGGGGCTACACCCAGTGCCTTGTACATGTTTTGCAAGTGTTCTATCATTAAGTTGCAACCCCAACCTCTTTTTATCTTTTTATCTTGAGATAGGCTCTTGCTAAGGTCCATAGGCTGCCTCTGGCTTTGAATGTGCAATCCTGCCTCTGCCTCCTGAGTCACTGGGATTACAGGCTCATTCCATCATGCCCAGCTCATTCACTATATTTTTCAATCACACCTTCAATCTCTTTATGGAATGTCCAAAAAAACAAAGCTATATCTAGGCAGACTCCTCTTTCTTCCCTGGTCACAGTTTCTCCTATTAATATTTTTCACTCCTGGCAGGGCTTGGTGGCACACACACACACACACACACACACACACACACACACACACATATATATTTGTTGTTGTTGTTAGGTGCCGTCGAGTCGGTATCCGACTCATAGCGACCCTCTGTACAACAGGGGAAACACTATTGTCAGTGCTTCTCTGCTGTTCATAGGGTTTTCAATGGCAGATTGATTCTTGGGAGGGGGTTGCCAGGTCCTTCTCCCAAATATATACATATATATATTTCACTCCTGTGGTATATTTGTTACAACTGATGGACTAATACTGATGCATTATTCACTAATGTTCGTAGTTTTCATTAGGAGTCAGTCTTTGTGTTGTTTGAGTTCTGTAGGTTTTCATAATTGCAAATATGTCATGCATCCATATAACAGCTTCATCCAGAACAGCTTCACTGTCTGAAAAAACCCCTGTATGCCAGGCTTGGTGGCCCATGCCTATAATCCCAGTACTCCAGTGGTTGAGGCAGGATGATTGCTAATTCAAGGCCAGCCTAGGCTATGTCATAAGAGTATCTTAAAAAAAAAACTTTTTGCTTCAACTGTTCATCTTTCCTCCTCTCCCCTCTAGCCCATGGCAATCACTGATCTTTTTACTCTACAGTTTCACCTTTTCCAAAAGGTCATCTAATTGGGATCATATAGTAGGTAGTCTTTTCAGACTGGCTTCTTTCATGAAGCAATATGTGTTTAAAGTCCCTTCATTTCTTTTTGTGGCTTGATAGTTCATTTCTTTTTATTCCTTAACATTCCATTGTACAAATGGTTGCTTACAGTTTTTTGTAATTATGAATGAAGCTGCCATAAACATTTTTGTGCAGGTTTTTGTGTGTACTTTACTTTTCAACTGATGTTCTTTTTTTTTTCTTTTCCTTTCCTCTTCCTCTTCCTCCTCCTCCTCCTCCTCCTCCTCCTCCTTCTTCTTTTTTGTTTTTTGTTTTGTTTTGTTTTTGAAGTACTGGGGATTGAATCCAGGGCCTCACACTTCCATACTTTGCAAGTGCTATACCACTGAGCTGCACCTTCAGCCCATTTTTTTACTTTTTTTTTTTTTTTTTTTTTTGTGTGTGTGTGTGTGTGTGGTACTGGAAGTTGAACCCAGGGCCTCGCGCTTGCATGCTTTGCAAGTGCTGGACCACTGAGCAACACCCCCCACCCATTTTTTCAGTTTCTGAGACAGGGTCTCGCTAAATTACACAGACTGCCTCTGGTCTCGAACTTGCAATCATCCTGCCTCCACCTCCCGAGCTGCTGGGGTTACAGTCGTGAGCCACCGTGCCCAGCTTTCAACTAATGTTCTTAAGTGCCTAGAAGCATGTTAGGGGGTCAGGTGGTAAGACTATTCCCCCTCCCTCACATTTTTTATTGTGATAAAATATGCATGACATAAAATTTGCCATTTTAACATTTTTAGTGTATAATCCAATAGAATTAGACACATTCATGATGCATATAACCATCATCATTATCTATTTCCAGAACTTTTTCATCATCCCAGACAGAAACTCTGTACCCATTAAGCAATAACTCCCTGTACCCATCCCCTATCTCCTAGTAACCTCTATTCTACTTTCTGTCTCTATGGATTTTCCTAATTTAAATATTTCATATAAAAGGAATAATCAAGTGTTTGTTCTGGCTTATTTAATTTAGCATGTTCTCACAGTTCATCTATGTTGTAGCATGTATTAGAACTTCATCCCTTTTTTACTGAATATTCTATTACACATGTGTGTGTTTGTGCATGGGTGTATAATATACATACATAGACAACATATATAAGGGTGGTCCCATATGATCATATTGGAGCTGGAACATTCCTATCACCTTACTCACATGTATATGGTGGTGGTGGTGTTAACACCCCTATTACTGCCTTGCCAGTCATACAAAAATATAGTACACACAATTAAATACAGTACATAATACTATGATTTTTATTGTTATTTTTGCATACCAGGTAGAACTACTACTTGGTCATGACATATACTGATTTTTATACATATTTGGATTAAATTTAGTAATTTTCTGAGGGTTTCTACCTGCATGTTCACAAGAGATACTGGTCTATAATTTTGTTTTCTTAGAATGTCCTTATCTGCTTTTGGTATTAGGTAATACTTACCTTATAGAATAAGTCAGAAAGCATTCCCTCTGCATGTATTTTCTGAAAGATATCATAGACAATCAGTATCATTCTCTCCTAGTTTGGTAGAATTCACTGGTGAAACCATCTTAGTCCATGTTTTCTTTTGCTTGTTTTGTTTGTTTTGATTTTTGAGATAGGTTCTCACCATATAGCCCAGGCTGGCCTTAAGCTCATGATCTTCCTATTTTAGTCTTCCAAGTGCTGGGATTAAAAGGCATGAACCACCACAACTATCTTAGTCTGTTTTTCATTGCTACAACAAAACATACTAGGCAGGTTAACTTTATAAAGTAAAGAAGTTTACTTAGCTCACAGTTTTGGAGGCTGAAATTTCAAACAGCATGGTGCAGGCTCTGGTGAGGTCCCCACGGCAGATGGTAGAAGCATGTTCTATAGCACAAGATCACATTTCAAAAGAGGAAGCCAGAGAGAGACTGGAGTTCCACAAGCCCTTGCAAGAGCATTTCCCTAATTGACCTAAGGACCTCTCACTAGGACCTACTTCTTATAGGGCCTCCCTCCTGACATAGCCCCACTGAGGACCAAGTCTCCAACCAATGAACATTTGGGTGACAAAAGGCACCCAAACAATAGCACCATATGTTCTTAGTGCTTTCTGTTTTGGAGAATTATTAATTATTGACTCAACTTCTTTAATATATGTAGACCATTTCAGATGGTCTATTTCACTCCATGTGAAGTTGGGAAAATGTTGTTATGAAATTTGTGGGCATACAATTATGTTGTTGTTAGGTGCCATCAAGTCGGTATTGGACTCATAGCGACCCTACATACAACAAGCAAAACACCATTGTCAGAGCTTCTCTGTTGTTCACAGGGTTTTCAATGGTGGATTGATTTTTGGGAGTGGGCTGCCAGGTTCTTCTCTCAAGCCTACAGCACCTGGTGTTCCCAGGTGGTCTCCCATCCAAGTACTAACCAGGCCTGACCCTGCTTAGCTTCCGAGATCTGATGGGATCAGATGCCACAGGGCTACAGCTGCAAGCACACTTATCTGTAGGATTCCTTTCTTATCATTTTAATGTCCATGGGACCAGTAATGAAGGCCTCTATTTAATTTCTGATATTAGCCATTTATCTTTTGTGTAGGCAGCTTGTGTGTCACTGTGGCAGATAACCTCACTGAAACTAACTTATGGAAGGAATGATTTACTGGGGGCTCACAGAGGGTTTCCATCCATAGAAGCAGGGTAGGCATATGGTAGCAGAGCAGGCATGATGGTGGCAAGTGGCAGATAGCAGACAACCTTGTGACCTTATGTCTGGTGGATCAGGAACAGAGAGCATTATCAGAACTGCAGGTCCCAGGTAAACTCCAAAGTCCCACCACTCCTGCAATGCTAGAACCAGCCTCCCAAAGTTCCATAATCTACCAAAACAGCATGCCACCAACTGGGGACCAAATCTTTAAGCACATGACCTTCAAGGGACATTTTAGATTCAAACTATAACATCTTTGAAAAAAAAAAAAAAAAAAAGCCAGGCTACCCTGGCTAAATATTTATAAATGTTATTGGTCTTTTAAAGAAACACCTTTTGAGTTCATTGGCAACTAAGTTTCTGTCACGTGCTTTTGAGGGGATACATCCAAACCATAGAACTGCTTCCATCAGCCAGAGTGGAAAACTTAGTAACTTACAAGACATTGCATGGAGTACTCAAAGGGTTTTGCCTTAGTAACAAGGCAAAGTTAGCACTAGACTAAACATTGCTGTGATCTCATCTAACAAGTTAAAAGACCCAAAGGGTCAAATGAACAGACAATAAAATGCAATCAGATAGATTGAGGAATTTTTGCTTTTATTTTGAAATAGTAGCTTTATTTTTTACAAATTAGTGAAAATATAAAATAATTTTTCAGTAATCCATATGATATGTTATTGTTGTTAGGTGTCATCAAGTCGGGTCTAATTCATAGGAACCCTCCTAGGGTTTTCAATGGCTAATTGTTTTGGGATTGCTTTGGGGGTGGATAGCTACATCCTTCTCCCATTTTTGCAGTGCTGAGGATTGAACCCAGGGCATCAGAGAGTGTGGAGCAGCACTCTATCAACTGAGCTAAACACCAGCCCCAGGATGATATATGTATCACTAATATCAAAGTTGGAAAGTGAAATGTACAGCCAGAATAGACTAAAACGATTAAATCAGCATCTGAGACAGCTGTCTCCATCCCTCATCAGAGTACAGAGTCAAATTCTCAAAAGGGAAAATTGGATTAGCTCCGAGGACTGACTCTTCCTAGGCCAAATTCTTCTTGTCCAATCAGGGTAACAAAGCATAAGTGCAGAAACTGTGGGTAAAGGCAGATGAGTGTTGGGAGCCACTGACTGGCAGAAGTCTTGCGCTTGGTAAACCCTATCAAGGTCAAGAGCAGTACGTATTTGTTGAATATTAGTGATGGTTAAGACTTTTTTCTTCTTTTAGTACTGGGGGGTTGAATCCAGGGCCTTCTGCAAGTCCTCTACCACTAAGCCTCACCACCATCCCCCCCCCTTTTATTTTTTATATTCAGACAGGGTCTCACTAAGTTGCACAGGCTGCCTCTGTTCTGAAACTCATGATCCTCTTGGATTAGCCCCCTGACTTGCTGGGACTATAGGCACATACCATGATGGTGCTCAACAAAATTCTTTCTTTTCTCTTTCTCTCTCTCTCTCTCTCTCTCTCTCTAGCTCTCTCGCTCTCTCTCGCTCTCTCTCTCTTTCGCCTCTTTTTGGTGGCAGTGCTGGGAGTCCAACCCAGGGCCTTGCAAATGCTAGGCAAGTGTTTTACCATTTACTGTCCCCAGCCCATTGATGGTTAAGACCTTGATAGAGTGAGATCATCCAGGAAGGATGCTGATGGAGAAGGGCCAAGGGCAGACAAGGAACCTTGACATACACGAGATGGCAGGGGGCAGAAGAGGAGAAACAAAGGAACATCAAAGATTCCAGAGTAGCATGATATTTCATAACAGAGGGTTGAAAGAACAATAGAATAATCAATAATGTTAGTGGTGAGTTTTAGAGAGGAAGGTCTGAAAGATATCCAATACATTTGGCAACAGGAACACATTATTGGTGACCTCATTAACAGCAGTTCCCATAGTGTGGTGGAGGTCAGAGGCCAAACTGCAATGAGTGTACTGCGAATGAGGAATGAGATAGAGATCTGAGCTTCCATTATATTATTCTACCAAGAGTCTGCTCCAAGAGGAATGGATAGAAACGAAAGTAAAATTAGAGGGGAAGGCGGCATGAAAGGGTAGATTTTTTAATTTTTTATTTGGGATAAATGTCTTGAGCATATTTCCCAGTTGAGGGAAAGAAGACAACAGAGAGGATAAGTTGAACGAGCAAGACAATAATGACAAATGGAACCATCTGTGGGAAGTGTGAGGGAACAGACTCCAAGACACAGTGAGAGGGCAGATTTTCCATGGTGTGTGTGTGTGTGTGCGTGTGTATGTGTGTGTGCACGCGCAGTGCTGGGGCTCAAATGTAGGGTTTTGCACACGGTAGCCTCTCTACCATGGAGCTATACTGCCAGACCTAAAGAGGGTTGATTTTTTTAAAGTCAATTGTTGAATACACTTGGTTAAAATACATTTTATGTCTGTTATCCTTTGCTTCTTTTTTAAATTTTTAACTCAGTTTTGAAATGAGTGATACATTCACATGATTCAAATATTTTTAAAAGGTGCAAAAGAGTACACAGTGAGAGAGGTCCTTCTCCCACCACTCCCTACCCACCATCCCAATTCATCTTTCTTAGATAACCAAAGTCATGAGTTTCATTTGTATCCTTCCAGCTATATTTCATGTGTATACAGGCAAAAAAGTACATTTGTTCTGCTCTTGTTTTTTATACAAGTGAAGGCATTATACACACACAATTATTTTTTAAATAAAAATATATCTTGGAAATGTTTCCATATAAGGACATAAACTTCTTCCTCCTGCTTTTTCTGACTGCATCACACTCCAATCTCCTAGCAAAGGGAAATATACTACTGGTAATGATAAACACTGAAGATTTATGTTGTACTCACACAGTATGACATTTTCAAGGTAAATTCCTAGAATCAGAATAATTGGTTCAAAATAGATGTCTAAAGAAAATTTCAGTTTATGTATTATGAAAAGCAGGGTAGCATGGCAGTTAAGAACAAAGAACTCTGGACTGCTGGAGTCCCAGCTGTGTCACTAACTACTTGTATGGCCTTGCTAAGTTCTTGTGTCTTAGTTTCCTTATCTATAAAATGGATATGATGATAGTAACTAGCACTACCTGATAGTGGTTTGTTGTTATCATTGTTCTTGTTGTCTTGGTACTGGGGACTGAACCCAAGACCTCACGCTTGCCTTGCAAGCGCTTTACGTCTGAACTGTACCTCCAGTTCATTTTTTACTTTTTATTTTGAGGCAGGGTCTCACTGAATTACTCAGGCTGCCTCTGGCCTCAAACTTGCAATCCCCTTGTCTCCCCTTTCTGCGTTGCTAGGTGTGTGCTACCATGCTGGCTGGATAGTACTTTTATGTGGATTAACTGAAGTTGTATATGTAGTACATAGCAAATGTTCAAGAAAGTTATTATTATTTTGCCAAACTGTTGGAGAAGTTGATTAGGAAAAGGAGTGAGAATTCCTTACCTTTGAGAAAATGGAAAGGAAAGTAAATGACAAGTTGGAAATTAAGGGAGACTGAACATAATGGCCTATTTCCCTAAGCAAAAGGTGGCACTCTTTGGATTTGAGGAGATTGAGGACAATCTTTGAATTGTGAGATTGGGATGTTGGCTGGATAATCGCACAAACCCTAAAGTCAAAGCAGGATGATGGAGGATAAAGAGAAAGAATGAGAGCCTGGTGCCCAAATCTTAAAGTGAGAATGGGCATCAGGAGGTCTGTAGATAATGGCAATAGGAAAGATTTCAAATGATAAATGAGCGAGGAACCATGGCACACACCTGTAGTGCCAGTGACTCAGGAGGCTGAGCAGGAAGATTGCTTGAGCCCAGGAGTTCAAGGCCAGGGTGGCCAACATAGCATGACTTTGTCTCAAAATGGAAGAAAGAGAGAAAAGAAAGAAGAAAGAAAGAAATAAAGGAAGGAAGGAAGGAAGGAAGGAAGGAAGAGAAAGAAAGGAAAAAGAAAGAGCGAGCATGTAATCATAGGTACTTGGACCTGGGAGGCTGAGGCGGGAGAATTTAAAGTTCCAGGCCTCCAGGCCAGCGTGGGCAACTTAGCAAGACTCTATCTCAAAATAAAATAAAAAGAAGAAGCTGAGATGTAGCTCAGTGGTTCAGCACTTCTCTAGCATGCTCAAGGCCCTGGGTTTAACCTTCACTACTGAAAACAAAAAAGGGATTGAGTTTAAAAATCAATTGTATAATAGTTCTCAAATGAAGAAGTTCATAAAGCTATGAAGCACATGAAAAAAATGCTCAATATCCTTAGCCATTAGGGAAATGCAAATCAAAACAACTCTGAGATTCCACCTAACTGTAGTAAGAATGGCCAAGTTCAGCAAAACAAACAATAACAAATGCTGGCGAGGTTGTAGAGAAAAAGGAACCCTCTTCCACTGTTGGTAGGACTGTAAATTGGTTCAACCACTTTGGAAATATATATGGAGATATCTCAGGAAACTAAAAATAGAACTGCCATATGACCCAACTATACCACTATTGGAACTGTACCCAAAGGGAGACAAGTCATCATACCACAGAGACACCATGTTGTTGTTGTTGTTAGGTGCCATCAAGTCGGTATCTGACTCATAGCGACCTCTGTACAACAGGGGAAACACTATTGTCAGTGCTTCTCTGCTGTGCATAGGGTTTTCAATGGCAGATTGATTTTTGGGAGGGGGTTGCCAGGTCCTTCTCCCAAGCCTACAGCTTCTGGTGTTCCCAGGCGGTCTCCCATCCAGGTACTAACCAGGTCCGACCCTGCTTAGCTTCCAAGATCTGACAGGATCGGATGCCACAGGGCTATGGCTGCAGGCACAGAGACACCTACATCTCCATATTCAGTGCAGCACTTTTCATAATAGCAAGGTTTATGGTTTATGGTTATGGGCTCCAAGGTACCCATCAACAGAAGAATGGATAAAAAAAGTTATGGTACATATACACAATGGAATACTACTCAGCAATTAAAAAATGAAATAATGTCCTTTGCAGCAAAATGGAAAGAACGGGAGAACATTATCTTAAGCAAAGGAACACAAGAACACAAGCTCAAAATGAGAAAAGCCATATGTTCTCATTCATATGTGGGAGCTGAATCTTACTTAAAGGAAGAAAACAATCTTATATATAAATTGTTATATAAAAAATGCACAATTAAACTTACCAAAGAAGGGACAATATAAAAAGTAGAAAGAAGGAGGGAGGAACTAGGCACAGGGAAGCGAAGATTGTGGAAGGAAGGACGGAGAGGAGAGTCAATGTAGAGGGATAAAGGCGGAGAGGATGATCTCAATTTAAACAATGCAACTTCAATGAGTACATTGGAAAAATAGGGGAATATAACCCAAATATGCATTTGAGTTTTACTACTTATTAGCCATGGGCTGGGATTTAGCTTAGTGGGTAGAGCGCTGTGCTGCAGTCTCTGAGGTCCCGAGTTCAATTCCCAGCACCGCAAAAATGGGAGAAGGGCCTGGCAATCCACTCCCAAGGCAATCCTGAAACAGTCAGCCATTGAAAACCCTATGAGGGTCGCTATCTGACAGCACCTAACAACAACTTGTTAGCCATAGGCTCCATAAACCTTGTGGTTTGATGAAAGTGTTGCCAGAAGTGATGTAATGGATGCATAATGGAAAAAGCCAATGCTGTATTACTCTGTACCCCATCATCATTTACTAATAAAGGGAGGTTAAAAAAAATATGCCTACATAAACCAGGCATGATGGCACACACCTAGGAGGCTAAGGATTGCAAGGTCGTGGCCAATCTGAGTTACATAGTGAGACTTTGTCAATAAACAAGTAAATAAAATATAGATATTTATGTTGTTGTTTGGTTCCCAAAAACCAGGTGGACTCATCAATGAGAATCACAATGGGTGACCTAACCCTCTCAGGAGTTAGAGTGCTATCTAGAGGGCTGTGTCTCCTTTTATTATAGTTAAACAAAGCCTCAAGGTCAGCTTAAAGGACAGTGTGGGGTAAATTTTAAGCATACCATAGGAACTAAGCTAACAGAGAACAATGTAGTTGGGTAACATAAGATTCAGCATATACTGATTATTATCTTTGTAATTACTAACAGGCACACTGCAAAGACTCCAAGTGACAGGAAGCAGTGGCCCCCCAAGAGTTTGCTCTCAGGGTCCCTGATAATTCTGAGATCTCTGTCTGCAGAGTCCTCAGATTAAAATCTCTGCCTCAGGTCACAAAGAGCTCTGCAGCTGTAATTAAATAGATTATAATCTATAACATATTTAGCCTTTGACCAGCAACTCCACTTTTAGGATTCCATCCTAAAGCAATATTAATGGTTGTGCACAAAGGTTTCACTATAAGGATCTTCCTTAGCATTATTTATATCAATAACAAAAACAAAATTAGAAACAAGCTAAATGATCAGTACAATAAAGGATCAATTAAATTAGCTATGGTATTCATTTGGTACATATATACACAATGGAATGAAGCCATTAAAAATAAAAGAGGGCTAGGAATGTAGCTCAGTGGTAGAGCAATTGCCTAGCATGTGCAAAGCCCTAGATTCCATCCCAGGACCCAAAAAAAGCAAAATTATATATACATATATATATTACAAAATATGTACATACACATATATATATGAAAAAATTTAATAATATAGAAAAATACCCATGCCAAAATGTCATTTATGTTAAAAAGGTTTTGGGGTGTATTGAATCCATGGTCTCCTGCATGCTAGGCAAGTGTTCTACCACTAAGTTAACATCTTCCATGCTTTTTTACCTTATTTTGAGACAATCTTGCTAACTTTTGTTAAATTGCCCAGGCTGATCTGGATGCAGTGGCACATGCCTGTAATCCCAGCAACTTGGGAGGGTGAGGCAAGAGGGTCTCAAGTTAGAGGCCAGAGGCAGCTTGAATAATGAGACCTTGTCTCAAAACAAAAAATAAAAAATAAAAAATGGCCTGGGGGTGCAGCCTGGTGATAGAGCACTTGCAATATATGTGCAAGGCCCTAGGTTCAATCCCCAGGTGCCAAAAAAATTAATTTAATTAAACTATTAATATAATTTAAATAAATTGCCCAGGCTAGCCTTAAACTACCAATCATCCTGCCTCTGTCCCTGAATGCTGGGACTTTAGGCATGTCCCACCATGTTTAGCTAAAAGGAATGTTTTAATTATATTTACTTATTTAAACTATCTGCATTTTCCAAATTTTCTGCAGTTATCATGTATAGCTTTATAATATGGTGATGAAGGAGAAAGCAACAAATTTTATTATTGCCTAGCCAGTCATGGTGGCACATACCTGTAATCCCAGTGACTCTGGGAGGTGGGGATAGGAGGATTGCAAATTTGAGGCCAGAGGCAGCCTGTGTAACTTAATGAGACCCATCTCAAGATTAAAAAAAAGTTTAAAGGGGATAGGGGTGTAGCTCTGTGGTAAAGTCCTTGCAAAGCATCCATGAGGCCCTGGGTTCAAGCCCTCAGTACTGAAAAAAAAAAAAATTCCCAGCCAGATGTGGTGGTACACACATATAGTACCAATATGTAGGAGGCTGAAGCAGGAGAATCTTGTGTTTAAGGCCAGTCCAGGCCTGCTTCAAAAAAAAATCCTTTCTTTTATGTTTTTGTTTATTTGTTTTGTTTTGTGGTACCAGGGGGCTGATCCTACAGCCTTGCACATACTGTGCAATTGCTCTACCACTGAGCTGCACCCCTACTCCCTGTTTTATTTTTTATCTTGAAACAAGGTCTCACTATGTTACATAGGCTGCCTCTGGCCTCAAACTTGATGATCCTCCTGCCTCCACCTTCCAAGTTGCTGGGATTACAGATGGGCGCCACTGTGCCCAGCTCTGTTTCTCATTGTGATTGGAGGGAGACATTAGAGAATCACCTTAACATTCATTCTAGGAATGGAAAGTAGCCATTCATATCCTCTCCCAGTTGATTAGCCCCACTGAGGTCTCTGCCTGGATCTCGGGACTCAGGCCTCCCTATTTCTCAACCCTGCTGTTAGACTTTACCCAAGAGTCCCTCATCCAGTCTAGCTGATGGATGGATAGCACATTCTTCCTCCTAAAACACCTCTGTCATCTTGATACTCCCTGGGGCAGAATGTCACTAGCTCCTGCTCCTGGGAAGATCTCTCTAGCCTTCTATGTAAGGTTTCCTGAGCCCGACTCAATGTACCCATTTTTATGGTATTTCTCAGGGATCCCCCCAACACACCTCCTTTGTATCCTAGGTCAGGGCCATCGCCACCCCACTCACAATGTGCTCCTTCTAGCTCCTGCATACCTGACTCTGAGGCTCCCCCTTCCAGCAGTGCTGGCTCCCCTCCCCATGCCTCCACCTCACAGTCCTGCCTCTCCTTTGGGGCCTAATACCAATTCTTTCTTCCCTGAAGTCTTCTCTGACTATCTCAGTTCATTCTTCTGACTGCAAAGGACGTAAAAGTCTGAGCAATATTTAAACACTCAGAGGATTGGGAAAACAAGCAATCTGACTGACAAGGCCTGGCTAGTTCACCTTGGCCATGAGGTTCCCTACCTACTGCTTTTCTGGCTAATTGCAGCAGCCCTCACACTCCTGACTCCTGAAAGTACAGACAGCCCACCCCAGAGTGGCAGAAATTCTATCTCCCACCTCTGTGAGTCTCAACCAATGAGCCCTGGCCTGGTTGCCTGCCTGAGGACCTTTCTCTTCAATGATTGATATTAAGAACATCTACTCCTTTGGAGCTCTGATTTCTCTTATAATATCAAATCGTTGATAAATGCTGCTCAAGCCACTAAAGGTTCCAGCAGAAGATAGGATTGTGTCCATAGGAAGATCTAATAGGAACTTAGACACTTGCAAAGTATGTGCAAAGCTCTGGGTTCAACCCCAAAGTACTGAAGGAAAAAAAAAAGAACTCAGAAAAACTAGGAAGCCCATTCTGGTGTAATAATGATACAAGTAAACATTGAATTAACACTACTTTGTGACAGGCTATAGTTTGACATGGGTTAGTTCACTGAATAGCAATAGCCTTGAGAAGTACCTCCCATTATTATTCCATTTCACAGAAGAGGAAACTGAAATTTTAAAATGTTATGTAAACCTATTGAGTGTGGTGGCACACACCTGTCATCACAGCACTTGGGAGGCTGAGGCAGGAGAATCGATGTGAGTTTGAGGTCAGCCTGGCCTGTACAATGAGATACCATCTCAAAAAACAAAGCAAAACAAAATAAAAGTTAAGTAAACCTAAGATTACCATAGGATCAATCAATTCTCCTCCTAGATATACCTCAAAAAAACTGAAAACATGAACCTCAAATGGATACTTGTACCTCAATGTTTAGAACAGCATTGCTCAAAATAGGCAAAAGGTTGAAACTGTGGACTGGATAAACAAAATGTGGTGTTCACTGACAATAGAATATTATTCAGCCGCCAGGTGTGGTGGCACAAGCCTGTAATCCCAGTGTCTCTGGAGGCAGAGGCAGGAGGATCTCAAGTTTGAGACCAGAGGCAGTCTGCGTAATTTAGTGAGACCCTGTCTCAAAAAG